>CM053771.1:195511149-195584549 GCA_028658325.1 Potorous gilbertii
AAGGAAGGGATGATAGAAGAGAGGGCAGATTGGTGATATGGGTAATTAGAATGTCCAGTGTATTCGGGAGGGGAGAGGGGACAAATGGGGAGAAAATTTTGGAACCCAAAATCTTGTGAAAATGAATGTAAAAAGTCAAACAAATTTATTTAAAATAAAATAAAAAAAATAAAAACATAAATACGAGTTCATCTTATAACAACCCTACAAAATGCTGTAATTATACCCATTTTACATTTGAGGAAACTGAGAGAAATAGGTAAAGTGACTTGCCCCAGAGTCATACTAGTACTGTCTGAGACAGGAACTGAACTTAGGTCTTCCTGATTCCAGGCTGACAGCTATATTTATTGTGTGACCAGCTGCCTTTGTTATTGTTCTCTAACATTGTTACAGGATTCATGGAATTTTTTGAAACTTTTGTTGTCTGTTTCATTTATGCAGAATTTCTTAAGGGAAGATAACTCCTGAATTAACATGGCCTAAAAGCAAATACTTAACACATTTGTAGGTATTTTAGTGATACTTAAAAGTCTGGGACAATAAGAGCTGTATACATTAGAAAAACCACATACGTATATGTATTGAAGTATCTTGAGTAATAAAACTGAAATATAACAAAATTGAAAATAATAAAATTCTGCTTCATTGGAAGCAAATAAACCAAAGCCATTGTTCTAAGCATGCATGGAGACTAATTTTTTTGCATCCAATCTTAAATCAAACTGAAAGATTGCAGCAAAGCTATCCAGTTTACTATCCAGTGACTTTAATTTAGCAATATTATCTCTTCTTCAAAGGTTGTGCAAAAAGAACACAAGCACTAGCAGGTCTTGCCAAGCTAGCTAGACAGACTTAGAGTACAGACCTGATGAGAAGCTGCATGGGTTAGGGAAAAGTATACCAGATTTGGACTCGGGAGGCCTGAGTTTGAATCCTTCATCTCATAGCTATGTAATAATACCCCCTCTCTGCTTCCCTTCCCCCCCAGCTCCCCTCCATTTCTCTTGGCTTCTGTTTCATCATCAGTAAACTCTGCTATTTACCTTACAGGGTTCTTGTAAGGAAAATATTTTTTTCTTTTGTAGGACATGTTACAATTTACATATAACTTTTTCATCTCCAAGGATGTGTTATATTATATGATTTACCAGGAGTCACAAAGTTAGTTTGAAGAACTGTGGCAGAAAGCCAGGTCTTTTGGCTCCAAATACCTTGGTTTTGCTTCAGGGTGTTGCAAGTATAAAGGCTAAAGTAGAGTGATTTAGTTGCATTGGAAAATTGACCAAATATGCTTAGTTCCTGCCAAAGCTCTTCCAATAATTAGTGTCCGTAGCTTGTTAGGTCATTGAATATGGTGTGTAAGTCTTATTTTATTCCTTTATTTGTCTGAATTGGCTAAATAGTAAAGATTTTGTTTGAAAGCCATGTTGTATCTGAAAGCTGCTTTGTCATCTTAATAGTAAACAATTGATAATAACCTTTAGCCATTTCTGCCCCAGCAGCATTTTTCGAGCATTAAAAATGAAATGTTATATAATAGTTGCCAAAGACAATTTTCTTTGCACTTTATTTTTTGGGGGGACATGGGTAACTGGATCTTTGACATTTTAAGACACATCATTGATTCTGCATGTATTTTGGAAAACTTTGTGTAAAAGTAAATCCTGTCAGGGAAACCACTTGTAAACAAGTTTATATAGTATGGACTAAATCACTGTGTGTTGACTAAAGAAGAAGTGTGTGTTCCAATACTTTCAGATGTATTACTATACAAAGAAAGCCTACTTTGTAAACATCCTTCTTCAAATGTTGAGTCTTTTTAATTTGAAATTACTAAAAGCAATTTTAAACTTTTAAGTAGATTGATGAGATCTTTTTGGGAGGGTTGAGGTAGGGGTGTATCCTGCATCTTGGATTTTATTGGTATAGGTCATCTTCTCTACAAATTATACCTTACAAGTATTACATATCTTACGTATCTCAGTGGCCCAGGCACTGAGATTGCTAATGACCTGACATGGGTCAGTGTCAGAGACAAGACTCAATCCATATCTTTCTGACATTGAAACCAGCTTCATATCTATGCCATGATGATGCTGATTTAAGACAAATTCTTTTTTTAATTTTTAAAATCAGAAACTTAATATTGAGCATCACTATAATCAATTAAACTTGTTCAGCAACTTAACCATCTTAATTGTGTTATATTCCATTCCATTAATTGTTTGGGGTCTGGATGTATGACTCTTTTGGTGTGGGGAGATTTCCATTAGGAAGTTCCCTCTATTGATTCGGATAGTCGACTGTTTTTCAATTTATAGTCATAGGTCTTTCTGATTCCTGGTTCTGCTTTCTGTCTACCCCAATGCTTTGCCTTTCACAATGATGTGCTACAATTTAACCTTTTCCTTATTATTGGACATTTGGATTTTTTCAATTACATGTAACATTTATATGAAAATCTTTGCCTTTTTTTTTTTTAATGTTGACTTTAAATTCAGGAATACTCTATTTCCTTTACTGCCTCAGGCATCTGTTGGCAATGTCTCTGTGGGCAAGGCATTAACGTCTCAGCCTTTGTTGCCTTATTGGTAATGTGGAGTTAATAATTATACGCACCTTACCAGATTGTTGTGAGGACATGATGATGATGATGATAGTTATATTTATATAGTATTTACTATGTGCCCGACACAGTGCTAAATGCTTTACAATTATTATTTCATTTGATACAACCACCAGGAAGGTAGATGCTATAATTACCCTCATTTTAAAGATTAGAAAACTGAATCAAACAGACATTAAGTGACTTTCCCAGGGTCATACAGCTACTAAGTTATCTAAGGCTAGATTTGAACTCAAGTCTTTTTAACTCCAGACCCTGTGCTCTGTCTACTTTATGAAGTGTTTTGCAAACTTTAATGCTCTATAGAAATGCTAGTTATTTTAAAGCAACATTTGCAATGTGTATTCCTAATGAGGTAAATATTGGGTCAAAAGGTATGATTTTTGTTACTTTTTCTGTTATTGCCATAGTTTGAGACTTTAAGAAAGTTTGTATGTTAAGGCTTTAGCCTCCTCAATATTATTTTCGTTCATAATTTTATTTAGAACTAAATAACTTCTAATCAGATGCTTTTGATATCTTTCCCTTCTCCCATAGGATTTGGTGCAGTGGAAAAATTTTTAGTGGAATACAAGAGTGCTATGGAAAGGAAGCTGGCAGAGTACAAGTGTAACACCAATGAAGCAATTCAACTTAAATTAGGTATGGTACATTTTAGGTGTTTTAAATTCTGTGCTTTTGGAATACGTATACTTATTAAAAGCTGATTATTTCATGTTGAGGGTAGAATTCATTTGTGGAAGGGCTTTTTAACTTTTACACATATAACTTTCTACATCTATGGTTCAAAGTTTCTACTTTGATGTGAGTGAATCTCAATTGTAGTCACTGATTCTGTTAATATAGAAACAAAGCAGATGTAGAATATAGAAGAAACAAGTAATAGGGATTTTATATATAGTTAGATCAATAGCCTTGGTTATGGCTGGAGGGGTGGGATAGAGGTACTCAGTAAGAAAAGAAGTCAGAATGGAGATTTTTTTTGTTATGGAAGTATACTATGTCAACAATATTCCCTAACCTAACTTTCTAGTAACTCTGTCAAAAAAACAAGTGAGATTTGTCTGGTAGCACTTGTTCTTTATGAGCCCCCTGATACCAGAAGGATAAAGCATGTAAATAAGTAAGTAAATAAAATGTAATTAGAGGAAGGGAGTCCTAACACCAATATTAGATGGAGTTGAACTAGGAGAATCAGGAGGAGTTGTAGGAAGTGAAGAATTTTAAGAAATGGTTATAAGAAGGGAATACATTTTAGGGATGGGGAATACCCTGCGTGAAAGCATGTAGAGAGGGATGTCAAGTTCAGAGACTGGCTAATAAGCCAGTTTAGCTTAAAATATAGTAGAAAAAGGGTTGGTTGGTTGGAATATGAATTGGAGAAAAGAGTTAAGAAGCTTGGAGAACAATTAAGGAGCTCTTATAGTTGTCTAGGGGAGAAATGATTAGGGTATTTTAAGTGGAAGAGAAAAAGGAATAGATGGGTAGGATTTAATCAGTTGGCAACTGGAATTTTAAGAACTGAAGAAGAGGAAACATTAAAGGAGTTACTCTATGGTTACAAAACCATAGTGTGATGATGATGATCCTATATAAGAAAAGGGAAGTTTCTCCCTTGATTCTTCTCCTAGCTGTCTCATTGATTGCTCTTTCTTAATCTCTTTTGCTGGATCTTCATCCACTTCATGCCTGCCAACTGTGAGTTAACTAAGGCTTTTTCCAGAATTCTTTTCCCTTCTGCCATTCTACTGTTTAATACCATCTCAGACCTACTTATCCAGCCCTAACCACTCTCCTGACCTCTAGTATTACACCTCCAACTGTGGACATTTTAAACTTTTAACATACTCAAAATGGAACTTGTTATCTTTTTCCCCAAACCCTGTACTCTTTCTGATTTTACCATTTTTCTTGAGGCTACCACCATTTTCCCAGTCACCCAGGCTCACAACTTTGGGTGTCATCTTTTACTCCTCACTCTCACCTCTTATATCCAGTCTCTTGCTAAGTCTTCTTAACATCTCTTATCCACCACTCTCTCTTCTGAGCCTGCTGCCATCCTGGTGCAGGCCCTCATCACTTCATGCCTAGACTGTTCCAATAGTTTGCTTGTTTTTCTATTTATCTTCTATTCAGCTCTGATTGATCTTAAAATTTAAGTCTGACCATGTCACACCCTCTATTCATAAATTTACTGGCGCCCTATCACTTTCAGAATCAAATGGAAAGCCCTCTGTTTGACATTAAAAACCCTTCATAACCTGGTCCCTTCCTGCCTTTCTAGTTATCTTATACCTTACTCCCTTCCACATACTCTATGATCTAGTGATAGTGGCTTCCTTTGTTCTTCTTCACATACAAGACTGTCCCAGCTTTGGGCATTTTCACTTGACTGTCTTCCATTCCTGGAATGCCCCTACCTCTTCATAGGGAAGCCTCTTGGCTCCTTTAAGGTAAATCTTTAAGATAAAATCTCACCTTCTGCAAGAAACTTTTCCTGAACCCCTTTTATGCTAGTACCTTCCCTCTGAGTTTATTTCTAATTTATCTTTATCTTACATATATCTTGTTAGTATGTGGTTGTTGGCATATTGTCTCTCCCATTAGACTGTCAGCTCCTTGAAAGCAGGGACTCCTTTTGTCTTTCTTTATATCCCTAGAGCTTAGCAAATGCCTGATATAAAGTAGGCTCTACAAACTTGTTTTCTTGACTGTAAGATCCCATCTAGTTCTAAATTTATGATTCTGTGAACCTTAAGAACACATAATTTCCTTGAATATACTTGGCCTGGGAACTTAGTTCTTACCGACACCAGATCAGAGCATGTCTGTAACTTGGACTTATAAAACTTGCTTGAGGCTCTGAAAGATTAGATTACATCTCATCTTAACAGAGCTAGTAGTTAATGTGAATTCAGTTCTTCAAGACTTGAGTAGTTTCTCCATGCTGTTAGCTGTTTGGTAAAGCAGACCTTTGGTTTCTCTAGTTTTTGGTTCTGTGATTTTGAAAGTATATTGTATTTCTTTTAAAGTAATTCTATTAAGATTTTATCACTAATTTTGACTAGTGGTAAGTAAATAATGAAGATTACTACTTGTTTGCATTTTAAAGCAGTTTTCAAAGTTTTCTCTAGAGGTAAATACCTTCAAGAGTAAGTGCTTCTAAATATGTTAAATGTAGTAGCATTCAGGTTTGTACAGATTGGGAGTTTTTTGGTGTTAATGGGGGAGACCATATATAAAATGTGTATGTATGTGTGTTTAACATATACCGATACATATTTTGTATGTACCTCATTTATACTTGTAAGTACGTTACTTTGGGAACCAAGAATTAATAAACAAAGCTTCTGAGCAGCCAAAAGGTATATTATAAAGTCTGTGTAATAAAACTTTGTGGAATCGTACCTTTGTATTTATTTAAACAAAATTGCTTTTCTTATTTTCTGGGTAGAACCAGATGTGGATGTGGGGAAGTCTCTGGATAGAATTCCCCTGGAGATAGGCATGGAGAAGTGACAAGTTATTTAAGATTAGTGATTATTCTGACTATCAAGGCATGTAGACCTTTAAGACTGTCAAGTGACATAGAAGCATGTGATATGTAAAGAGTATGAGATATAATTGAAAATTGTGAAGTATTTAATCAATTTTATATTTCCTTTAAAAATTTTGGCTTTTATGAAGGGTAAGCCCCCAGTTGTCTGGAAAATTCATGTATATGGAATAATTCATTCTGTGGTGATACTAATGAGATAATATATATTCATACATATTGACATTTTGCATATACATATGAGAAAAATTTGATTAACATCTGGTTGGTGATTGAGTTTTTTTTTTTAACTGAGGGTTAATCAGAAATATTTTTTTTTCAGACTGGTTATATAAATTATTTAATTGCAGCACTATGATCTGTGATTTAATTGATATGGATGCTCTACACTGATTCAGATTGAAATTTCATAAGCCTCAGTTAGATAGTTTTCATGATATGCTCTGTTCAAAGACACAGTACCTATTGGACAATCTTTTGGTGATGAACTTTTCTCCTGTCTTCTTATAACAAAGTCAGCCTCTGTTATATCAGTGAATTATATATCAGTGAGCCTGCACCAGCCTTTTGGCTTATGTCATGCTAGAACTTATATTCTAATAACAGCTTTAAGAGTACTGTGTCACTTAGAAACATCAGTAAGAGGCTAACTTTAGTGGATTTGGGGTCAGTCTTTTTGGTTAATATTTTTAAGTTTTGTTCTTTTAACAAAAGGGTTTTCCTAGCCAAATAACTCTAACCAAACCTGTTTAAAGAATATCTTTATATTAGCAGTAATAAGTAATGCAAAACAGTTGGAACAATGAGGAGGCCAGAAGAGCCTGAAAAGTAAGCAAACACTTGTTCTCCTTGCCTGCAGAGACATGGAAGCCAAGGGCAGTTCTGATTTAGAGTACAAGCCTATTTATGAAATACTACAGGGGATGATGGAAAACTATGAGCAGTGTCACCTCAAAACGTTGAAAAGAAGAACCTGCAAAGAGAAATTGACATGAGATCCTTATGTACTTTTTGAAGAAATGACAATGACATTTAAGAAGATGAAGTTGGAAAGAATGTCTGGACATGAACAAACATATAGATAAGAACTCAGTGCTAGAGGTATTACGATTTTGAAGGTGTTCTGGGATTGGCCTTTCAGGATATCTCAAAGAGTATAAGATTTCCAAAAGGATAGAAAAGATCATGGAGAGTTTTTATTGAAAAGATAAGTAGGAAGACATACGCATGTACTTACACATTTTCCTGCTTTATCTCAAAAATTTTTCTGGGAATGTTCTCAGCATTAATTGAGAGTATTTTAGATGAATGTAGAAGGACATAGATAGGCTACTCTTACTAGGGAGATCATGGATCTATTGAAGTGTATATGATCAGAAAGGGAGTTTTATTGGCACTAAAGTAAGAATGAGATACAAGAAATGAATAATCTGATTGATATGTTGGTACTTCTAAGACAAGAAGATAACTTTTAGAATATAGATAGCACTATGTTCCCTCCGTGAGGGGATTTTTGAGAAAATGTAGATAAAAATTATGTAAGATAAAAAGGCATAGATTTCCGCTTAATTTCCTTTCAGGAAATTATAGATACAACAAAGTAACATTCAGGAAATATCTGAGTTTTTGTGGGCAAAGACATTATAGGATGTAAACCACTTGAGAGCCAAGACCAGTTCATTTATTATCTTTGTATCCTCAGTGCCTAGCAAAGTGCTGGGGACATAGTAGATGTTTAATCAAGTTTTATCATTGACAAATGAAGTAAAGATGAATTATTAGATGTAATTTCTGCCCTTAGCTACCCTGAATATCAAATTGGTAAGGACAATATAGTGAGCGTAATGAAATCCTTAAATGTATATAATTTCTCTTTAATATTCTCTGAATAATAATCTGAACTTTAATCATTATTATGGTGTAGACACTTGGATTAAATGTATGCCAACCTCGGTGTATATCCGATATCATAAGTGGGCTTTGAATATAGTTCCTCTGAGTCCAGAGCCAGTGATTGATTGCTCCACTGTACAGTTAGATTGAATGAACCCAGTGTTCATAATTATAGGATTATGGAATTTTTGACCTAGAAAGGACTCTGTAGATCTAGTCAGACTGCCTTTATTTTGTAGATAAACAACTGAAACCCAGGAGACTTAAGGAAATTGCTCAGTAATAACAATATCTATTATAGGGCTTTAAAGTTAAGAATGTATCTTCCTTGTAACAACCCTGTGAGGTAAGTAATTAAAATATTATTCTTATATTACAAATGAGGAGGGAATTGAGGCTGGGAGGTTTCATTTGCTAATGGACATTCAGCTAGTAAGTGTTGGACCCACCAGTATCTGAACCCACGTCTTCTAAGTGTTACTTCAGAGATCTTCCCATTATGCCATGCTCTCCAGACTCACAGAGATGGAGCCAGGATATAAAACTGGAATGCTGATTTGTTATAGCAGTGCACACTCTACTCATAAGATTTCACATTCTAACTTATATAAGTGATTTTTTAGCTGTACTACACTTTTATTTTTTGTTTCTTTCTTGTGGGGAATGGAAATGTTATCTTTAAGAAAGCAGCATTAAAAGTTTTACTTCTGACTAGAAATGAATAACATTGTTTATGGTATGTTAGCTAATTTAGAATGACCATGTGAAATTTTTTGGAGTGTTCTATTAAAGAATGATGTAAAATACTGATTTATTAATAAGCAAATAATTTGATTTGGGAAAAATCATGATCAGATAGTCTTAATCATCAGACTGCTTGAAAATCATGACCAAAAAAAGCTTAAATACCATATTTCATTAAATGAAAATTGCTTAGATCTCTTAGAACCATAGGCTAAAGTGAAAATAGAAAAAAGTCCATCACTTAACCTTTTCAAAGAAACCCCAAAATCAAAACTCCCAGGAGCATTATCAGAATGCACAACTCCCAGGTGAGAGAAAAAAATACTGCAAGCCACCAAAAACAAGAATTCAGGTACTTGGGAACCACAGCCAGAATAACACATGTTTTAGCAGCTACTATGATAGAGTGGAGAGCTTGGAATATCATATTCCGAAAGGTGAAAGATAGAGGCTTACTGCTAGAAATAACTTAACCAGCAAAATGAAGTATAATCCTATAGTGGAAAAAACATTGACTTTTAATGAAAAGGCCAGAACTAAGTAGATACTTTACTGGAAACACAGGAGTAAAGAGTAAAGCAGAAAGATACGTACTTGTGATAAATTAATGTTATATCAATAGGGAGACAAGAAATAATGTCTTCTCAGAACCTTGATGTTTTCAGGGGCCATAGAGAAAGATAACTAAGACAGACAGAAGACCTGGATGTGTTTTTGATATATATGATGATCTTAGGAGAAGAGAGAAATGGGAAGGATAGAGGACAATATTGGGGATGAAAGGAAGAGGTAGGACAGGGAAATCAAGATGAAAACTATTTGAATATGGATAAAAAACGGAAAGAATAGTGTCCTGCAAACCTCACTTGTCACCTGAACAAAGAAAGAAAGGTTGAAGACAAAGATTATGGAGTAGAAATGTGTTAAATTCAACTGGGAAATAGAAAGGGAGGGGTAGAAGGAGGGATTTAAGAAAGAGGGCAGGATAAGCAAGGGATTAGTCTTAAGCAAAATAAATCCCAACATTGAAGAAGGTGTTTATGAGACAAGGATTCAAAAAAAAGGAAGAGCAAAACCTGCATTTGGGGGTAGGGTGAAGGCAACAAAGTAGATATGTATAGCTTCTTTTATGGATTATATGTATTAGGTAAATTCCTCTTCTTTTACTACCAACTTTTATTTCTGAAGTGAGTTTTGAGAGCAGAGAAGAAAAGGTACAAGATGACAGAATCAAGGGAAATATTTAACAGTCATAACAGTGAATAGGAGGAATTAACTCACAAAGTAGTAAAGAATAGCAGAATGGATTAGAAAGCAGAATCTCACAATATTTTTTTTCAAGAAATTTACTTGAAATAATAATTCATATAGAGTTAAGCTTAGAAACTGGAGTAGAATTGGTTATGCTTCAGATGAACTAGAAAAAGTGGCAATAATTTCAGATAAGACTACATATGGACATGATAGGGGAATTTTATTCTTTTTAAAGGCATCAATGCTTACTATAAATGAATAGCATATAAATACTTAAAGGAAAGAAGTGAATTTCAGGGAGAAATAGGCAGTACAACTCTAATAGTGGGGTCTTTAGTGTACTTCAGAACTAGACAAATATAACAAAAAATAAGAAAAGAGATAAGGACTTGGATACAACTTTTGAAAAATCAGAAATGATAGATCATTCCCATTACTGAATGGAAACAGATGGATATAGCCTTGAATGTAGTTTATTGACTTCTGCTCTATACTATCTCACTGGATGATCTCTTTAATTCCCATGAGTTCAATTATTATCTCTTTGCCAGTGATTCCCATATCCAGATATCTTACCCAAATCTTTTTGCTGAGCTGCATTCACACTTAAATGCTTCTTGGACATCTCAAACTAGAGGCATCTTAAATTTTCAGTTCATTCTCTTTCCTTCTAAATCCCACTCCTGAATTTCCTTTTGACTGTCAAGAATATCACCATTCTCCTAGTTATCCTACAACCTTGGTATCATCCTTAATCCTTTACTCTCATATATACCAATTTGTTGCCAAATTGTATTGTTGCTACCTTCACAACATCACTTGTATGTGTCCTTTTCTTCATTTGTGCAGCCACAACCCTAGGTTAGACTCTTATCACTTCTCTCCTGATCTACTGCAATGGCCTTCTAACTAGTTTCCCTTCCTCAAGTCTCTCCATGTCTACTCATTTGCCAAAATCATTTTGCTGAGGCATGATTTTGACCGTGTCTTTTACACCTTGATAATGAACTTAGGGGTTCCTTGTTACCTGCAGTATCAAATATACAGCCTCATTGGGGATTTAAAATTCTTTATAACCTGTCATTCTCCTAGCCTTCTTACAACTTACCTACTTTTTTTAGCGTAGCTGTTCTGCTTGCAGTTCATTGAACACTACACCATCTCCTATCTTCATGCCTTTGCACTGATTTTCTGCTGTGCCTAGAATATGCTCCTTTACTTAATTTTCCTAACTTGCCCCAAGGCTTGATTGGCTTAAAGTTCACTTTTGCAGGCATTTCCCCTTCCTCCCTGTTCACTTATCTTATATCTATCTAGTTTTTTGCACATTGTCTTCTTCATGAGAATATATGCCTCTTAAAGCTATCCATAGTCATTTGAAAAGTGTCCTAAATCACTACTGTCTAGAGCAGGAGTGGGGAACCTGCAGCCTTGAGGACACATTTGGCCTTCTGGATCCTTGGGTGTGACTTTTTGATTGAATCCCAAGTTTTACAAAATGAATCCTTTTATTAAGGGCATTTGTTCTGTGAAGTTTGGATTAAATCTAAAGGCCTCATTTGGGGACATAGAATGTATGACCTGAGTCTACATTCGAGAAATGCAGATTAAAACAACTCTGAGGTTTTATCTCATACCTATCAGATTGACTAATATGACAGAAAAAGAAAATGATAAATTTTAGGGAGGGAAATGGAAAAATTGGAACACTGATGCATTGTTGGTGCAGTTGTGAACTGATCCAACCATTCTGGAGAGCAATTTGGAGTTACGTCCAAAGGATAACCAAATTGTGCGTACCCTTTGATCCAGCAATAGCAGATGTGGTATATAAATGTAATGGTATACTATTGTGCTATAAGAAATGATGAGCAGGCAGATTACAGAAAAACCTGGAAAGGCTTACATGAATTTTTGCTGAGTAAAGTGAGCAGAGACAGGAGAACATTGTACACAGTTAACAGCAACATTGTGCAGTGACTAACTTTAATAGACTTAGCTCTTCTCAGCAATGCAGTGATCTAAGACAGTTCCAAGACTGATGTTGGTAAATGCTGTCCACTTCCAGAGAAAGAACTATGGAGTCTGAATGCAGATTGAAGCATACTATTTTCATTTTTTGTTTTTTCTTTCTCATGGTTTTTCCTTTCGTTCTGATACTTCTTTTTCAATATGACTAATATGGAAATATGTTAAATATGATTGTACATGAATAACCTATATAGGATTGATTGCTGTCTTGGAGGAGGAAAGGGAAGAAGGGAGGAAAAAATTTGGAACTCAAAATCTTACAAAAGTGAATGTTGAAAACTATCTTTGTATGTAATTGGAAAAAATAAAATACCGTAAGTAGCGGGGAAGGAATATATTCCTCTTGAGGGCAGGGACTATTTCTTGCTTTTATTTGTTTTCTCAGGATTTAGCACAATGCCTGGCCCATAGTAAGTGCTTGATAAATTCTTCTTGACTGACAGACTTTAGTTGCTCAAGGAACAGTATCTTGACTAGGAAGTCCAGATTCCTCAAAACATTGAAAAAACTATGAGACTACTTCTCATTTATTCATGTGTCTTTATTAGTTTCCTAATATTCTTTCAACCTCTCATAATGAATGGAAAGGTGCTCTGAGGTTTCCCTTTCTAACACTTGTCTGTGTAATTTTCACATGATAGGAAAGCATGGATTAGTTTCCGGTGGTCACATTTTAAGTTAGAAAACATAGGATCATAGTTTTAGAGCTGGAAGGGGCCACAGATGTCATTTAGTTTAGCCTTCTCATTTTATCGATCAGATAAGTAAGGCCCAGAAGGGGTTAAATGACTAGTCCAAGGTTAAATGTGGTAAATGGCACAGACAGAAATCGAATCCAGATACTTACGCTTCCAGATGAAGCACTTTACTGCTGCAGTCTTGAGTAGTCATGTACATTCTTTAAAAATAAAAAATTAATATATTTATCACTTAAGTGTTTGGAAGTAATTTTAAACATAATTAGAGAAGGTATACTTGGAAATGTTAAGTGGTTAGTAGTATTGACTAATCATGTAGGATACCTACTTTTATTATACAGAAAAAAGATTTGTAAATAGTACAGTAAATGCATGTGCTTCTGAAATACCCAGCAAAGTTTATTCTCTTGGATTGTGGTACTTCAGGGTGTGTCCCATTATATTCCACTATTTTTTCTCACTAGCAATAATACTAATAGCTCAAAATTGCTTTAGTTATAACTGACATCTGAGATAGTATAATTTACATTTTACGTGATGCGACTTGCCAATGGATTCAACTGGTGGTTCATAAGTATGCTGGACCTGATATTATTAGAAAGACCTGAGTACTACCTCTGTGATCCTGGGCAAGTCACTTAACTTCTGTTTGTTCCAGTTTCCTTCCTGTAGAGTGGAGATCATAATAGTATTTAGTTCTCAGAGTTGTTGTGAGGATCAAATGAGATATTATTTGTAAAAGTGCTTTGCACAGTACCGAGCACATGGTAGGCACTACTAAATGCTTATTCTCTCCCTCTTTCCCAATATAACACAACCAATAAGTGTCGGAGATGGATTTCAAACCCAATTCTCTCCTGATTTCAAGTACAGTTCACTTTCTACTATGTAATACTGCCTTGGCTAACTGTTCTCCCTTCCTTTTTAACCTGCCATCATGAAGGGAAGGGAAATGGATAGAGAGTGAAATACCAGATGAAGGTTAATTTCATGTAATTTTAAAACTCCCTTTATATTTCAGTGTGATGATTTATCTTATAAGGATTTAATATGACTATACCTGTGTTTGTGTTTTATCCACCTACTAGACCCTGGGTTTCTTGAAGGCAGAGATTGTGTCTAATCAATGATAATGTTGTCCCTAGCATACAAACTTCTTAAGTTTGTATTTTGTATTTCAGTTTTAATTTGTAATCTTGTGTGAGCTATAGGATATTAGTTCCCTACTGCCGTTGTATTTTTTTCTCAGGTTGGCTCTAGAACTCAATTCTACTTCTAGTGTATCCCAGAAATGAAAGTAATAATTTATAGACTTCAGAAATATACTTTTTTAAGTCCCTTAATGTGATCTATAAGAGTCTGAAGCTAAACAGGGACTTCCCTCCTGCCCTCAATCTTAGCCATCTTGCATTTCCTCATCCTGAAGATTATAGCCAAAGCCTGGGGTATTCCATCTTGTCCAGTCTCCTTAGTTTTTCATTTTTCTGCTTCCTTCACTGTCTTATAGATCTCTGTGTTTTAGCCGCATTTGCAGCATTCATTCCCTTACCCTTGTTCTCACTGATCCTCTGAAACAATTTGTCTAGCCATCATTGGAACAAGGTACTTCTTTTACCTCCACTATGTTGGGCTATTGCCTTGACTCCCCAAAAACCAGTGCAGGCTTGATCTTTCCATAGCCCTTATGGATCTAAATCACTTTGGCATCTCATAATCATGAGCCTTGTTTGAGTTTTTTCCTGACACCATCCCCCTACCCAGGCCTAAAAGTTATTTGCTAAAATCATTATAACAAAAAAGTTATATGAACACATAGTAATATTAATATTTTCACCTCCAAATACATAACTGAAACAATTTTATTACAAGTATTTTAAACAATCTCTGTAATGCCTTATTGTTTATACTATTAATGACAGTAGAGGTTTTACACACATATAATTGTAAGGATGTCTGCTTTTGAGAGAAAACTCAAAAGAATTAAGATATATGATGTGTTACTTTTCTTTTCTTTTTTTTTTTTATTGAAGTGTAATAAAACCTTGTCCTTCCATTCATATTTTCTTGTAGGGGGAAAAAGCCTCAGATCTGCTTTTTGCTCAGGGTAGAAGTATAGTAAGTAGCAGGTAATGAAGAGGATCACTTCAAAGACTAAATCAAGTGTAAAGTTTGGGACTATGAAATTTTCTTGTATGTTTGAGTTTCACAAGGAGGCATAATTCTGAATGAAAAGGAAGAGGTTCAGAATTTTTCTAAGTAACCTTTTTCTTTACTGCCATTGATTAAGGATTAGAATTTTGATCAATGAAATTAAATAATCCTAAAAAGGAAAAGTAATTAAGAGAGTAAGATTTAAATTGACTTATATAATTTGAAAACCTTTAATTTGGAATTATCTGTGAAATATGTAGACAGTGAAGCAGATACTTCCAGATGAAGTACAAAGTATCCTTGATATTTTGTAAATGATACTGTGCTGATTGCATCAAATTCTGAATCATTTTCAAAGTCACATAAATGAGATCCATAATAATACAGAAGAATTAGGCCTAAGTATTCATATGGGAAAAAACAAAATTGGTAAAGAATACTAATTGTCCAGATTGATATCTAGAGAAAGAGAATGCTTTTATGTGCATGCACACTGCAAATGGATAATTGATAGACACTGAAATTGTATAATGAATTAGGCATGGGGTAGAGCAGGAGAAGCGGTTTAAATTACCTTTGGGCACTTGCAGAACTCTTTCAAAGACCCTCAACTTTTCTCTGAAACTAAGGCTCATCTTTTTTTAGACCAACATTCTTTCCATGATGTTATATGTCTTTGAGTAAAGGAACACTTAGAAGAATTAGGGCAGTAAAGCAAACTCTCACACCTTCCTAAAGAAGAGCTCTGAAGAGGTGGCAGAAAGGCTTCTGGCAGAAAAAGTATAATCATATAATCAGAAAACTGTTCTGGTGCATGGCAAGAGGAAGGAATGTACTAGTAGACATTATACCTCAGGAGGTTAGGAGACCTCAAGGAAGCACCAAGCACATTGATTGGACAGGGACTAGTGTCATGTATGCTGGAGGCATAAGGTAATAAGTACCACACTGAAGTGATCACAATTGTATTTGGAGTAATTTAGATACTGAAGTATAACTTGTAAGAATAGTTACACTTTAATTGTTCAAGAGAGTAGTGAGGAACACAGTAGAGAGAGTGCCAGGCCTGGAGACAGGACTTACCTTCCGAAGTTTAAATCTGACCTCAGACACTTACTAGCTGTGTGACCCTAGGCAAGTCACTTAACCTGGTTTGCCTCAGTTTCCTCATCTATAAAATAAGTTGGAAAAAGAAGTGGTAAATCACTCCAGTGTCTTTGCAACGAAAACACCCAGTGGAGTTACAATTGAATAATAGTTGTTAAAGAGGAGTGATTTGGGAGAGTTAGCAATACATGATAGGACTTTATTCACTTATAAATTAAAACTAACACAAATTATCCTTTATTTTTGACTTAGTCATGTACCTTCTTGATACCAGGTAACAAAACTGATTAAATCCTCACAAATGACAAAGTTATAATAATACTATTCACTGTAAATAGTTATCTTGGTTTTCTTGAGGCCTTGAAAATTATGTAGATTCATATATCTTATGCCTGACTTCTTAGGAGCCTGTGAGAAACTTGGGACATATTTCACAAAACCAAAAAATACAATTACGTTCTTACCAAATCTTTCTCCCTTGTCCTTTACCTTTTTCTCAGATTTTAACTGGAAATAAAATTGCATTATCTTCTTTCAGTAACTTGTTTAAAATTTAGAGGCATATGTGGATTCTTTATAGTTACATTATAGAACAATAAAGTCTTTCTAAAGATATTGAAAAGCATTCTCCCCATTCCTAACAACTAACTGTTCTCTTAGGTTTATTTGTTGTTGTTGAATTAGAAGGAAACACACCGAAGACCCACAACAACTGTCTAAGGCACTTAGGAATCAGTAGGCAGGTATTATCATAGCTCCTAAGCGGTGATTTGGGATGAAAAGTAAATAAGCTGGAAATTATAGTTAAAAGAAATTCTTTATTTGGGAACAATTAAAGGAAAATCATAGTTATTCAATGCAAACAATATCTATTTGGCCCTGAACCTTTAGTGATACTCATGTGACCCAAGAAAAGAAATATACACCATGACTTTTGACTTGCCTTTGTATGTATTTTCTTCTTTATTCATACATGTATATACACATACACATATATACATACATACGTGTGTGTGTATATATATGTATATATATGAAAGGAATAGGAGAGATTGCAATAAAATTAGATATATACAAATTGATTTAATTGATAAATACAAAACTGATGTTAGATCTCTTCTCTAGGCAGCTAGGTGGTACAGTGATTAGAGCACTAAACTTGGCATTAGGAAGACCTTAAGTTTAATTCTAACTTCAGACACTAATTTATATGACCTTGGGCAAATCACTTATCCCCTTTCTCTATGTATTCCTGGGCAAGATATTTAACCTCTTTTATCAGCTTCAGTTTCCTCCTCTGTAAAATAGGGATTAAAATAGTAACTACCTTTCAGGGTTGTTGTATCAAGTGAGATAATATTTCTAAAGTGCTTTGCCAGTCTTCAAGTGCTTTAGAAATACTAGTTATTGTTATCACCCCTCCTGCCCCCCCATCACTCGTACCTTTGCAGATACCTGTATAACCTTTAAATAACTTATTTAAGAGCACTTTGTAATGCAGAGAAAATATCCTGAGACAATGAAGCAGGCTCTGTTTCAGTCAACCAAGAAGCATTATTAAGAGCTCTGTATATGCCAGGCACTGTGCTAAGCTCTGGGGATACAAAGAAAGGAAAAAGGCAGCTCATGAAAACCAATGAACATATCAACTGTGTCTGACAATATAGGCAGTATTTTCAATGCAGTTTCAAAAGATGATTTAAAATATTTTTCTCAATAGCAGCATCAGTAAAGTAAGTATATAGCTTCCTAAAAATGATCATTTGGAAGGAAAGGAGTCATCTAGCTTATAAAAGTATACTCATTTGCAGGAAAGAGGCACTGGGAAGGAAGGGAAAAAGTGTGGAAAAGAA
This sequence comes from Potorous gilbertii, assembly GCA_028658325.1. Classification (NCBI taxonomy): domain Eukaryota; kingdom Metazoa; phylum Chordata; class Mammalia; order Diprotodontia; family Potoroidae; genus Potorous; species Potorous gilbertii. Next base: position 195,529,066 of record CM053771.1, read on the forward strand.
GAGAGTCTCATTTTAAAAGTATACTTATATCTAAGGTCCTTAATGAGCGTAAGGAGCCTAAGTATAAGCGAGTGACTTCATGAGGAAGATAACTTGTTGCTGAAATTCATAGTTTGTTTATATTTAATATAGAATAGTTAGATCAAAAAATAAATTTTTATGTTTGTTGAATTGTATGTACATCTAGACCAGTGGTTCTCAAAGTGGTCTTAGAAGGTTTGGGATTACCTAAGGTCCTTTCAGAGGATCTGCAGGGTCATTTTCATAATAATTCTAAAACATTTTAGTTCTGTTGTCTTAAAAATATTGATAGCTATTACCTACATAAAGAAAAGCTCTTTTGGCAGTCTTCAGAAATTTTTAAGAATGTAGTGGGGTCTTGAGACCAAGAAATTTGAGAACCATTGTTCTAGTGGAATAACTATTCATTTTTGTTTGTCCCTTTCATTCCCAAAGTGTTAGATTTTAGAGTATTTCAGCTTTAAAACTTCTAACTTTCATATTGAATTGTCTCATAAAAATCCAGTCAATTATCAGTATAGGAGAATGATATAAATTGGTGAAAAACCCTGAAGGCTGTAATGGAACTGCTTATTGTATATGTGTATATTTCATGTGTTTTGTTTTGTTTTTTAGTTCGTTTTGCTGAAGATCTTGACAATGACAGCACAACTTTTAATCCTGAGTACAGCCATCAAATATTTGGTGATGAGTAAGTATTGTAGAAACATAGGCAAATATAAATAGGATACAAGCATTTATTCTTTAGCTTCACTTAGTTATAATTTCATGTTTACTGTGTACCTTTTATATAACATTTCATATATTCTTATGGTGGGAATTTTTTGTTACTGAGATTTTATGTATGTTGTACTTGTTTACAATTGGAAATTTTAAGTAGCTGATTGTTTTTCCATTATGATTTATGAAAAGTAAACAAGCAGATAGATAATGGGCCCATTAAGAAAAGCAACTAAGATGTCATGAGATCTCAGTATAGCGATGATTACTTTTCATAAACCTGAGACATGGCAGGATCTTAAAATACTTTCTAATTCATCAAAAAGAATTTAAATTATATTTTATATTTTTATTCACTTTATGATGGTTTTATATAATATGTTTAGTGACTCCAAGTTAACCAAAATGTTAAAATAACTGTAACATTCCTCTACTAATTTGGGTTAAATGGAATTTGATTATATCATGGAATTACTGTTTTTGTGAATAATTGTGCTATTATGCACAAGGAGACCATGACTTTTTTTAAAGGTCAACCAAAAACGTGAGTCCATTGTCTGTCACAGTTGTGCTATATGTCAACAGTGTTCTGTGGATTTTAATTTAGTTTTATCAAATTTTTACATAAATTCCAACAATTTTATTTAACTCATTAATAGTACTTATCGTTTTCATTGTCTGACCATGTGTTAACTTTCACTGACTGTTAAATGTATTTGGTTATAGTTTCATTGAGGGTAATGTTCGTGAACTCTGTTGTTTTAGACAATAGATAGTTCTTCATAGTACATTCCACTTGAGAAATATTGGTGTATCAACTTGAGTTTCTTGAGTGTTCTTTTCTAAAAAGAAAATTAAAGTGTTTTCCTATAAATTTGGCCTTCTATATTTTAAGAATTAGATTTCGTCATATAAAAAGAGTTATGTTTTACTTTCTAATTTCTCTCTTGATTTTATTAGAAACATGTCTTATAGTATTTCATTTTATTCCTCTTCGCCATTATTCTGTGTAATGGCATGGGTTGGGGAATTAGTTGATAAGTGTCACTACTTTTTGGCACATTTCACCTAGAAAATACTCAGTTGTGTCTTATCAATCCTTTAAGATATCTTTTTTTTTTTTTAAAAAGAAATGGTTGTTTATGTGCAGTTCTTTAGGTGGTCAACAAAGCAGGTGGCTAAATGAGACAGGAGGAGATAACTCAGCCCTTAGTGACACACTTAAATGGAGCCTTAATTCCTTGTCCACTGATTGTTTCCTTTTAACATCACCAATATGAAAGTAGGACAAAAGCCTGCCCACATTTCTTCTGTAGTAGCCTACTGTAGTAGCAGTTTTGAAACTGCCATTGTTGTTTTAAAATACATTTCCTAGGTCTCTCATGAAGTGTTATGGGAAATTATCTAATCAGACTTACTTCACCTATCAGGGAAATTCTAATGATCATGTTTGTCTCCAGGAATGTCTGTTTGAAAAATGTGATGATGTGTACTGCCTCACCTCTTGATTTGCTGAGGGGGTTTAGGATATGGTCCCTTCCCTTTTACAGAGGTGGAAAGTTGGTATAAGGAAGTAGTACACTTTGAGAATTTTGACTGCTTGAGGTCCAGGTTCAACTCTTCTGCCTCTTATGCAATGTGTGGCTACTTAAATTATTTTTACAAATGTTTGTTTTTATAGGAACAATGAGAAATATTTTAATGTGTACAAATTTAAACTGTTCATAGATAGTTAATATATTTCTTTGTTTCTCTTGGGTTCTTGATTGCTGTTTATTTTTTTCCTTCCAGTGAAACTGTCTTTGGTTACAAGGGTCTTAAGATCATTTTGTACTATAATGCTGGTAACCTGTCAACACTGTTCCGAATTGAGTATGCATCTAAAGTTAGTGAGAATTTCGACTGTGTAGAGGTAAAAGCAGATAAATTTATATTTTATTGTATTTTTAATGTCTTTTAAAATATTACATTCTAAACATTTGCAGATAAGAGAGGGTTATTTTATCTACTTTTTAGATTACATGTAGTAAATTGTCTGCTTTTTGTAAGATTCTAGTATTCTTTAAATTATGTAGCCATTTTTCTACTCCATCTGTTACTTTCTACTCCATCTGTTACTTTTCTATACACTGTTTCACCTTGACCTTTTGTGCCAAGGTTGCATTTTTCTTTCAAATGCTTGAGTTCTGTTCCCATTAATTTTGGAATTGTGGATTAAGAAAATGGTTTACTGAGAAACTTCACTATTGCACATTTTATGTAATAGAAATCAATGGGGTAGAAGAAAGTATCTTGAATTCTCTTTCCCTAAACTTGCTTGCAAACTTTTTTTTCCAATTTCCCTTATCAATCACTATTTTCATATTGATTTCTTCTGACTCTAAATTCATAGGGATTTTGTCATTTGTTGTTGTTATTAGAACTTTCTCTTGAGCATGGAAAATGAAGTCAATTGAAACAAAACTGAACCAGCCAGATAGAGGTCAGGGCAGGAGTGAAGTCGAGTATTTTGAGTATGTGTTTCTCTAATCCAAATTGAAACATATTTTTGTTTTATCCAGCTTCCAAAAAGACTTATTCTTCTGAAAATGTTCCTTTTTCTGATTTATTATCACATTAATCTTTTATATAACTAATCTCTTAACTTGCTATGCCATTAAAAAAAATGATGAACTGAGAGGCTTGTATTTTGCACATTTGGTATAGAGCTGTATTTCCTTTCTCCAGTTTCTTTTTGGGTATATTGTAGAATTCATCTGCCAAAGTCATTATTCTTTAGGTCCTTACAAACTAAATTCTTGCTTAGTTTTTTTATTATTCCACTCAGGAAAGCCATTTCCTAACAACAAAAGCTTTTCTCTAAATTCTCATTGAGAACTATAAGGCTGGGAATTTTTTTATTCAATAAAGAGAACAACAACACAGTATGTAATTTTTTCATTTATCCCCTGCTAAAGAATACACATCTTATAGGACCAATGCTTAGTTCAAGTACTACTTTTTCTCCTAATCAGTGGTTGGCTTGTGGTACTAGGGTCCATGCCCTCTCTGTCACAAGTCACTGTGTTGCCGTTATGTGTAACCTATTTCAGCTCATCTTTTTCAGCTTTCACTTGAAGGATCTCCATAATTCTTGTATAATTTTTTTCAGGGCAATCATAGCTATATAATGAATAATCCACATGCTAATCAAGGGCTTGATGTATTTCCACTGTTCCAGTTCATAGTTTTCCAGAATTTCTACTAATCCAAAGATAGTCTTTATAGAATCCTGCCTAGGCCCCCACAGCAAGAGGCTCATCAGTACCCTGGCTGGTATTTTCTTGATGTCCTTTATATCCCTTTCATAAAAAGGTAGATAAATTTTAGCATAGTTTCTTTCAAATCTGTTTTTTGTTAAAAGAACCGTATTTTCCTTGATTTATTATAAAATTGGAAATACATTGTTTTAGAAAAATTCTTCCTAGATGTAATAAAATTGCTTTTATGAATGACACAAACTATAATTCTGATGACCACACTTAAGTGAAGAAGAGGTAGGAAAAGGCACTCACTGCCTCTTTTCTAATGAATCTAACAAATGTAGATATTCACATATACAAAGAAGAAAAGAGAAAAAGAACTGTATATGAAAACATCTATGTCTTTATTCTCTTATGTATAGTTTGATTTTTAGAGTATATATTAATTTTTTTCCTGATTAAGTCTCCCCCTTTTGTTGGCGCCCCCCTCCGAAAAAAAAATCCCTTGTAACAAGTACATATATAGTCAAGCCAAATGGATCCACACACTAGCTGGCCTGAAGGGATAAATGAAGAGGTGGGAAGTATGTTTTGCATCATGAGGTTTCTTGATTCAAGATTGGGTATTGCATTAGTCAGAATTTCTCAGACTAGAAGATTTGTTTTCCTTCACAACATATAAATTGTTCTGGGCCCTTTCACTCCATATGAATTCATACAAGTCTTCCCAGATTTCTGAGTCTGACTGACTTTTCAGTATTTCTTAGAATGCAATCATATTCTAGTACATTGATACACCATAATTTGTTCAGACATTTCCTGTTGAAAAGAATTCACAGACAAGTGTTTATCACATTAAATATTAAAAGATTTTTATTTTAATTGTGCTGGTTGTAAATCTTTCCAAAATATGTTACATTTCTACCTTAAACAGAATTTATTGAGCAAATTTAACCTTTCTTAAACATTTTTGCCTTTGACTATAACACAGACCTAGCTTCACACTTCTATTTTGAGTTCTTATCTATTTTTATAGGTTTTGAATACCTTCCTTTGCTCATGGTTATCATTGATTACTATTGGTGTGTATGCCTTTAATAGCCACTTCTAATGCCTTCCAAAAAGATAAAAACCTTTTTAGAATTAAGAGTCCATTTTGCCTTTTTAGGAGACTTTCTCCACTCTCCTTTTTTTTTTTTTGCTCCATTTTCCAAATTGATTGAAGGGATATGGGGTGAAGAGATTATTGGGGTTAAAATCTTCCGTCAAGATTGGTGTAGGGAGCTTAGTGGAAAAGAAACAGCTACAGCTAATACCAGTTAGCAGGTTTTATCCAGATCGTGGTCTGAAGGGACTCTAGTATTCATTTATATGTAGTACACTTTTATGTGCATTTAAAATTTGATGATAATGCAGGGGAGGCCAATGGTAGGTTGTGATGATTCAGTTTTTTAAAAGATTGTTTTTAGTGTCCAGGCCTGTGATTTCATTGGTATAGGTAGCTTCTGGTGAAGAAACTTCCTCCACCTATGCAGATCTGCAACTGTGCTATTACTTAATAGCCTTAAAATATTGCTTGAGAAATTTGGAAGTTAAATGAATTCCTTAAGTGGACTGGGTGATTTTCATCTTCCCTAAAGCAATTTCATCCTACCCTGCAGCCTAGCACTTTCTGTGGTGATGCCTCATCTTCAGCCTTAGGTGAGAAGAGGCCTTTTTTGACCAGGTGTCTTCCTTCTCCTGTGTGTGTCCCCTGAGGGAAGACAATAAAGTGCAGAACTGAGCAGAACATCCAGTACAAAGTGGAGCAATCATCCCTTTGACCTCAGGCCTTCCATCTCAGCTGTGCCCATCCCTTGAGGGAAGGGGAAAGAAAATTCAGTGGAGAGTTGGACTTCCTTCTGCTTTGTAAATCTGACTTCTATCTCTTGCTGCCCCATCTTCCACCTGATCTCCAACTTTTGGAGGGAAGAGGATTAATGAAACAGTATCTCCCATCTGACCACGATGCCTTCCATTTCATGCTACATTTGTTTCCAGCCACGTTTGAGAAGAGGAGTGGTGCCTTCCACTCAATGAAAAACAGTTTCAGTTAAACTCTACATATCCCAGTGTTTCTGAACCCCTGTAGGTTATCATCCAAATCTCATTACCCATCTTCATCCTCCCACAGATGCCTTATTCTCATCTCTCTTCAACCCTCCTACTCTAAAGTTCCAACCAAATCCCCATCCCTCAACTCCTTCCATTGTGCCCCCTGAAATGCCTGATCCATAGGCAACACATTTCCCATCATCCTAAATCTTTACCTCTCCCATTTCTTCCAACTACTAGCTCTTACTGAAACCGGACTCCTCTGATGAGAGAGTCTCCTTTGCCACCCTTCCTAGTCCTGGATGCACTATTCACTCATTTGCTTTAGCTCACTGGCCAAAGCAGGGGTGTTGGAATAATTTTGCTTCCTGTTGCCACTTTAAGGTTCTTTCCCTATCGCTACCTCTCAGTAACCTCTCTGTCTTTGAGGTTTATGCTATTCATATCTACCACCTTATCAAATACTTGGTAGCTGTTAACAAACCTCCAAATTGTTCCCTTCTTTCTTCAATGAGTTTGGTACAAGCCTCACAGTTTTTCTTTCTTCTCCAATGCCTACTCTCATACTAGAAGACTTCAGCATATATATTGACTCTCTTTCAAACACTGTAATTATTTCTCAACCTATTCATTTCCCATAAATTCCAACCCACCTCAGCTATATACAAGATAGTCAGATTCTTGATTTTGCCATCACTTATAAATCTACCACCACTACATTGAAGAATTCTGAAATCCCCTTATCTGACCATAATCAATTGACTTTTCACCTTTACCTGTTTTCTTATACATAACCCTAATCTTCATCCCCCTTGTGACCTCCAGTCCACCTCCCCAGCATTTGCCATTCTTTCCTCTTTTCCACATCTTTACTCCCTTAGTGACCCAGTTCAACTCTACACTGTCTTCTCTTGAGTTCCTAGCTCCTTTATGATTTCACCGGTTGTCCCTGCCGATCCTCAGCCTTGGTTAACTCCCATCATCTACCCTACATGCTGCTGAATTGAAGATGAAAAAAAATCATGTAACTTCTCTAATTGGGTCTACCACAGATTTAGACTATACAATCTCAACCAGATCCTTACTGCTGTTAGACAATCTTACTATGGTTGCCTTGTCAACTTACTGTGCCATTTTCTGCAGTGACTCTTCCAAACCTATTCTTCCCTCCTTAAACCTCTCAGGGCTCTTCTCTCTACCACTTTCTCAGCTGAGAACTTTGCCTTATATTTTATAGTATAATTGAGGTCATTCTCCATCAGCTCCCTCTTCTCCCCTTTTCCTCATCTCATATCACTCATATGCCTTCTGCTTTTGTTTCCTCCTTCACCTGTCTTGCATAATGAGGTGACTTTACTCCTTCCCAGAATTAACCCCTCTACATGCTCAAGCAATCCTGTCCCACCTGTCTCTTCCAACAGATTTGCCTACTGTTGTCTTCATTCTGTCATGTATTTTTCAATCACTCCCTATCCTCTGACTCCTTTCCTGTTACCTGCAAACATGCCTATGTCAACCCCATGCTGAAAAAAATCTAATTTGATCCTTCTGTGCCTTGTGTCATTTTATTTCTCTTTGTGCCTAAACTCCTTGCAAAGGCCATCTACAATAGGTGCCTCCACTTTCTCTTCTCTTGTCCTCTTACAATCTGGCCTCTAGCCTCATCATTCCACTGATACTGCTCCTTCCAAAGTTATCATTGATGTCTAAATTGCCAAATCCAGTGGCCTTTTCTCAATTTTCATTCACTTCTTTGTAGCCTTTGACACTGTTGACCACTCTTTCCTTCTTAATACTCTTTCTCTCTAGGTTTCTGGGACACCACTGTCTTCTCCTGATTCTCCTGCTTCCTATCTCATCTCTCCTCAGTCTCCTTTGCCTGATCCTCATCTAGATCACACCATCTAACCATAAATGTCCCACAGAGTTCAAATACTGTAAAAGGTATGCTCTTGTTAGCTGTCCTTTGTGAACGAGAGTGATCCTTGAAAAATCAGTAACAACGTTGTATGCCCATGAAATTGTGGGTTACTAATTACCAGGCATCTTACATTCCTGATGCTTCAAGCAAGAGTACCACTGTGCTCTGAGGCCAACTGTGGCACATGGCCGAGAGGCAGAGACCCTCTTTTCTTCTTCTTTTATACTATCTCACTTGGTGACCTTATCAGTTCCCATGGATTTTCATTACCATCCCTATGTAGACGATTCTCATATCTGCCTATCCTGGCCTAAACTCTTTGTTGACCTCCAGTCTTGCATCTTTAACTTGTCTTTCAGACATCTAGAACTGAATTCCTGTAGACATATCAAACTCAACATGTCCAAAATGGAACTTGTTTTTCTCAAGTCCTCTGTCATTCCTAACTTCCTGTTATTGTGATGGGCAACACTATCCCTGCTAATCCCAGACTCACAACCTAAGTGTTATCCTTACTGTGACTCACTCCTATTCCCCCACCCCCTTATCCAATCTGTTGCCAAGCTTTCCAACATCTCTCGAATATATCCCTCTGTCTTCTCTGACACTGACATTATTCTGATACAAGCCTTCCTCACCTTATACTTTGTTGTGATAGCCTGTTGGTTGCTCTGTCTGCATCAAGTTTCTTCATCACTTCAATCTTACATTCAATTACCAAAGTGATTTTCCTAAAGTTCAGGTCAATTCATGTTACCCCTTTATTCAGCTCTATTAATTGGTTCTCTTTAACTTTCAAAGCCTTTCATAACTTACCTTTTCCTACCTTTCCAGTCGTCTTATATTTGATTCCTCACCTTGTAGTCTTTGATCCAGTGACACTTGCGTTCTTGCTGTTCTATGATTAAGACACTCCCAAATCTCCACTCTTGGCAGTTTCTCTGGCTATCTTCCATGCTTGGAAGAATGCCCTTTTCATCTCCATCTACTGGCTTCCTTTTTGTCCCATTAAAATCTCATCTTCTGAAGGAAGCATCTCCTAATTCCTCTTAATTCTAGTGCCTTCCTTCTGTTATTTCCTGTTTATCCTGTATATAGCTTGTTTGTATTTTCATTGTCTCCCTCATTAGGTTTTGAGTTCTTTGAGGATTATGATTTGTCTTTTGCCTCATTTTGTATTACTAGTACTTTGCATAGTGTCTGGCACATAGTAGTTGCTTAATAAAAAATGTTTATTGATTGACTGGCTTGCTTAAGTGACACAGCCAATATGTGTCAGAGGTAGGGCTTGAACTCGTTCTAAGTTGACTGTTTAACTACTATTCATATCCAGTATGGCAGCTGCCTCAATTTTGAAAAGATGTAATCTAGCGATTATCACAGAAGTCTTATTAATATGTGGTTTTTCACAATTAAATGTCATTAAATCATCCAAACACAAGTTAGTGACTTTTTAAAGTGCTGTTGGTATTTATCCTCATGAAACTCTTTGTCTATAGGCATCTTTTTTTTTTTTTTTAGTTGTAAGGCTAACTGAGCTAAATTGTTTTCTTTAAAAAGAGTATTGACTTAATTATTGATAAATCTTTCAAATATTGTATACAGGGGAAATAGCTGTGTATTTACATTGACTTCTAATTGTTCCATGCTTGAAAACCTGTTTTTTCCGTTTAGAAATACATTTTCACTGGGAAATCAATGTTCTTTGATTTTAAGTTACTTTATAGAATATCTTATTCTCTTCTGGTCAAAAACCATTTAAATGTGTTCAAACATTCCCTTTGCCATCCTCTTTTTTACTTTTTTTTTTTTTGAATGAGGGAAAGAAAATCTGGAGTTAGATGAATTTTTTTGGTAGGTTTGCCTTCTTTCTTTAGAAGTTACACAAGGTTAATTTTTTTTTTCCAGTATTTAAGTTCTCATCTTTTGTATAAATTAATGTTTTCTAGACAGGACATGTATCAAGATCATTAAATTATTTTTATATCAGCAAGCATTTATTGAGCACATAGCAAGTCTCCATAATTGTACTAGCCACTGATGAAAATGTAACAAAACATGGCTCTGCTGTCATGGAATTTATAATCTAGCTGGGGGAGAAAACACAATTTGGGTCATACTACAGAACACTAACACGTGAAATCAGCTACTAGGAGAAATGCTATGAATTAGAAGAAAGCTTGTTGAAAGAGGTAAGATGCTTTGGAATTTGAAAACTGCTAGATTTGGAGGGAGAGATTTTTCTCTTTCCTATTAATGATCATTTAGATTGCATTTAGTTTTGGCAATTATAAGTAGTGCTGCTATGAAAATTTTTCACCAAGTTTTGTTTTTTAAAATAAAACTTTTAAGCATATGTTCCCTAGACTACTATTGTTGGGTGTGAAAGGATATAATTATTCTTATAAATTCTACTTCATACTGTTAGATTACATCATTCAGAGATGTTCTGGGTTAGCAGTTCCAGTGGCATTCCATGAGTGTGCTTGTTCTGCCATAATATTAATCCCCATTGTCTTTGAATTTTGTTGCTTATAATTATTTTTTGCCAAGTTTGGGCATGATTTGTTTTGATTTTGTGTCCTATTAACTAAATTAACTAAATATTGCCATTTTTACTATGTTTCTGTGACCCATCGGTTATCATTGTCTATCCCTCCAATAACCTTTTTCAGACTCATTGCAATTGTTACAATTTCCAATATCATTTCACATAAAAGTAGTAGTGCAATTTATACCTGTTTTTAGAAGGAATACTTAAGGTAGATATTTCTTGTTGTATTGAGGAAAAGTTGAAAGTTTTTTTAGGTGAAAAGAAAAGTTATGAGCCAGTACATGGTGATGTGAGAATGAATATGATACACGTAGAGGACTACGAATAGCTTCCTAGGAATAAGTCAGTAGGTGATAGTGGGAAATAAAGTTGAATTTTAAAGCTAGGGGCAAATAACAACATAAAGCCTTGAAAACTATACTGAGAAGTTCATACTTAATGAGATTGGCACTAGCATGCCATGCATCATTGTGGCTCTTGGGTTGAGAAGGCAGATAAAATGAAAGGCATGTCTTTAGGAGGCCATGGTGTTCAAGATAAAGAATGTGGAAGTGTGTAAGAGAGAGAGAGAGCAGGAGCCAGAAAACTGCTTTTATAATCCAGTTGTGGCTTTAAGGAAACTGAAGAACATTTTATTCCATAATTGTTTTGCTGGTTGAAAATCTGCATAGAAAGCAACAAATGATTAACTTTACATGTAGAAATAAGAAGTGGCTTTAAAAAATAATGCTATCAAAATTACCATAAATTTAAAGCAGTGACAAATAATACTCAGGCCCTACACATAATATTTTTAGGTTTCTTTTCCCCATTAGTTACACTTAAATGCAAATCACTTAAAAAATTAAGTACAATAGTTTTTATTTTCATGATTTATGTCATCTAGCTACAAAGAATGCTAATTTTGATGTTGATTTCTAAAGTTTTTAAAGTTAAAAAAAATTTATCCTTTATATAAAATGGCCCTGGCATCTGTTTTCTTTTTCTAAAGTAAAATGAGATACCTTCACATTGCTTTTTATCTCATTGTAATTAGGATTTCTTCATGTCTGACACTATCATCTTTTCAGATAAATTAGTGCTTGTTCTGTTTTAATAAATAATTTTTTTCTTAATTTAACAAACACCAAATGAAGTGAGCATTACAACAGGAAAAAGATTGTATGTGAAACTGCAAATCTTTTTTATGTATATTTTGCTTTTCCTTTTAAGCATTAGTAGGCTCAGCAGACAATTTTTAAAGCCGTCATGTTTGTGTTTCCTTCTTTTCTCGTGTGCATTTAAAAAAATATTTAAATAGCCCTTTTTCTTTTGGGGGGAGTGATAGAGAGAACAACTCTACAGTAAGAATCCTTTCCTTATATCTTCCATTGGAAAAACAAATTAAGAAAGCTTAAGCTAATTCTCATATTGTCTGTAGCCAAAAATGTATTTCATTCTGCATTTTTATTCCATTACCTCTCTGTGAGGAGGTAGGTAGTAGTATGATTCATCATTGGTCCTCTGAAGTTATGGTTAGCAAACATTTTATTGTATGAATTGTTCTTCTGATTCTTTTCACTTCAGTCTGTGAATAGAAGTTTACAAAATTCTTCCTAGGTTTCTCTAATGGTCTTTTTCATCATTTCTTATGGCATAGTAGTATTCCATTACATTCATATGCCATAATTTGTTCAGTTATTCTTTAATCAGTGGGCACCTGCTTAGTTTTCAGTTCTTTGCTAGAACAAAAAGTGCTGCCATTAAATATTTTTTAAAATATGAGTTATTCCTTTTTTTGAGTTTCCTGGGTATAAGCCTAGAAGTGAGGTACCTAGTAGTCAAAAGATATGAACAGTTTAGTGACCTTTGAGGCATAGTTCCAAGTTGCTTTACAGAACAGCTGGACCAGGTAACAGCTGCTTTAATGTGCCTGTGTTCCTGAAGCCCCTCTAACATTTGTTATTGTCTTTTTTCTATTATCTTTGATAATTTGATGGTTGAGAAGTAGAACCTTAAGGTTGTTTTAATTCTTTAGTGAGTGAAAACATTTTTCATACAGTTGAATTTTTAGTGATTTAGAGCATTTTTTTCATATTTAATTTCTTCCTTTGAGAACTTCTAGTTCAATACAGCTAACTTTTGGTTATTCAGAAACTAATTTGTCCCTTTTTTCTGAATTCTATATCCACATCCTTCTGCCCATTTTTTGGTAATATCACTGCTTATTTTATGTTATTGGTGGTCATGGGCAAATATGAGAGGTGAAAATCAAATCTGTCACTTTTTAGCAATGTTAGCTTTTGAATAAGGTATGATAGTGATCCTTCATAAGTACCGTGTTTATGTTCAAAACTTCATTGTAAAATATCTTTAATTTTTTAAAAATTAGCCCAGGAATTTCATGAAGCAAAAAGAAGAGTGCAAACTCACTGTAAATGAAATATAACACAAAACCTGTTTTATAGGTATCAAGGAAAATTATCAAGGTTCAACTAGTTCAGGGTTTTTTTTTGCTTTGTTTAATAAAAATTGTTTTATTGTTTAATAAAAATACTATTTTTCCAATATAAGTGATTTTGTGCAAATTTATGAATGCTTCTTTAATTTTTTTTATCATGTTATTTTAATCATGTTTTCAATCAAATATAAAACCTTATCATATCTCTACTATATTTTTTTCTTCTAACTGCAAAAATAACTAGTAAGAACTGGAGGTAGAGAGTGCTATTTGTTTTTAAAGACAATAGGATTGTGATGTCTTGTGTTTAAATATCAGCACAATTATTCATACCGGAAACTGTAGAATGTTCATAGTCTCATAAACACTAGAATTACAGAATTTAGAATTGGAAGGGACCTGAGAACATTTGACTTAATGCTCCCATTCTATAGATAAGGAAATTTTGTCCAGGGTAGTAATATATAGATATTATAGATATAGATATGGATAGCTAAGATTTTAATCCAGTTATTCTGGCTTCAAATCCAGTGTGCTTTTCACTACCCTACTCTGAACTAGACAAAGGATCAGTAGTGATCCTAATATTGCTGATTGTTAGCACAGTAATGAAATAAAGCCCATCTTGTTGTTATGTGCACATTGTGTACTATATTGAGTAAAATAATTAGAGATCATTTAGTCTAAAACATTAATCATAACCCAGAAAATTTTTTAAAAACTCAGTTTTTTTTCCCTATGCTCAACTTTTAGGAGCACTCAAATGTTAGGAAACCAAGCTTCAATGAGAGAGTTGTTTATCCCCAAAAAGGCAAATACAGAAAACCCTTTTCAAGAATATATTCTGGGTCAATGATTCCCAACCTAGAAACTGAAAGATTATTGTCAGGGGTCTATGAATCCATATGTATCAAGCATTGTCATTTTATTCTTTATTTAGCTGTAGCAGAATATACAGCTTGAATAAAAGGCCTGTTGAAAGTTGTATATTTTTTATCTGTTACTCTTTTTCAAATGTATATAGATATGATTAATCTGATAGACACAGAATCACCTTAAATATGTATTGAATTCATAGTTTTTCATTGCCATGTTTTTGCTTCAGCATAAAATCATAGCTCTAGAGCTAGAAAGGGTCCTTAGAAGCCATTTAGTTTAGTTACAGGTGAGAAATTTAAGACCAGACCAACAAAATGACTTGCTCACCATCATACTTGTGGGAAGTGGTAGAGCTGATAACTGAACGCAGGGTATCTAATTCTCCAAGTTCAGCACTCTTTCCATTGTACCCTGCTATCAATAGGTGCTAAAATCACAGCTAATATTGTTGGGTTCTGTGGCATTTTTTATATTAAGAGGGATCTTCATTCTTTATAAAAGAAGTTTGGAATATGACTCCTTCAACTTACAGTATTGTATAAGCATAATTGAGATTTTAGAATGCAAAGTTGAATGCAACATACTCTATTTACTAACATAGGAAAATAAATGCCTACTTTAATGAAATGCTTTATAAAGACTCAAAACAAAAAGATGAACTTGGCTTAGCCCTTAGTATCAAATTTCATTAACAAAAAGATAATTTTCTTTAGTACTTCTATCTTCTGTGTGTGTGTGTGTGTGTGTATGTTATAAGTCACTTTGTTATACATACATTTTGTTTAATTTGTTCATTTTCTCCAGAAAACTAAGTAAAGATTAAAATCTCAATTAGTGGTCTTAAAATTTGTCCTGCAGTTTGTAGGGAGGGAATGTGAATTCAGATTTTAACAGTGAATTTTGTTACATAAATCAGATAAATGCATTGTAGTTAATATTTTTAGAAAATGGAAATTAATACTTTTAGAATATTTAACCCATACCCTTCGTACTTTTTCCATTCACTTTTTAACATTTTAAAGATTAAAATTAAGTTGTTTGTGTTAACATTTTATCTGGATAGCTTTCATGTTAATTGGTGTCATTTATTATAGTTTTATAGTTTATAGTCTATTATCTTGAAGGTTAAAATCTTGGGCTTAAAAAACTTTGTTAGATTAAAAAAACTTATATTGCTACGTCCTTCCAACACTAGCATAGCCAAATGATCCTAGCATCTCTTTCATTGGGATGTAAACAGGGATATCAACTAAGAAATATTTGAAGTGATTGAAAGAATTGTTACAAAGTTGTAAACTGATCATATGTTCTGTGTTGAAGGCACTAAGTATCTCATGGGAGTTTTTGAGAGTAATGTAAAACTTAAACTGTTAGATGACTTGCCAGGTCTTTAAACTTATTTTTTTTTAATTATTAAAGTTGGGAACCTTATAAACATGGAACTTCAACTATTTCACCCAACTTAAAATTATTAATCTGTAATACCTTTGTATTTGAATCACCAGAGAACAGGCTTTTGAAAAATGTTATTCTTCCTTTATTTAAATTACATTGATAATGTAAAATAAAATCCCTAATTTTATCTTTACCATTTTGTTGTTTGGATTAACCAGTAGTTTTAGAGAGAGATATTTATCCAGTGCTGCTTAGAAAGTGAACAAAACAGAATTCTAGTAAATTCAGCTTCTTTTATTTTGATGAATCAGATGCAGAGACTATGTATGTATTAAAAGTAAGCTTAGGGGCAAAGTATTGTAGAGCTATATTCTAACTGTTTAATAGCTCTTTTTTACAGATAGAAAACAAGTTAAATATAAATGTTGGTGGTACTAATGCATTGAAAATACAACTTGTTTGTGATAAACTCCATCCGTGGTTCTCCATCCTAAAATTGTAACTGAATGATGATAAAGTGCTATTCATCTGCAGGTGCATTGCTTCTACTTAGTTAAAGATGGTTGAAAGGACAGGAATTAGTAGCATGTTGTATTAGCCTTTTGTAGTGTATTTTGTTCTAAGCATCTTAATTTCCCTGTTTTGAATGCTAAGTAGCAAGGGTCTTGGTTTAGAACTAATACCCATCATGCATGTAAACGGTGTGAAAGAGCTGCTTAGTAAGTTAACACAAAGTGTTCTTGTGTCAGTCCTTGTGGAAATAGATACAATACAAACATTACAGCTGAACTCACGGCAAACTCCATTAAGTAAAAACCTGGCCTCATTGTTCAGAAAAAAGTTTGAATAGAATGCAAGCTCATTTTGTTGAATGTAATGTCAGGCTTTTAGGGACTGTATTGAGGGGTTAGGTTTTGTTAAGTTGAGACCAATTCATTAAGTTTTATTGCCTGGTGAGAAGCAGTAATACTTTATTGTGAGACTTCATCAAATATTCATGGTTAAAGAGAAGTAGTAAATGTATTCAATCAAGTGGTCTTTTGGGGTTTTGAAAAGGATTATGAAGTCTGCTCAGCTGATAGTCTGAACATTCACCAGGGTTGTTTAACAAGGGTAATTTTAATCTCTGAATTTAATTTTGTTAAGACTTGCTTTTTCTCCTTCCATAAATCTAAGTCTATAGAAATCATGACAAATAGATATGAATGTATGTATATATTTATATTAGTGTATATTTCCAAAATGCTGATGTAAAAAATAACTTTATTGGAAATCTCTTGTATTAAATATCTTCAAAAACCCTTAATTTTTTATGTATGGAGGAGTTGAGAGGTGCCCCCCTTCTTCATTGTGAGATTCCTATTCATTTGCCCAGTTATTAGCTTTATCCCACTACTGAAGGCAACCCTTTCTTGAATAGAGAAACATGTTGGTCTCTTCCTATGTAGCCCAGTTTCTAAACTTTTAAAATTGGTAAACTACAAAGATTATGTAGGAGTACAGTCAGCATCAATCATATTGTGTTCACAACTGTAAAACCAGGAAAAATATTGCAGTGGTTATCTGACATCCTTTTATTAAATTACAGTTTGACAAAATCAATGTGATTTTAGATATGAGTAGATGCTCTTATACATAACAGTCTCCTCAATTCACTACAAGTTTATATACTTGATTTCAATTATATATTATAAGTATAAACTGAAGTTACATGGTCTCGTGAGTCCTATTTATGCTTTAAAGGTTTTAAATGTTTTCAGCTAAATATTAAGGCAAAATGTTGATTTTAATTTTTTTCCATTCCTGTTTAATGTCCAATCCTTAGGCAGATGATGTTGAGAGCAAAATTAGAGAAATCATTCCTCCAGGATTTTGTACAAACACAGATGATTTTATTTCATTGTTGGAAAAGGAAGTGAATTTTAAGCCCTTTGGAACATTACTCCATACATACTCAGTTCACAATAAAGAAGCAGGAGAAAACATTACCTACGAAATATACAAGGTAAGAACAAAACTAGATATTTGTTTAGCATAAATTGACACATTTAATTTGCTGAAGGTTGCATCCAGTATTTAGTTTATTTTCAGTGATCTTTCTTGACTGCAGATTATAGTGCTTATCATTTAAAAAAAAAAAAAGTTCTTTTCAGAGTGTGTGGGTGTATACACATCTTAATCAGAGCATTCTGCTCCCAGACATTTTCCCACAGGACAGTTTTGTGTTCTACAGACTTTCACTTACCTCTGTGATGAGTTTCACCTGACTTTTCTTGGCTTTTTCCCTAGGCTGACATGACATGTACAGGCTTTCGAGAATATCATGAAAGGCTTCAGACCTTTTTGATGTGGTTTATTGAAACTGCTAGCTTTATTGACGTGGATGATGAAAGATGGAACTACTTTCTAGTGTAAGTACAGTTCTAAAGCAACAGTAGACCTTATTACCTCCACAAAGCCTGCATTTTAATTGTGGCGGGCCAATTATTGGGACAGTATAATGATATTTTTCCCAGGAAAGAAAAACTATTGTTTATTAGGCTTGAGTTTTCCTTCATTATGCTTTGGGAGATCTTGAGAATAGAGCTGAATTAAATGCTGTTGTCCGTTAGAGCCCTGAATGTAGGCTTAAACAGTAAAATGAGCTTTGCCTGTGTTTTCTTTTACTTGCCACCTATTCATCTTTATAATAGGCAAGTGCACTGAAGTGATGTAAAGAGGTCTGATTTATCCAAGTTGCTGCACACCAATTAAGTGAATTGTACATTCAGAACATAGCAGGTGTATCCATTGGGCCCTCACAGAGTAGCTTGCTGACACTGAAAATTCAGTCAGAGAATGGAAAAGAAAATGGACACTGCATGGGAGCGCGACTGTAATTGACCTGCTTGGCTTTCTGTTTTATCTGCAGATTTGAGAAGTATAATAAGGATGGAGCTACGCTCTTTGCGACCGTAGGCTACATGACAGTCTATAATTACTATGTGTACCCAGACAAAACCCGGCCACGTGTAAGGTAATTGGCAGTGTAACACGTGCCTTGTCTTTTATTTCAGAAGAGGGAACTGCTGAAGTTTCCAATACTTGTTATAATGGTGTTGATTTGTTTAAAAAAAAATCACCATTATCTAGTGTGTATGCACTGATTTATTTCATTGTGCCCTTTGAAACAATAGGGAAGATGTTTTGATTAACATTTCTTGGAGATAAAGTTTTCATGATTTTATGGTATTTTTAAAGTTGTTAATCATATAAAACTGATTTCAGATTTCAAATGGCATCTTTTTTTTTTTTAATTTAAAAATGATTTCTTTCTGTATTGTAGCCAGATGTTGATATTGCCTCCATTTCAAGGTGAAGGCCATGGTGCCCAACTTTTTGAAACAGTTCATAGATATTACATTTCTTCTCCTGTAGTTCTTGATATTACAGGTATGTGAATCTTTATTTTCACCTCCAGATTACTGAAAAATTTCTACTTTAAGTGCCTAAATTTTGTGTTATGTATCTGTCACAATTGAATTAAGACTTCAACTGGTACCATGGCTTATATAGGACATTTTGGATTGTAAGCTTATTAGGGGGCAGTGGCTGTATCTTTTTAATTATCTGTATAGAGTGTTTTAATAGAAAGGATTTTCCAAGTTCACAATTCATTTTTATTATATTGAAATGGTTGTAACTTTTTATTTGGTCAGGTTATTCTTTGGAAAGTTTAGTTTTTCAGTATCTGGTTTTTGTACTGCATCTTTTGTTGAAACTATAAAGGAAGGATTATTTTGATTGTGATATAAATTAGTAAATTTTTAATAACTTATGGGTATTTCATTTTCCTTTCATTATTTTTTTTATAATTTTGAGAAAAATACAAAGCCACTTAATAAGATAGTAGTAGAATGGGTGAACTGCAGAGTCACTTCATGATATGAACATCAGTCTGTTAGTTACCCATTACATCTCATGCCTGTGTAGAATAAAAATAATGTAAAATAGAATGCTATGACTAGAATAACTAATGAAAAAGAGATTTGATTATTAATCTGTGATTTCATCTATTGGAGTCTTGTATTCAAGCAGTATATTATGTCATGAAAATTGAAGATCAAGGACAGATTGGAATAATTCAAGTAACATAGCCTGAAGTAAAATGATACAGCTTTATTCTTTTTCTGCAGTTCATGGAATTGTTGCCAAAGAAATAAATTGCTGTTTAAACTGTGAAAAAAATAACTTTTTGAAAAAAAAGTAAAATGCTGTTCCAGCTGCTGGCCGCTAGGTGATGAATTATTTGGCCATGGAAACAAACTGTTCATTTTCACAAATAGAAGATAATAGTTTTAAAGCTGAAAGAATCCTTGGAAATCCAGTCACATACCCTTTTATTTTTATGTGTCCTAAAATTTCATTTCATTTACTAGAAAGCTTTAGCATGATATGATAAGAAAGGCTTACTTTTAATCTAAAATAAATTAAAATTGATTTGAAACATATTCGAAATTTCCATTTTGAATAATCTGCTCGAAAACATGCGGTTTCAACAAGGAACTCGAAAGCATATGAAGAAACGACTTACCATTTTATGTTGCTGTTGTAGCTACTAAGATAGATTGAATTGAAAAGTGGGACATAGGCAAGGATTTAATGAAAGATATATTTGCTAAGTGAGAATTCACTAAAAGTATAAAGAATCAAAATATAAACTATAATCATTTGCTTCAGTTGAGTTTAAATGGATAACCATCCTTATGGTTTGCTTATGGTGTTGGAGTCTGATTTGTTGCACTTTTAGTCTGGTATCTTTTGTATCTTTTGACTGTTGATTTGAACTGCTCTACTCACTAAAATGAAATCTTACTGACCATTATTGCTGAATTCTGGGTCTCAGAATATATCTTTGTGTCTAGGTCTGTTCCAATTTTATACAGTTATGTTAACCAAAGTTTGCTCTTGCATACTTTGTTGTTAAGTCATCTTCTTTCTAGAAAATAGATATTTGCATTACATCTCATGCCTGCAGTAGAATAAAAATAATGTAAAAGTAATTTGTAGTGTTTAGCATCTTCATTTTGAGGATGTCTGTCTATCACAAATACTCTTGTGAATACCCACCATATCCCCTGAGTTAGTCAAGCATTTTTACAGATAAAATAACATGTAAAATAATTGGTTGTGCCTTCCCTGATATTAAATTGCAAATTGAAGATAGGAATAAAATTTGATAAGAAAATAAAAGTTGTCTCCTTCACCAGTAACATCATATAAGTATATTTGCCCTTTAGAAGTCTCTTTATTGTTCAAGAACTTCATGTTTTAGAGCTCTTTGGAGTACCGCATTTAAATTTTTATGCTTGGTTAATTTGTGCTTTCATCTTATTTCTCCATTTCTAATATATCATTTTCCTTTCTCATATTTCATTAAGAAGCTTTTTTTTATTATAACTGAGCACTTATATTGTTAAGTGTTATAGTTTTAACTTGTAAAAATTCAAACTTTGACCCTGTCTTCTAATGCATATCCTGATGAACCTTGTAACAATATGTATTTTAGGATGTTTCATTATTAATATATTGCTTATCTCTTTGGCACTAAAGCAGCTGATAAAAAGAGACATGCCAAATTGTTGGGGTCAGGAGGTACTGTAAATTCACTAAGGCTAACACTTTCACTCTTAGTTCCAGAGAGTTTAAAAAAATATTTGAGAGGCAGCGTGGCCTTTTGGAGCCACAGCTGAAATGGAATCAGCCTGTAAGGGCTTATTTTAAGCTAAAATGATAATGATTATTTGCATAGTTTAAGGTGACCTTTCAATTGTATGAAAATTGAAGAAGAGAATGACATACCTTTCAGTTCTAAAATTTATAATTTTGCTTAAGATAAATATTGTTAAACATGTTCCACATTTCTGTGAGATACTTAGTGAATTCCTAGTTGTTCCTAGTTACATCAGATTTCTTTTTGATAAATATAGTTTTCTCTTTGTAACATTTAGTCTTATTTGCTTTCTTCCATGCCACTTTTTAGAACTTAAATGGCAATGGACAAAATATTTTGTTGAAATCTGGATCTTAAAGTCAGTATTTATATTTTTAAAATAAGGTACATAAACATATGTAAGCAATCTTAGAAAAACTTGAAATAGTTCCATTTTTTTCTTGTTTGAATCAAATATTTTTGTTGTTATTTAATTCCCATCTGAAGTTATCATTCTCCATTATAGTTGGTTGGTGTACTTACAGGGAAAGCTTAGTGGTTAGTGGATTGAATACATCATGAGCAAATGCAAATTTTCTTTTAACTGCTAATTGTTGCCTATAGGCCAGCTGACAGTCCAGTTTCACTTTCATGAACCAAACTGCTTTACTAACAAGTTTTCTGTATTTCTTTGCCTCGCCCTACTATTCTTTCATGTGTGTTTCCAATAAGAAAATAGAAAGGATTTATCTTGACAGTTTTGAAAGGTTACTTTGGGAAATGCTGAAGATTTTTTAAGTCACTTTTGTTTCTGATGTTGATTTTGACCTTACTTATATTCTATATTCATCTTGCCTGTGATGGAATTTGAATTCTCTTTTTCTCTGGAAGAATAGTCTGATGATATTTACTGCATGCATTTGTATACAAGGGCCTTTTTTAGGAAATGTAAAAGTTTAAAATAACCTCACATGATCCTTGTCCACTATAGTCTAAAATAGTCAATTAACAAAACACTTATTACAAAGATAAACTTAAAGGAACTATGCTTGCAAACCAGGAGTGAGAACATAAGGGCTAGAGAAAGAGGAGGGGCAGGATTAACAATAAGAACTTTTTAGAATTTTAAGCATCACAATGTTTATAGTTCTTTGGGATGGTAGATGATGTTCTGTCAGTACATAAGGAGTAAAGAATGTGAGCTGGAAGAAGGGAATATTAGAATAAGAACAATAGTGTCTAGAATCAAATAAAAGAAATTTAAAATTTATAGAATTGGAAATGATTGAAAAGCACATCATAAGTAAAACAAAAAAAAAATAGAGAACCCCTGAGCATTTAAGTGTATGTGCCCTTCAGTAGTTTTCTTTGGCTAAATCTATTCTATTATATATGTTTACACACACATATGTATATACAGGCACACATATATTACATACATACCTATATACACATTGTTTTATAAAGTTTTAGAATTTGTATAACTTGATGTTGAAGTTCAAGGAGTTAACTTGGCACTTAAGAGTAACTTCTGAAACTGCTATTTCTTTTTTCTACCTTTCTTTTTCTTTCCTCTTTATTCATCTTAGGTCCCCAGCTCTTGTACCTCTTAAAGTTTTTATGCCAGTGAAAATAAAAGCCTCAGATTCATGTGTCAGTAGTTGATGACACCGGTTTTTTTAGCATGTGATTGCATGATGAAAATTCTATCCTTTTTTATTTGACTATTGGTTTAGATGCACAGATTTTTCAAATCTATTGAGAAAAAATTATGGTTCATGTCTTGATAAAAATATATTTTAGACATGAGCGCAGAGTATAGTTGCATGTTTGAAAAATACATTTCATTCTTTTTTTTCTTTAGAACTATGAAACAAAGTAAAACAACTCTTAAAAGTAATGATAAATATAATAAAATAGGTAACTGATGGAATGATCAATTTGTGGGCCTTTATTAGTTTGGGTAAGAAAAGAAAGGTGGAGTGATATGTAAACCTGAAATGATGAAACTTTCATAGTGCCAATTTTCAGAGAGGACTGTGAAGATTTAACTGTGTAATAACATGTGAATCAGTAATTCTGTGCGTTAGAGAGAGGTAGTTGATATTTCAGTGTTTGTGTTGGAAAGAAAATTTAAAACTTGCCATGTTACCTTCTTTAAGCATAGAAATCTTTGATGTTAATGTATTATTAAGCTGAATGCCAGATGTGTGCTAGCCACCAAACTAGAGGAAATATGTTTTCCATGTGGTCAATACTCACATTCCAATATGATACAATTTTTCCTGTGCTATTATGTCATTACTTTGTCTTCTTTAAATAATTGTTTTCCTATGCTGAATAGAACTGTTTTGGTTTTTAAAAATTTGATAATTTTTATGGGATAGTTTTTTGTATTTTAAATGTAGTCATAAACAGGTTAGTGCTATGAGATCAAACAAAAATAAACCAACTTTCCTCCTATATACATTACAGAATTTAAAATTAATTGTCTTACTTGGCATGTATTTGTGAATGGCTGCCTCTCAAATGGTTGTTCTGTGTCTGTCTATTTGGTAGTGTGCCTTTTATGTTTTTAGTTCAGTAAGTATGAAAACCGAGACTGCTTGTGACAGCAATGTGACATGAGGTAGTATTTTAAAAGACTAACACTTAGTCTTTTAAAAGACTAACACAAAAGTATTACATAGATTTATGAAGAAAGGATTTCAGTTCTAATATTTGACTAAGTTGGGAAATTTTGCTGCTTACACAATTCTGGTTTGTACTAAGTATTTAAAAAAACAGTTACATTATGCCTTTCATAAATTCTTATGAACTTTTAGACTATGTATTTATTGTTCAAAATAAAAAGAAATTATTTTGAGTGGGTATGTTGTCATTTTGATTTTATTTCCTTAGCTGAAGATCCGTCAGAAAACTATGTGAAACTAAGAGATTTTGTACTTGTGAAGCTTTGCCAAGATCTGCCTTGCTTTTCACCAGACAAGTTAATGCAAGGTTTCAGTCAAGATATGGTGACAGAGGCACAACAGAAGCTCAAAATAAACAAGGTATTTTAAATTATAATAGGCAAATAGTCTTGAATTTTGTAAGCAAAAAATTTTATATTTAGGTATTGATAAGTATATAACAAAATATTGATACATAACATTTGATCACTACATTGTTGGCTGTGACTGGCATACTTCAGAAATTATAGTATAAACAACTTTAAATATTTAAAAAATATTTAAAACACAGCTGTATCAGCAAGAAAGAATGGTTTAAAAGATGTCTTAAGTTTATGATAGCATCTATGCCTCTGCTTAGGTGTGAAACACTTTGGAGCAGAAGCTGGAGAGCTTAAATGTGTACTTTAAAATTTTTTGTCCCTTCAAAGAGATACCACTTTACAAATGCTTTCTAAAACTACTAAAGGAAAGGGATAATTTAAATTCTTCCCAGTACCAACATGTTCATCCTCCAAGAAAATCCAAAAGCAACAACATAGCTTTCACATGCTATTTCCTTTCTGGCAGTGGTTATGAACACTAGTTCTTCAGGTATAATGGTGTCATACCTTCATCATTCATAGAAATATGCAAATATTTAAGAAATGCATGTGATTCGGTGCTCAAAAAAAATTTGTTCCCCCTATGATTTCCTAATTATTTTTCTTCTGTTTTAAAATAGCTAACTTATTTAAATTTGGTTTAGACTTGACAATTTAATGAGAATCATTTTTAGTCTTTGTCAATATGAAAGCAAACTAACATTTTAGCAGTGAATACATTAGTGTACAGATGAACAATGATGTTTTAGCATGGGAACTGGCTGAGTTTTTTTTCCTTTTCATCCTTGTTTTAGAGTGTTGATTTTTTGTCCTATGGAAGGAAACTTTTTTTTAGGAGTCTGTTGATTAGCTGTTAGACAGTGAAATCCCCATTTTGTACAACTGGGGTTGAGGGGCAGGAAATACACCATAAAACACAGTCTAGAAACCTTTGTGGATACAAACTTGGGAAATTAAAACCCTTTTCAATTCAGTGTTTAACTATTTAAAGGACCTTGACTATGGGAGGAATAAAGAATGGCTGTTAGGGTTCTGAGAAGGCAATTACTGCATAAGAAAATAAGGGATAGTTTATTACACACTTGCATTAAAATATGCAAATGCAAATATCTGCATTAATAGTTGCATCTCATAGTTAATATAGACTCTTAGTTGTTAGTAAAATATTCCTATTTATGCTTTCTTTTCCCAAAACAATTTGTTATTAAATAAATCCTCAGTAATAAATTCAAGCTTAAATTGTGTTAGTCATATCAAACCTTCCTAGTTCAGGACTTGATTTCCAGACATTATAAGAAATTTATCCCCAAATTGGTTGACCACCTGTTCCATCCTTGCTGGCACAATTAGCACGAAATGAGAGACATTGAAAAGCCTTGTTATAAATAGATATTTACTATGTTAGTTTTTAAAGAGAAAGTGTTTTCCTTTGTTAAAAATGATCCCAAACATTTTGGTAGTAGAAAACATAAAGTACAAGTATCTTTAAAATTTGGTAATTTTTAATGTTATATTTTCAAAATAAATTAACCATTTCACCTTCTTACGATAGAAACCTGTATTGTGAGCATTCATAGCATTAGACTTGGAGTTGAGGCAGTTTTGTGACAGTAATGGGGACTCCCTAGAGGAGTTAGCTTGTAAAGGAGAATTTTCTGATTGTCCTTTGAAATATATGCTGATTATTTTATACCCAAGATGCTTATAAGAATTACAGCCTATATTGCAGTAGTACTTCTTAGGAAACACTTATAATTTATACTAAAAGAATCTGGACTCTTCTAGGAACTAAAGACATTTATATTTCATTGCCTAAGACTCCTATTTAAAAAAAATAATAGAGAAATGATAGGAGAATCATTATTTAAAGATAAATTTTTCTAATTTGGAATGATTTGGCTCTGTGGTGTGAATTGTGAAAAGTCTTTTCTTTTAAAAAAGCTCATTTTTTAAAATTGCTTTTAAATAAGTACCTTAACACAGTGTTAAAAATTGAAATCGAGAGAGATTTTCTTTAAAAGTTATATGTAATTAAGCACAGTGGCATGTAAATGATAGCTCTTGAATTAATTTAAGACTTTGGGAATTTTATTTACACTAGATTGGGGTTTGTTTTTGTTGTTTTGTCTTGCTGTATACAGACTAAAGGTAAAGTATTGACTGCCTAATTCCAAGTTTTCACATTGGTTCTATTTTAATGTGGCTTTGCTGTGATTTTAATGGAAGAATAGATAATATAGCAAATTCAAATTTCTTTAAGAACAGCATTAATTTTTAAATTAGGCGATGAATCCTTGAGGGCATGTGTGTATTTGATAATTTTAAAAATTCACATTGTGTTTTTTTTTGTTTATTTTATCAGCAACATGCTAGGCGAGTTTATGAAATTCTCCGATTACGTGTGACTGACATGGGTGATGCTGAACAATCCAGAGGCTATAGACTGGACATAAAAAGAAGATTAATTGGTCCATATAAGGTATAATTAGTTTTACTCATCCTGAAATATTGTATCCTATTCAGTATTTGGGGAATCCAGGTGGCACAGTGAATAGAGTGAAAGACCTTGAGGCAGGAAGACTCATCTTTGTGATTTCAAATCTGACCTTGGATACTTATTGTTAGTACTAACTATTCCAACTTACTTAGATCCTTATTAACTTACTAAACTTAGGTACCACCTGATCCTGGCCACATCACTTAACCTTGTTTGCCTTAGTTTCTTATCTGTAAGATGAGCTAGAAAAGGAAATGGCAAACCAATTCAGTTTCTTTGTCAGGAAAACCCCAAATGGGGTCATGAAGAGGTGGGCACAACTGAAATGACTGAAGAATAACAATAATTCAATATTGAAATTAAAGGCCAAGAGGGATACCGTTTATAGCAGGGTTTAAACCATCCTGCTACTTTTTATTAAGCTCTATAATGATTTAAATTTCTCCACTTAATTTTTTTTTTTTTTTACTGAAACGATATAGCTATCAATTTTTTTTTCAGTCTTTCTGATGGGATTCTTGTCATTGGATGTCATTGGAAGTACCTGTCATTAGAATAAATTTACACATAGTAGCTTTTTCTTTCACTTTTGTGCATCCAGGAAAATCTTAAGCACCAGAACATAGTCAGACTTTTTCCACCTTCTACATTTTTCCCATTTAGTATGCTTTTTTCTTACTGTATTAATGGCACCCTTTTCTACCACTGTAACTTATTGGCCTTTCCCCGCCATGGTTTTGTCCCTTTACTCCTCTTCCAGCTCTAACTGTAGAGTTTTCCCCTTCCATTTATGGAAGGTGTGGCAGGTGAAGGAGGTGAAAAAAATTGGCATCATCTGAGCAACTAGATAAAATGTGGTTTTAGGGGTACAAGGACTCCAAAACTATCCAAGTACAGGGTAGACTCATCTGGAAAGAATTCTTGGACTCAAACTGGCTTCTAGTCAAGTGGCAAAATGTATATTGTAATGCTATATAGCAAGCCGAGCTCTTTAGGGACCTCACAACCTAACAGGAGTGATACTAAAGTTTATATAGGAAGAACTTAGTACATTTTGTGCCAAGAATGCTAATTAGGTAGTGAGCATGGTTTCTGTATCTTAGACACAGGCATCATTCACTACTGGGGAGGGAGGGGATATGCTTCTGAGGGGTGTGTTTTTGGTCTGTTATGTCTGTAACAAGATAGCCTCGAGTTAACGCGTATTGCTTGACTTCTGTATATGTATATGTAGCTGTGGGAGTAAGTACATGATAGTCCTGCTGATACAAGACGGTCCTGTTCATACAAGGGAAATTCTACAGAGGTCAGCTTGTTCTTGAAACAGGGAGAGATAGTTTGCCTCAGTGGGCTTACTCATGAGTTATTACCAGTGTTATTGATAGGATCTTTGGACTGGGGACAGATATGGTCCTAGGACTGGGGTCCAAGCACACCTCATCAGAAAAACTGAACAATTGCCATGATAGTGTTTGGTTAAGACCGGGTCTGAGTGTACGTGTAGTTTTTCTATTTAGGGCAGTTTTGAATTTTAGTTATCTGTGGATGAATATTTGGCTCTGATTTTTCATAGCATAGAGGATGCTACTATTGAGTATCTCTCCCCTGTAGGAGTTATAGCTTGAGTCTGTTAATTCACTATTTTAATCAAAAGTAGATACGTAATGAACATCTAAGAACCATTTCTTTATTGCCCTTCTTCTAAGTGTATTTCAGAGTAATTTAGTTTAGTATAATCTTAGGATTTAGCTAAAATGGTTGTTATATGTTGACATGTGTATTGCCACCTATAGAAATTATTCTTGGTTGGTTTAGGAGCTGTGGTCCATTTATCTTACGATATTGTTCCCAGAGTGCAGAGAGCTTAGCTCAAGGGGGTTTTGAATTTTATCTTTTATGAAGCCTGAAAGCTCTACTTCAGAACCTGCAGAAGGATGACTCTGAGTACAGGGAGAGCTAAGAAAGCAGTGAGAAGTCCAGTGAACTATTGTGGAGCAACTCCAGTGATTCTTTTGACTTTGCCTATAATTTTGTTTTATAAACAGGTCTTTGAAATTCCATTGTGTGCTTAACTATTTGTAGGTTAAGAGGGAGAGGAAGAAGGTTTGGCCTCTGAGACATTTCCAGCAAGGAATTAGGATGAAAAAATTGCTCCAGGCAAGCCCTGAACCATTTTGTGCAACTTGGAAAAAAAAAAAAAAGCAAACCCAAGCAGATCACCTCAGAAAGCTGCAAGAAGATCAAGTAATAGTAGCAGAGAGGAATGCTATGTGAAGGCCTTCCCTGAAGAAGAGAAAGCAAATAGTTAGAGATAGGCACCACCTAAAGTCCTGCAGTGCTATGCAAGGTACTGGGGATAGAACGACAAAACTAAAATAATCCTTGCCCACAAATACCTTACATTCTGCTGGGGTGATACATTTGCATGAATAATTAAGAAGAGTATAATTGTAGGAGGTTGAAAACGCTAACGTTAAGGGGGGCATAAAAGGCATCTGAATTGGACTTTGAAGGTACAAGTTGTAGAGGTGAATGGGGAATAATTCTAGGCATGTAGAAAGCCAAGCAGGTAAGAGGCAGAGTTCTGAGTCTGAGGCATAGCAGCTAGTACATTTTCACCGGGTCATATTGTGCATGAAAAGGGAGTATTGTGAATTAAATCTCTAAGAGGATAGGCTTAGAGCCAGACTAAAAGATGTAAATCTCAAACTCATGAGTTTGTATTTCTGGGAAGTAACAGGGAGTCAACTGAGGAGTCTTGAATAACAGACTGATATGCTCAGATCTATAGTGATTTAGGCAGCTGTGTGGGAGGATGGCTTGGAAAGAAAACTAATTGGACAGGGAGATTGATTAGGACGCTAGGGTAGCAGTCCAGGTTAGAGGTGATGAAGGCCTGAACTAAGATGGTGGCCAAAAAAGTGAAAAGAAGCTTGAAGAAATGTCAATTCAGCATTCACAACAAAAGTGGGTGACTGTTTGGGTAACAGGAAGGGGAAGTAAATAGAGTTGTGGATGATTCTGGGGATATAAATCTGGATGACTAGAAAAATGATTCCTCCTACATAAACAAGAAAGTTAGAAGAAATAAATTTAGGATA
Source organism: Potorous gilbertii (assembly GCA_028658325.1). Taxonomy (NCBI): domain Eukaryota; kingdom Metazoa; phylum Chordata; class Mammalia; order Diprotodontia; family Potoroidae; genus Potorous; species Potorous gilbertii. Next base: position 195,558,677 of record CM053771.1, read on the forward strand.
GAAGATAGACTCACCATGATTAGATTGAGATGCCTATGGAATATCCAGTTGGAAATGTCCAGAAAACAATTGATATGGAACTGGAGCCCAGAAGAGAGATTAGAGTTGGATCTATACGTTTAGGAGTAGTCTCTGTAGTGAGGATAATTGAACTTGGGAGTTGATAAAAATGTATGGAGAATAAAGAGGGTTCAGGACAGAGCTATAGGTATCACCCACAGTTAAGGGACAGTAGTAGTAAGAAGTGATCAATCCATTAGAGAGGAAGCCAAATGAAAGCAGTGCTGCAATAGCTTAGTGTGGAGAGTGTGTCCAAAAGAAAGGGGATGGTCAACTTTAGATTCTGGCAAGTCTAACCATATGATTCTTCTATTCAGTAAATCTCTGGTTCTTTATGATAGGATCAAATAGAGATGATAAATATTTATTAAGTGTCTACTATGTGCCAGGTGCAGCTCGGCGACAAAGTAAAACCCTGGGCATAGAGTCAGAAAGACTCATCTTCATGAATTCAAATTTGGCCTCAGACACTTACCAGCTGTATGACCTTGGGTGCAAGTCACTTAGCCCTATTTACTTCAGTTTCCTTATCTGTAAAATGATCTGGAGAAAGGAATGGAAAATCATTCCAACACCTTTGCCAAGAAACCCGAAGTAGGATCATGAACTGACTGAAATAAAACAGTAATGTGTGCCAGCTAACAAAGGCACAGGACAGACAGTCCCTGACCTCAAGGAGCTCACAGTTTAATGGGGAGACAGCAGGTTAAAAGAAACTAAAAAGGGGTAGGGGGGGGCTCATGGGAATGATGAAGACCTGCAGCTGGGGTGAGAAATTATCTGAGGAAGTAAGAATTAGAGTTGAATTTGTCTTTCAGAATGATGAATTTCTGGAGATCGTGAAATTAAGATCATCTGAGTGGGAAATGTTATTTCATCTTAATCTTATCCTTTAAAATTTTTACTTTTATGTTTTATCATGTGCGTAATTAGTTGTATGTTTATATATAAATATAATCTGTCAGTGATTATATACATATTGAGGTATATGCTTAAAACATTTTTTACAGATAGCAATACATCATTTAAAAAAAAAAAGCTTTGGAATCATTGCAGGCCTGGTGTAGTGAGTGGAGAGAGATAGGGCTAGATCTCATGAAAAAGACCTGGAGGTTTAAACTATTGCAAGCTCAGTATGAAGCTATGATGGTTAAAAAAAAAACTAGTATGCTCATGTTCTAGACAACTTATTATCGATTTCATTTGAGAGAGGGACTATAATCAAACCTTTCATCAACCACAGTGCATTATTTTCTGTTACATCTTGCTGCCTGGCTTTGTTTGAAACCTCATCTCCCCTCCTTTATTGCCCTCCTTCATCTCCCCAAGCACCATGAGTTCTTTGTTGCCAGAATTGGTTAGTGGCAGAACTGTAGGTGGTAAGACATAAGGGAAGGAAGCTCCCAAATCTGTTTCTCATCTCACACCATACTAAAGTGGATCTTTTACCCATTGTTCCAAGTTCTAACCTCTGAAATAAAGCAAAACAAATCTTTGCTTTCTTCCACATGAAAACTCGAAGAAAGTTATCATAGCCACTAGTATTTTCCTTTAAACATACCCCTATACCTTCAACCATTTCTCCTATGATACATTTTTAGATCCCCTCACTGTCCCAGTTACCTTATATTAGTTAAATTCTGGTTTGTCATTGTCTTTCTTAAAATATATTGACCAGAATTAAACATAATCTTCCATTTCTGACTAAGGAAGAGCACAGTAGAACTCTAGCCTCTTGCTGTGTATACTATATTTTAATATAGCCTAGGACTAACACCTCCTTATTCTGTACACTATTTCTTTAATGCAACCTATGATTATAGGAGGGAAGAACAGAATTGTCTTTGGGAAATATCAGGGTCCTTTTAATAATTCAAAGCTTTCCCCTTAAAGGCTTTTCTTTTTAATTCCAATATTGTTCTGGTGATATTGTATTACTACAGGTTATAACAGAAAAGTACATGGTATATGCAGACTTGTTATATTATCAACAAATAATGGTGTTAAAGAAGTCATATAAAAGTTGTCTTCAGAGGGATGTATGAAAAGAAAGATAATCCAATTATATAGTGAAAATGAAGGATAATGGATGTCTGGCCTACATTTTGCATTGTTAACCAGGCAACATCAGGAGATTTCGAGGTATCTCTTCCCCACTCCAAAATATTGTGAACCCCCCTACAGCAAGGGAGTTTTTACAGGGAGATCAATTGAGAGTTACACAGTAATGAAGGTGAACCATTTTGGGGGGCGGGATACAGTTCTTGGATATGATACAATTTAAATTTTGTTGGAGAGAACACCTGAATTGATGAAATCACAGATTCATTGGATTATTAGAATAAAATCACTTTAGTTGTTTTTTGGCTGCCATTTTGCTAACTCATTTCCCTAAAACCCTCAATTCTTTTTCGCTTGAATTAACTAGTCACATCTTCTATCATGTACGCATGCCATTGTTTGTTTTTTGTTTTAACCCAAGTATAGGAATTGGAATATAATTATGCATAATGTAATTTTATTCCATTTGACTTGTAGAGATCTTTTGGGCTTCTAATTCTGTCATCCACAAAGGACTTAGATTAGATGGCTGCTAATGCCCCTCCTATCTAAATCCATAAGCCTGTGTTAGGTATCCCTCCCAGCTTCCCAGTACAGGATAGACACAGATGGAACTTGATCTAACTGCTTGTTTTTTGGGATTGGGGGGGGTTTATTAGACTGCAAGCTCTCCAGGCCAGTGCTTTTTCTTTAAAACAAAACAAAAAAACCAAAATGTTTTATTAAATGCGTAATATTGAATCAATTCAGTAACCAACAAGCAATTTAATTTGCTAGTCAAATTAATTGTTTTTAAATATAAAATATCATTTTTAGTCATTTCCATTAAGTCTTAAGGATCCTTTGCTATTTATTCTCATTCACTTTTTCCTTTTATATGGTAATGTGAATGTTCCATTCTTCTGGGTCCTACTTTTTTCTTTCTGTCCCTTATTCTTTTTTGTATACTTAATTATATTACAGATTTTCTGTTACATTAATCTACCACAAATTAACTTTTCCTCTATTAAACATTTAGATTCTTCCCATATTTTCCTCAATTCAATATAGTACTGCTATGAACATGTGTGATTTTTTTAAATACCACTTTCAAGATATATTCTTAATTATGAAATGATTGGGCCAAAAATATGATTTTGAAGTAATTTTAAACTATATATTGTCATATTGAATCTAAGGTTTTTAATGACATCATGTTGTCTTTGTATTACATAGAACATCAACAATCATGTAACAAGCATGTACTTCTGAGATTTTCCTTCTTAGAATTTCAAAGTTTGTTGTGTTTGCAGTCTTAGCCATGGTTTCAGTTGCTTTAAATTTTTAAAAACCATTTAGGTCTTTTTTCTGGAATAGCTTGCAGTACCAAAAGTTCATGTAGGTTGCTTTTGGCATTATGTAAGTAGGCATGGAGCTAACCTGAAACAAAGTACCACTTCAAGTTGTATGAAGTGCCTGAATAGCCAATATTTAGTGACTTTATTCATAGTTTCTCAAAGGGATTAATTTAGTAATTTCAAGACAATCTTACATGATTGCTCAAGCTGCCTTTTGGAAGGGAGTATGTTAGTGTTTCCTTTTGTTTTTTACTTTTCTTAAGATAACTTCTCAGGCATAAAGGCAGCACTGTATAGTGGATCAAGAATGAGCCTCATATCCCAGCTGTGACGTACATATACATGTGTCAGAGAAGTCCTTGGGACCCTGGGACAAGTTATATAACCTGTCAGTGTCCCTGGCAACTCTGTCTGGCAACAGACTGTAAGTTGAAGAATAGTTCTTGATGTCCATGTATGGAAACATTTCTCTGTTAGGGAATTCCTTACAACTATAAAATCACAGGTCTAGTTCAAAACAAAACAGTCTTTTCCGGCATTGGATAGTCAGAGATAGAAAAAAGCTAGCTTTATTACAGAGACACTGTTATGGGTACATACACAATCAGTCATTAGCTTTCTCCAGAGTTTTCATAGCATTCCCTTTTTCAAAAAAAAAATGGCTTCATACAAAGCAGGAGATCATTGGCTAAATTATGAAGATTGCCTGATTCTGAGATTCTTAACACTTCTTAGCTGTGTGACTTAGAGCAGGTCACTTAATCTTTCTGAGTTATTATTTCAGAATCTGTTGAGTGGGAATAATAACACTTGTATCTTCAGCTTTGTAGAATGGTACTTTTAAAATCTTAAACCCTTTAGAAATATGAAGTTTTGCAGAAGATTCTGATCACAACAATGGCTGTTTTTCCACACGTGAGGAATTAAACTAACACTAAGCAGATTCAGAATCATTCATTCTTAATCCTTAGAAAGTTTTGTTTCGCAAGCTATTGATAATTGCTTACAAGGCTGCAGGTCAAGAGAACTCCTAATTTTTTGAAGTCACAAATCCCATTCTGCTGGTTCAAGTTTGACACCAAGATGAATACATTTCCTTCTGTCACTTTAAGGGCTGTTTAGTAGTTTTCTTCATTTGACATGTGCCTTTAAGATGAATGCTGCAGCCTACCTGTTGTTTTCTTGGGTAAGGTCTGTTTAATGTGTCAGCCAGTAGTGTATATATTTTGTATATTGTATGACCAGAATTCATAGCTAATATGAATTGCTTAATAAAAAGTCTATAATCCAAGAAATCTCTTTAGTATATTTGAAAATTGTTATTTACATTGTTCTTATAATATATAGATCTCAGTTAAACATAAGATAAATGAGATAGGTTCCAAATTAGAATTTTATCTACTTTAAACCTTTTATTTATAATATAAATGAACATATTCATTTAAAAAAAATAAGATTACAGGGGAAAAAGTGTTTAGAACATTTAAACATTAACTCATTTCCAAGACTTCAGGAAGCATTATATACTTAACAACCAAAAAGTACTTTTTACAAACCATACTCCCCAAGGAGTTCTATTAAATATATTTTGAAACTCTAGTTTGAGTCAAGTGTAAGAAGTTTCATGCCATATTAATCAGATGATTTCTGTCAGGTAACAGAAGTGAAAGGATTTTGAAAAAGTATACAATGTAAGATACTGATCTGGTGAAGCAAATATATGTAAAGATCTTTTATAAATCATTAAACCCCTCAGATAAATTAACAATATATGGTCTATGATTAGTGGCTCCCCAAGAGACATTTTGAGAGCATTGTAATCATCCTTAATGATGTGGATATGAACTGGTTACATATCTTTGCTAACATTTATATTAAAGAATTTACTTAGTTATCCACTATGAATTTATATATTATCACTCAAATGAACTTCTTGAACCTATTACAATTTTTATTTAATTAAGAAAAAGAAGTGTTTTCCCCGCTTCCTCCTCCTACTATTGAAAATAAAAAGTGGCCCTTGTAACAAATATGCATAATCAAATAAAACAAATTCTATGTTGGCCACATCCGGAAAAGATACATCTCATTCTGCACCCCGACTCTACCACCTCTTCATCAGAAAGTGGGTAGGGAGGGAGCGTATTTCAATACTGGTCTTTGGGAATCGTGTTTAGTTTTATGTTGATCTTAGTTCTTAAGTTTTTCAGAGTTATTTGTTTTTATTGTATAAATTGTTCTCCTTGCTTTTCTCACTTAACTTCATTTAACTTTTCATCAGTCAGCTTCACTAGGATTATTGAGACTTTCTGAAATGGGGTCATGACTAGGATATTGCCCTGAAAGGGTTTGTCCTATTCAGACGGAACAAAACAAATGAAAGGGACTATAGAACAGCATTATTTAAAATATAGTCATGTCAGAAAATCCAGGAACTAGCAGGTAAGAATGAGGGAGAACATGTTCCCTAATAATTAGAGCTCTCCAGAAGTATAATAATAGGCCTTGACAAGTGGTGGGTTCCCACTTGTTGGATATCGTAAAGCAGATACTGGATGATTTTTCAGATGCACATCAAACCAGATGACTTCATATAGGAGCTGATTATTAGGTATGTGAAGGATTTAGTAGTCAGAAATTGGGGACATGGGCAATTTAGGTTCAGGGAATGACGTGAACACAGTCATAAGAGATTGGAAAAGGCAGCTTGAGTTTTTAGCAAATAATAAGTATCCCACTTTAATAGTTTAATATAAAGTTGGAGAAGTTAGTTGGAGCGAGATTCATAGATTCTTGAATGCTCATCTAAAGAGCTTGGACTTTTTTTATTTGTATTAGCTGTCAACTTTGGATTAAGTCATTTACCCTCTCTGGGCTTCAGTTTCCTCATCTAGGGAGTCTAAAAGGGAACTATTGAAAGTTATTGAGAATAAAATTTTATTTATTTAATCTCAATTTTATTGAGAATAAAAAGAATTAAATAAATCTACTTAAATAAATAAGAATTAAATTAAAAAATAAAAAGAAGAAATTAAATAAAGACTTTTTATCTGAATTTCCTTGTTAGAAAAATTGATTTGGCAGCAGTATGTATAGAAGGTTGTGGGCAGGAGAACTGGAAGCAAGGTTATATCTTATAGCTTCTAAAATATTCTAGCCAGGAGGTTATAAGGGACTAAATTAGGTAGGTGTCAATGGGAATAGAATGGAAGGGGGAGGTATAATTGACAGGACTTGCTAACTGGCTGTGAGATACAAAAGAGAAAGAAGAATCAAAGATGACTATATGTAAATTCTGGAGCCTAGGTGATTAGGACAATAAAAGACAAATTGAAGACTGGAGCAGAGAGAGAAAGGTAACAGGGAACTAATAGTATGAAGTAAAGTAGGAGCAGGTCAGAAAAGGTAGTTTGACTAATGAATGCTCTCCTTTATTTCCTATCTCTACATTAATTTAAATAAAACCTATAAAACTTCTGTACTAATTCCATAATAATTTCTAATGTGAAAGCTTTTGACTCTAAAGAGAAGAATTTACTTGTTTCCCTCTTAATAATTTTTTGTTTTTATAGCATATAATTAGAGATAATAGAGCTGTATTGCCTTAAAAACTATTTTAGAATTCAACCTAATCTCTCTTAATTCTGCTTTTGCTATGATCAGTACATATCTTTATATTTGTTATGATTTTGAAACAAGTAGATATTTCATAAAGTTAGAATCTAAAAGTATTGATCACAGTTGATTGGCATGCCCTGCCTTTTCTGTTCTCTAAATTTTTCATAATTAAATGGGTAAAAAAATTGCCCTCTGTTCCAAATATGACAAATCTTGTGTTCTCAAAAGAATTTTTGTAAGCTTAGAAGTTACTTTGGGTTAGAGCTAAGTTTGGGGTTATTAAAATTAATGAACAGTTTTTAATATTAAGAATTACTTCCTATTTTTAAAATTTTGTAATTGATAACTCTTGAGTTAGAAGGAACTTTAGTAGATATTAAATCAAATCCATACCTGAACAAGAATTCCTCACATAGCATCAATAAATGATAGTCCAGACTTTATTTAAAGAACTCTTAATGAAGTGGGGATTGCCTGCTATTTCATGAACCAACTCAACTAATATCTAGGATTTGTCATCTTTCTCATTGTTCTGGTACACATGAGCAGTTAATTTGTTAGTTATACAACTGAGTTTTATCCAGATTGTTTTAATCCCCACCCTTTTGTCTTTCTGGTGTGCCCAGAAGGGTCAGCCAGGAGGAACATCATTCTTTTCAGTATTTTCTTGTTGACCTATAGAAAGGAGCTCAATGAATTCTCAGATTTTTTTTAGATGATGATTAGATAGAGTTAATAACCTGATGCTACAAATAAACATTTGAATGATCTGGACCAACTGGAAAAATCTGAAAAAAATTGAATGACACTAAGGATAAATATGTAATCTTTTATATTTAAGACTACCAAAACAGAGTAGGAACAAGGCAACTTGAAAATTGTAATTTACTGTAAGTTGAATATGTCACTTATGTGGCAACATTATAGGGACAGAAAAGCCACTGTGTTGGTGATACTAATTATAGTAGTCAACATTTATATTAGAATTTTGGAGCTTGCAAAAGTGCTTATTATACACTTTCAGTATCATCTATGGTATTAGGCAGGATATTTATCCTGTCTGAGCTTTAGTCTCCCTGTGCAGGGAAGAGTGCACTTCGTGATCTCTAGTGCCTCTTCCAGCTTTAAAGCCTGAAATGTAAGAACCAGGAAGTCTCTTTTATTGAGTTTTGTACTAATTTTATACCTGTTTTGAAGATTGTCCAATTTTGTTCAGCACACTTTAAAAATGGAGGAAGTTCAGAAGAAAGAAACAAAAATTATCAAAGGGGTAGAAAAGAGTGCCTATAGGGAAGAATTTACCAGAAAAATTTTAAGGTAGTGACTTATTTGGCATATTCAAACTTTTAAAAGAGTCATGGTAATTTTTTCTTCATGTGTATAAAGATAATAAATCAAGGTGAACAAGTTTAAATCAAAGCATTAAGATTGCAATTGGGCATAAAGGAATCCTTTTACCTTTGAAGGGATTGCAGCATCTCCATTCATGTGGTTTAAAGAATAATAGAACTAGAGTTGGAAAGGCCCTTAGAAGCCATCTACTCCAATTTTTTCACTTTACAGATGAGGAGGCAGGACCAAATGACTTACCCAAAATCTTCCAAGAATAGAACAGGGTAGAAGACTATCCTCAAAGAGGCCAGTGGTAGGAGGAGTCCGTAATAAGAGGTCTCACGATCTTCACTCTGATTCAACAGAAATAAATTCTTGTACAGAGTTTTAACAGCTTCCTAAAACAGTCCAGATGTAATACATGCATAGATATGTGTCAAACCTAGAAGGGCTCTACAGATGACCAAATTCATTTCCCCTGAGAACATGGTCCCAAGAGGAAAAAGTGATTTGTGCAAAGGCTCAGCTAGTTGGTAGTAGAGACAGGGCAGGAATTCAGGGCTTTTGGCTGTTTGATGCTTTTCACTCCATGCACTACCTACTACAGCCTGTTGTATAAATGGAAATGTGTCTGGATATGGAGAGTCTCACTTTGACATGTAGTCTTGAATGGTGCAATGTTGAAACAGCCAGCCTCAAAGCCAGGAAAGCCTAGGTTCAGGTTGCTTCTCTGATACCTACTGACTGTGACCCTGGGCAAGTTGCATAGCATTTTCTTGCCGTTGCCACCACTCTTGTTGAAGAGAAGGTGCCAACAAGTATTGGTAGCGTTTCCTCATTTAGTTCACTCTACCCATGAAATTACAGGTCCTGTTGCTATCCCCATACTAGTGCATGTTGTTCTCTGTTCATTCACACTTAATTTTTTTTGTGCATTAAGGTTTAGTGTGTGATTTTCCTTCTAAAGTGCAAGTCTTTTCCAAAACTGTTTGATTTGGTGTTAAAATATAAATCAGACATTGCATTTTTGTTGCTTTAACAGCTATGTATTTATAGAACTAGAACTAGGCTATATAAATTGGTTTTCTTAAATAATATTTTTTCTTTTTTTGTGCTCAAGATTTTTGTCCTCTAACAAACTACTACTGTTTTTTTATATTTTTGGCAGTGTAAATGCAGAAGGCCTCAGTTTAGTGTGCTCAGTTTTTAGGGGAGGAAACAGACTCAGAAATATCATAACTTTCCAAGGTCACCAAAAAAAATACTACTTTTGAATAAATAAGTACAATATGAATAAAAACATGTTTTTTTTTAAAGTTTTTAATGGGAATACATTTTCACATGATGGGGACTATGAATGAAGAAATTGATTTATTAAGTATTTTAAATACAAAATAAATGTGGTGGAGTTTCTTGTTTTTGGTGAAATTGGGAAGCTGAGATATGTCTTCCCTATGGACTGTACTTACTATATAAACAAGACTTTGTGTCTGGATGATTGCATGGTATAAAATGCTTTTGTATTGCCAGATAGTCACTTTGAGTGGATAGAGTAAAATAAGGAGGAAAGCGAGCATTTAGAATTGCAAACATTTTTACTTTCTAGAATGATATGTTCATTTGTATGATAGTTTTGATTAATATTTAACTGTACTTCGGTAAAAAAATCTTTTTATGATTTAAGAAACAAAATGACCAGATCCATATTTTCTTATTTGAGGCATGAGGTGTAGAAGATTGGGGGATAGGTGGAAGGATGTATGTATGCAAGCTTAAAGAAGGAAAATAACCTAGGTTAATGGATAGATATACAATCTTCCATTCTACATTTAATGTAGATTTTTTTCTTCTTTTTTTACAAATATTTTGTGTATTCCAAGTAGAAAAGTAATTCTGAGTTAACTAAAAGTCAAATATTAATAATACAAAAGCATAATTTTGTTTTTAACAGTAAGCTTATTTGTATAACTTTTCTTCACTTGGATGTCCCATGGCCAGAAAGATCAAAATGGAACTCATTATCTTCTCCCTTGAAACGTTACTGGCCAGACTAGCTTATTTCTGTTTAAGGTATCACTATATTTGCATAAACCTAGAACTTTTCATTTAACCTTACTTTTTATGATCCATTCATTTGCCTCTACAATATATAAGTCCCTTCTCTCTAATCAACTGACTACCAGCATGGTTCAAGGTCTTATCACTTTTCACCTGGAAAATTGCAATACTCTTCTAATTGCTCTTCTAGCTTTCAGTCCCTCCCTCTTCAATCTTTCTCCAACCAGCTTTCAAAATAATCTTCCTAAAGCACAAGTCTGACCTTGTCAGTCATCTGCCCAAGAATCTTCAATGACTCCCTATTATCTTGAAGATAAAATACAAAACTCCTCAACTTGGCATTTAGAGCCTTTTACAGTCTGACTTTATTTTTCCAAACTTATTTCATATTATAGTTAATTCTGGTGTAAGTTTTTTGGAAAATGTGAATTTGTTGCAGTATGATTGCTGTATTAGAGAATAGTTTGAGTGTAACACAGATTTTGTTTTTGTGGTTTTATCGCATAGTTTGATCTGTGAGAAACAGCAAGAACAGGAAACCATAGCACTAACTCACAAGCTGCATCTCTTCCAATACTCAATTCACAAGCAAACTTCATCTTTTTCAAGGCAAAGTGCCATATTTATGGTACATCTCCTATGGTCCTCCCCTTCTCTTCCCCCACTTTCCACAAACCGTGGAGTTCTAGAATTACAACCTCCTGAGGCTACCTTCTTTCCTTAGCCCTTTTCTTTGCTAGCTGGAGGCCTCGGATGCTGCTATTTGTTGTAGTATTTAATCTGTAATATGTATAAAATTGTGCTACAGTTTTTGTTAGGTTCCTGGTTTTTAATGTGTTGCTTATGAAGTTTTTGAATGTTGTATCATAACCCTATCTTTTTCCATAAACACTGTGGTTTTTATTGTTCAGTTTTGCACAGAGATGCTTTTTGGGAATGTATATGTCATATTATATCAGAACTGACCATACTTTATACATTCCATGTTCCAGCATAAACTAACCTGCTTGCTGTTCTTGAACTCCTTCATCTTTCTCCATTCCCTTTGCATAGGCTACTTCCTAAGCCTCACTTTAGTTTTACTTCAGAGCTCAACTCAGGTTTGCCTCTTATGGGAAGCCTTTCTGCTCTCCTTTGTTGTTAGTGTTTTTGCCCTCCTCAAATTTCTCTCTTGTTTAACCTGTCTGTTTACATGTTGTATGCTGCATGCGTACACACACACATACACATACACATACACACGCAGCAGCATACTGTGCACATAGTAAATATTTGTTGAATTGTTTCTTGAAGCTTAAGTCCTTTTTCCAATTATAGAAGTTAAAATCTCTGGCTACAACCTATTCCTGTATTCAAGCAACTTTCTTACATGATTTCTTACTTTTTTTCTCTTAATGTCAGTATTGCCAAATGATTGAAATTTTCTATGGAAAAAAACATTGATTATTATGAGAACTTTTTCATCATCAGTTTCCTATTCTCATCCCATCCCCCAAACAAAAAAACACAAAAAATCTCACTAAACTTTATTTTTAAAGGGAACTTTTCGGGGGCTGGGCGTTAGGATCAGAGAATAATAATGAGAGTTACTATATGATGAGAAATAGTATCTATCGACTTAAAAATTTACCAAAGAATATATAACGTGAAGGAGTGTGATGGGAGACTTGAAACATGCTATTGAATATATTCTACTTTACAAGAGGGGAGATGCTTTTTATCTGGGCTTGGTATCATTTGATAAAGCAAAAAGCTCAGAAGTAGACAACTGAAGACAGCAAAGACTGTTGACAGTATAGAAACAAGCAACCTTGGGTATTATATTATTTTGATTTCTACTTATAAAAATTCTGAACTTGGTCTAAAAACCAAGGGTCTTGTAAAGGTCATTTAAACATCTAGTCAGTATTATTAAGTGCCTTTTACGTGGCTAAGTGCTGGGGATACAAAGAAAGGCAAAACAAACAAGTCCCTGTTCTCCAGGAGCTCAAGTTCTAATGGAGGAGACAATTTGCAAACAATTATGTACAAACAAGATATATACAAGATAAATTGGGGATAATTGATAAGAGGGAAGGTGCTACCATTAAAGATTATTAGGAAAGCCTTCTTATAGAAAGTGGGATTTTGTCTTGGCCCTGAAGGAAGTCAGAGAAGCCTAGGTAAGAATGAGAAGAATTCTGGGCATGGTTGATAGCCAGTCAAAATGTCTGGATTCAGGAGGTAGGAATATTTTGTTTGTGAGGAACAGCAATAGGCCATGTCACTGGATCCTGTAGTATATAGGATAAGGTGGGAGAAGACTAGAAAGGTAGACAGACAGATTAGAAATAGTTTTGAATACCAGATAATGTTATATTTAATCTTGGAAGTGATGGGGAACCAAGTGAGTGCTCAGTGGCAAGGCTAAGACAAGGATTTAAAGTTGATGTTCAAACCTGATTGCAGCGTGGCATGGAGGGGACTCCTGGCAGATTCCATGGTTAAGAGCCTTTTGAATATGATCCTAGCAACATATGGTGAGGTTGACCCTCAGAGTGCAAAGTACTGTAGCAAATTGGCCACAAGTTGATGAATTCTTTGTCCATAGTAGTCCATGAATAAACCACTCAGAGAAGATTGAGGATTGACTTTATAATGGAATCAGGGTTAAGGAAAGATCAATGCTCAATCCTAAAATTTTCTTACTATAGTTTTTCACTCACATTACTACCTACCCAACATTTTATATTTGTCTTTAACTGAGGGCCAACATCAAGTTCTCTTGGGCACTACTCTCAAGAATATTTGCAAGCTTCAAATCTTAAGTATATCTTCTTTTATTAACTATTAAGTTTAAACTTATTAACTATTAAGTTTAAATCTATATTTACCCTTGTTGCTGAGCCTATTGGTTCAGATCTAGAATTGCAAGGGTTCTCAGGAGCTATCTGGTCTATTCCTCCCTAATTTTACAGGTATAACAGCTGAGGCCCATAGGGGTTAAATGTACTTGGCTGAGGTCATGCATGTTGTAAGCATCAGAGGTGATACTTGAACTGAGATCCTCTTGACTCCAGATTCACTATTTTCACTGGTACTACAGTTGTTTATTTTGTTTTTAACATTAGATTTTACTGTTAAAGTTACACAGATTTAAGGAAATAAGCTATTGACTTGTTTATCATAACAATTTTATCTACTGCCTAGAAAAAGCAGAGAGATCTTGCCAAAATGAGAAGATGTCTGAGGCCTGAAGAGCTGACAAACCAGATGAACCAAATAGACATAAGCATGCAGCATGAACAGTTGGAAGAGAGCTTCCAGCAGCTTGTTTCAGACTACAGGAGGATAATAGAACGACTTGCCCAAGCGTAAAGAATCAACCTTTCTGGACAGGAAATTAAAAGATTTCTATCTATTGTGCTGGGAAACACCTGTAATGGCTTCTTAATTGAGAAATGTTATGGGACACTTGTATTTACATTAAAGGCTATCTTTTTTTTTCTCTATTTGAAGATTTTCTTCTAGTTAGTTTGGGATTGTAGGTTCTAAGACATTGTTTGTATTCTAGGAGCACTCACTGCTAAATAAACCACAGGTATAGATTATGAAATACCCATTACTGCCATTTCTTTTTTTCTTAAATAAGCATTCAAAATGCTAACTTGGAAATGTCAGGCTCTAGTAACAGAGCTACTTCCTTAAATAAAGGGATAAGGCAAAAATAAGGAGTATAGTACTCAGCACTAAATATCCTCAGACATTAATAACATAAAGCATTAAGACCATATGGAACTAGAAAATCAGGTTTCCCTGTGTTTCTTTTCAATTGTCTTGCCCTGTATCCAAAAAAAATGTTTTTTTGTGTTTTTTTTAAATTTAAAAATTTTTTTGTTATTTTATTTTATTTTTTAATGTTCTACAATCACTACCATAAAACTTAAGAGTTTTACCCCCCCTACCACCCCCCCACCCCTCCCTTCCCAAGATAGTATATAATTCTATCTAGGATCTACATATATTTTCCTATTGAATACGTTTTCACTATAGTCATATTGTATAGATAAACTAAAATAAATGAAAAATCATATAACAAATCAAAACATAATATACACACACATACACACAAGCATGATCTGCTACATTCTGCAAATGAATTCCATAGTTCTTTATCTGAGTGTGGAAGGCATTTTGCCTTAGAAAACCATGGGGAATTTATTTTTTTTAAGTTCTTGCTTTATTACAAAGTTCCAAGTCTACCAGAAAAAACTCTCACACGGTATGGTCGTTGCTATGCACAAAGTTCTCCTGATTCTGCTCTTTTCGCTTATCCTCAGATCATATAAGTCCTCCCAGAAATTTTTTTTTTCTTGCTCAGCTGATTCTATTTGAGATGTAGGGTTTTTAGATAGACTGATACTAAAAGCATAATAGTTTCTTCTATTCCAAAACTGGGGATTGGGGAAGAAAATTTAAATGGTTCCATATTGGTGGATTAGAGAAAGTAAAGAAATTTTGTACACAATCTGAAGTTACCAGATGCCATTAGTAGTTACCCATTATGTGTAGAAGGAAAAGCCAAAGGAAAACAAGGCTGCCTGATGGAGTCCTAGCTCTTCCCTCACACTCCTACCACAGAGAGTACAGGTACAAAGAAGATTCCTAACTTTGTCTTATTTAACATAGGGGTGTTATTCTCATCTTGAGATTTTCGTCGTTGAAGTTTTGAAAAATGCACACCTTCCCCAAAAAACTTACTTGCTTTTAGATAGACTCACTTGGAGTTAACAAATACAGGAACAGTAAAAGTGAATAAAGTCCCACTCACTTGAACCGGTCTTTCTGGAGTAACGAACATCCCTAACTACCAAGAGGGCTCAACTGTCTCTAGAAACAATTGTTAGGGTCTTTAATGGTTAGTCCTTTACAGAGGGAAGAGACTTTGTTTTTATAGCCGAGGATACCCAGAGAGGATTTGCCCAGTCGCAGAGGCAGTAAGTTGCAAAGCTGGACTTCAAATCCAGGTACACTTGGATCTAAATTCAGTCCTCTTTTCCTCTGTTGCATGCTGAGCTTTGGAAATATGGTAATGTTTAGGGAGTCAGCATAATAAAACAGACCAAATTCGATTAAATTCATGGAATCATCATCAATTCACAGCCAGAGTTGGTGAACTAAGAATGATGTTTACATTTTTAAAATAAAAGTTTTATTGTGTTTAAACGTAAAAACCATTTTTAGCTTTACATTTAGCCTTACAAAGAGAGGGCTGAATTTAGCCTTCTGGTCATAGTTTGCTGACCACACATTTACCCCAATCCCTGTATTTTGAAGATGCAGAAACATCCTCAAAAGAGGCTAAGTGATAAGCAAGGTAATACTATTAAGCAAAGTGGAATTTGAGTCTAAAGATGCTAAATCTGGCATTTTCTACTATATCTTACTGCCTCATATGTTTAGATTGCTCAGAGGTACATCATAACTTTGTTGTTTTTATTTTTTTCACATCCTTTGTTTTAGTTTTCAACATTCACAAGATTTTGAGTTCTAAGTTTTTCCCGCTTCCCAAGACGGCATGTAATCTAATATGCGTGTACAATTATATTAAAGTATTTCTGCATTAATCATGTTGTAACGAAGAACTGGAAGCAAAGAGAAAAACTACAAGAAAGAAGAAACAAAAAACGAAAATAATATGCTTTTACTCTGCATTCAGTCTTCATAGTTCTTTCTCTGGAAGTGGATAGCATTTTCCTTCTTGAGTCTTCAAATTGTTTTAGATCCTTGTTTTGCTGAGAAGAGTTAAGTCTGTCAAAGTTGGTCATTACATAGTGTTGCTATTACTGGGTACAATGTTCAAGTTCTGCTCATTTCACTCAGTATCAGTTCATAGAAGTCTTTCCAGGTTTTTCTGAAGTCGGCCTACGCACCATTTCTTATGGAACAATACATTACATCCATATGCCACAACTTAAAATTCAACCATTCCCCAATTGATGGGCATCCCCTCAATTTCTAGTTCTTGGCTACCACCAAAAGAGTTGCTATAAATATTTTTGTACATGTGGGTCCTTTTCCCTTTTTTATAATCTCTTTGGGATACAGACCTAGGAGTGGGATTGCTGGGTCAAAGGGTATGCACAGTTTTATAACCCTTTGGATGTAACTCCAAATTGCTCCCCAGAATGGTTGGATCAGCTCACCAGGAGTGCATTAGTTTTCCAGTTTTCCCATATTTCCAACATATTTTCCTGTTTTATCATGTTAGCCAATATGATAGGTGTGATATGGTACCTCAATTGTTTTGACTTGCATTTCTCTAATCAATAGTGATTTAGAGCATTTTTTTTCTCTATGACTATAGATAGCTTTAATTTCTTCATCTGAAAACTGTTCACATCCTTTGACCATTTATCATTTGGGGAATGGCTTGTATTCTTATAAATTTGAGTCAGTTCTCTATATATTTTAGAAATGAGTCTTTTATCAGAAACAGTGGCTGTAAGAATTGTTTTCCAGCTTTCTGCTTCCCTTCTAATCTTGGTTGCATTGACTTTGTGCAAAACCTTTTTAATTTAATGTAATCAAAATTAGCCATTTTGCATTTTGTAATATTCTCTATCTCTTGTTTGGTCATAAATCCATTTTCTGTAGATCTGACAGGTAAACTCTTCCTTGCTCACCTAATTTGCTTATTTTCTCACTCATGTATATCATATAACTTTTTTTTTAACCTGTATCAGTTTTACCTTATCCTAAAAAGTTTATTTTCTTTCCACAATAGTTAATTTCATGGATTTTATACTCTGGGCAAGAGAAAAAAGAGGGGAAAGGAAGCAAAACCAGATTCTATCAAACCTAGGGCACTGCTGCTGAGCGCACTTCTCTAACCATCCTCTTCTTTATAAAGAGGGGCCAGAAAACTGATCGGTGCATGTTACCATGAGATAACATTACAATTACAGAGTTCTCGTGATGAAAAATGCTACCTGCCTTCTGACAGTGATGGGTGCAGTGTGTAATTGAGACATTTTTTTGGACATAGCCAATATAGCAATTTGTTTTGCTTGATGCATATTTGTTACAAGGGTTTTGTTCTTTTTAAGTAGGGGAGGAGAGAAAGAAGAGATGGATTTCATCAATTGAAAAAAATTGGGTTAATAAAAGCCCGTGTGGATTGAGTGCAGTTAAAATTAGGAGAAAAAAAGTTACTGCAGGAAAATCTTTGTAGCATGTTTGTCTTTTATATGGAAGGGAATAAACATTAAGCAGTTATGTGCCAGATACCGTACTGTGTGCTTTACAAATATCTCACTGAATCCTCATTTTTCTAAGATATATAAGATACTAATTCAAATTTATTAGAATAAGAGCCATTCTCTAATCGATAAATGGCCATAAGATACAAATATGCAAATTTTAAAAAATTTAAGCTATCAATACCTCAAAATCTTGTAAAAATGACTGCTAAAAATTGGCATGATGAGTCATTGGGAAAAAAATAAGATACTAAAAAATGTTAATTGGAAACTAAATAACCTATTTATAAAGAATGAGTGGATCAAAGAAATAGTCATTTCATTAAAGATGACAACAATAAGACCGAAATGTGAGATGTAACTGAAGAAGTTGCTTTGGGGAAAATTTATCTCTAAATGCTTACATCAATAAAAGAGAAAGCAGAGCAAAGAAGCGGAGATGGAACTACATAAAACTGGATGTGGTGGTGGCGGTTGTTCCCAACTCTTTGTTGGGAAACAAAACCTATTTAGGATTTTCATTCAAGGAGTGGTTTGCCATTTCTTCAGCCCATTTTACGGATAAGGAAACTGAGGCAAATGGTTAAGTCACTTTCCCAAAGTCACAAAACTCATCTCTGAGACCACATTTGAACTCAGATCTTCCTTAACTTCCAGACCTGGCACTCTATCCACTATGCCACTTAGCTGCCTTTACATAAAACTAGAGAAACAAATTAATAAGACCTACACCCAACTAAACACCGAAAGAGAAATTCTGAAAACTAAAGAACAAAATGGAAAGTTAAAAAAACTCCACAGTAAGATCTGGTTGTTTTTTTGTTTTTTTTGGTGGGGGTTGAGGGGAGCAGGAGGGATAAAAAAGATTAATCATTGGCTAGTTAGGTTTAAAAAAAGAAAACCAAATTACCTGTATCAAAAATAGAAAGGGTGAATTCACAACCAATGAAGATGAAATAAAAATAATTGAGCTGTTTTGCCTAATTATATGCCAATAAAACTTGCAGTCTAAATGAAATGGATGAATATTTACAAAAATAAAAGTTGCCTAGATTAAGAGAACAGGAAATAGAATCCTTAAACAATCCTATCTTAGATAAATTGAAAAGAGATAATGGGAAGGATGACTAGTATGACCAAATCTCAAAAAAACTACAAGGCTGTAATTGTCAAAAATAATTACGTACTGGGTAAGAAATAGAGATTGATCTGTGGAACAGATTAGGTACCTAATATATAGAAGCAAATGAACACAGTAACCTAGTGTTTGATAAATCCAAAGGTCCCAGCTATTAGGGCAAAAATTCACTATTTGGGAAAACTGGAGAGTAATCTCACAAAAACTAGGCATAGACTAACATGCCATATACCAAGATAAGTCCAAAATAGGTACATAATTTAGACATAAAGAGATATCATAAGCAAATTAGTGAAGCATGGAAGAAATTGCCTGTCTGTTTCAGAGAGCAAACATGAGAGAGGTTCATAGCAGGTATAATGGATAATTTTGATGATATAAAATTTAAAAGCTTTTGCACAAATTCATTGTAGCCAAAATTAGAAGAAAAATAGGAAACTGAGAAAAATTTTTGCAGGAACTTGCTCTAATAAAAGTCTTATTTCTAAAATAGATAGGGAATTGAGTCAAATTTGTAAGAATAAAAGCTATTCCATAATTTATAAATGGTCGAAGATCATTTATAAATGGTCAAAGAGCAGATGTGGGAACATAAGTGCACCAATGCACTATTGTTGGAGCTGTGAACTAGTCGACCATTCTGGAAAGCATTATGCCCAAAAAACGATTAAACTGTACATGTACTCTTTGGGGGACCTGGTAATACTGCTACCTGGCCTATACCCCAATGAGCTCAAAGAAAGAGGAAAAGGGCCACATATACAAAAGTACACATAGCAGCTCTTTTTCTGGTAGTAAAGAATTGGAAACTGAGGGGTTCCCCAGAAATTGGAAAATAGTTGAACAAGTTATGGTATTTGAATGTGATGGACTATTGTATCATTAAGAAACAATGAAGGAGATGATTTCAGAAAATCCTGGGAAGACTTGTATGAATGGATGATGCAAAGTGAAGTGAACAGAACCAGAAAAAATTTTCTGAACCAAAAAAAACCCAACAATAATGTAAAGATAAACTGAAAAATTTAATAACTCTGATCACATACACAATTCCAAAGAACTTAGGATAAAACATGCTTTCTACCTCCAGAAAGTGAACTGATAGACTTGGTGCATAATGAAGCACATATTCTATTTCTTTTTTTCTCAGAAGATGACTAATGTAAAAATTTTGTTTGCATGTATATTTTTATGTTTGTAATGAGTTTTATTTTTCTTGCCTTATCAATAGGTGAGGAAAAGATAGAGAGGGGGTAATTTTTTAAAATAAATTTGTTTTCAGTTTTCTTACAATCACTTCCCTAAGTTTGGGATTTTCTCCCCCTCCCTCCCCTCTCCCTCCCTGAGATGGTATGCAATTTTATGTGAGTTCTACAAATACACATTCTTATTATACACATTTTCATATTAGTCATGTTGCATAGAAGAATTAAGATGAATAGGAGAAACCATGAGAAAAACCCAAACAAAACATAACACAAGAGAAAATACTCTGCTTCATTCTGCATTCCAGTTTCATAGTTCCTTCTCTGGATATGGATGGCATTTTGCCTCAAGGGTCCTTAGGGAATGTTTTAGGTCCTTGCATTGCTGTGAAGGGCTAAGTCTACCAGAACAGTACCTCACACACTGTGGTTGTTACTGTGTACAATGATCTCTGGGTTCTGCTCCTTTCACTCAGCATTAGTTCACATAAATCCTTCCAGGCCTCTCGGAAGTCTTCCTTTTTCATCATTTCTTGTAGCACATTAGTATTCCATTACATTCATATGCCACAACTTGTTCAGCTATTCCCCAATTGATGTACATCCCCTCAATTTCCAGTTCTGGGCCACCACAAAGAGAGCTGCTATAAATATTTTTGTACAAGTGGGACCCTTACCCATTTTTATGATCTCTTTGGGATACAGTCCTAGAAGTGATATTGCTGTGTCAAAGGGTATGCACATTTTTGTAGCCCTTTGGGCAATTCCAAATTGCTCTCCAGAATGACTGGATCAGCTCACAGCTCCACCAATAATGAATTAGTGTTCCAACTCTCCCACATTTTCTCCATCATTTATCATCTTCCTGTTTTGTCATGTAAACTAATCTGATAGTTGTGGTACCTCAGAGTTGTTTTGATTTGCATCTCTCTAATCCATAGTGATTTAAAGCACTTTTTCATATGACTATAAATAGATTTAATTACTTGGAGGAGGTAATTTCTAACTAAAAATAAAATAAACTAGCTATCCTTTGACATAACAATACTACTATACTACCAGCTCTACCTGTACTCCTAAAGAGATCAAAGAAAGGTAAAAAGGACCCACCGGCACTAAAATATATGTAATAATTTTTTGTGATAGTGTAACACCAATGCAACACCCATAGCAGCCACTATAACTATACATGCATATTTCCAGGGTGCATTCGCAAAATATAAATAACTCTCTTCCTCAAAGTTGAAACCAAGATATTTATTCAGATACCAGAAAGCCAAATCCACCCTAGTAACAAAGAAATTTATACACAACGCCAATCTAGGGAGCACCAATATCCCTAAACCTTCCCTTCCTTAGACCTCCCCACAAACAAGTTTCCCTAGGCAAAATTCCTCCCTCTCACTCAAGCTAGCTGCTCTGCCTCACTTTTGCCTCACCCGCTCTCTCAGCTCTGCCTCCCTCTCTCCAAGTTCTGCCCACTCAGCAAGTTCCTCTCACTGTGGGTTCCATGTGACTCAACCTGTAGGCTGGGCCAAAGTTCAAAGCAGGTTACATGGGCCTTTTAAGGGGCAGGGAAGATCTTCAAATTCCCTTAACATTGCAGATAGCAAAGAACTAGAAATGAAGGGGGTGCCAACAAATTGGGGAATGGTAAACAAATTGTTACAGAAATGAGATGGACTATCATTGTGCCATAAGAAATGACAAAAGGTATAGTTTTAGAGGAACTTGAGAAGACTTGTATGAATCTATATAGAGTAGAATGAGCAGAACCAGGAGGATTTATATAGCAGCAACAATATTATCCAGACAAACAATTTTGAAGGACTGAAGAATTTTGATCAGTTTAGCGACCAACTATGATTCCAGAGTCCTCGTGATGAAACATATTGTCTGCCTCCTGACAGAGAGGCGATGGCCTCAAGAAGCAGAACAAGACATAGATTTTGCATGGCTAATGTGGGCATTTGTTTGCATGGCTATGCATAATTCATACAAGGGTTTTACTTTTGTTTTTTGGTGGGGTTTTTTTCTAGCAGAAAAAGGGGAAGATGGGAAGAGAATAAAAATATTTGTTACCAGAAAAGAAAGTTAAAACCAAAACTAATCCAGGTTGCCACTCTAAACTACTTGGTGGTCAGCCATCCTAGCTCGCTAAGGGAGACTCATCATGATGTCACCTTGACAATTTTGGGGTATGGTGTATCTATTCCAGTCATGTGAAGAGTTCCCCTGGCAGAATGGATGAATGGATACAAACTATTTGTTCCAGTTCCCATGAAGATGGCTGAAGCAGGCACTGTGGAGTGCTCAGAGATTGGTCAGGCATCAAAGTACACGTCATCCTGATTTTTTACTGCCACTGGACCTCTATGACTCTGGAAGATGACTTTGTGCAATTCTGCCTCACTTAAATCCAACTCACATGCAAGTCAAGACATCACCTCATGATGTCATTGATCCTATTATAAAATGAAGGGGGAACAAGAAGATATTCCAAAAGGCAAAAGATAAAGATTTACAACCAAGAATAATTAACCTTGCAAAGATAAAAACAAACCTAAAGCATAAAAAAATCAGAGTAACAGTTTTTCTCCCCTTAACCTGACTCGGTAACTGACACCCCCAACTCTTTCTCCATCTGCCGTCTCCCCTGTCAGACTCTGTGGTACCCTCCACCTCGTCACAGCCACCAGAGAAACATGGAACTTACTTCTTGTGACACATTTGTGGCCTTGCCTCCTGCAACAGTTGGCAATAGGGTTATTTTTGGAGAAAATTCAGATAGAGTTTTTGATGAAGTGCAAGAGATAATTTATTTTCCCACTGCATTTTATGGCCCTGGAAGAAAACTTGAGTGCACCTACATAGAAATTGAACAAGCAACAGAAACATATGCTGTTATACTGAGTTGGCCATCTTAGTTATGGGGTGCAGAAATGGGAGCCAATGAACATGGAATTTGCATTGGTAATGAAGCTATATGGGGAAGAGAAGTCGTACGCGAAGAAGAGGCATTACTTGACATGGATCTTGTCAGACTTGGACTTGAAAGAACTGATATAGCTGAAAATGCAGTCAATACCATTGTTGATTTACTAGAAAAATATGGACAGGGTAGAAATTGTTTGGCGAGTATGATATTTAGCTATCACAATAGTTTTCTGATAGCAGATAGGCATGAGGCTTGGATTCTTGAGACCTCAGGACAATACTGGGCAGTAGAAAAAGTAGAAGTTCATAATATTTCCACCCAACTCTATAATAACCAAGATTGATGGATATCACCTAAAAATGAGAAAATATGCTAAGGACAAAGGCTGGTGGGATGGGGTAAAGGAATTTAATTTTGCTGCTATGTATGCCTATCCTAATAATACCTGGATTACTACTTCATCAGGCAGATACTGCAAGGGTGATAAGCTTCTAAACAAATACAAAGGAAATATGACTTCTGAAACAATTCTCTGAGATAAAGAACATGGTATTAACATGGAAGGAGAATTTCAAACTACTGGCAGCATGGTTTCTATTCTACCTACATATCCCAGCCTTCTCTGTATTCATTTCTTTACAGGAACCCCTAATCCTGAAAGATCTGTTTTTAAGCCATTCATTTTTGTACCAAATATAACTCAGTTACTAGACACTAACTCACCAACATTGGGACATGAAGATCCAGTTAAAAGAAGCCAAGTTTTCAAAGTAAACCTGACAGAAGGCATCCTCTTTATCACAAACATATACAGGCATTGGCAATAAAGGAATCTGATGAGGAAACAGGCAGAAAAATGCTGGAAAAGATGAGGATACTGGAGAAAGAAATGCTCAAAGAGATGAAATTGCTTCTTTAGAATAAGTGTCTTGATGTGAACAGAACTGTTAACCTTTTTTCTCAATTGGTGAAAAATGAAATGAAAATTATTAGTCAAATGTTGGCTCTCATTGAACATTCCATGTTCAGAGGTCTTCTTCAAAGGCTGTCCTAACTTTATTAAATCTGGTAAATCTGAAAAATGTCAGAATAACAGAGTAAAGGATTTTCAGTATTTTCAATGAAAATACCCAAAGTGGGTAGAATCTTTGAAATGCACATACAAGAGGACTTCTGATTACAGTGACAGAATGAACTGGGGCAGAACAGTGTACCATTCACAGAAGTATTCCAGTAAAAGAATTTTTTAAATCATCAAACTAAATAACGATCAAGAAATCCAAAGAGAAATTACAAGTCCAAATGTACCTCAAAGAACAATCAGAAGCCTACAGGAACTTGAAGGAAGGGATTCAGCCAGGAAATGTGGGAAAAGTACAACACTGGTAAATCTTTCATCATGGACCAGAAATGTTCCAAGTTCACATGGAGCTTGTAGCCCTATATATCAGGAAATAGGAAAATCATAATGTTCCAAGATGGAAATCCTAGAGCAATGGGAATGGGTCATTTGTAGCACTCTGACCTGAGATCACCCCTGAGGAAACTGAACACAGCATTCTGTACCTAGACAACGTAAGTGCATATGCAACCTTTCAAGACTCCAAACGTGGAACTCAATGGAAATCAATGTCAGTGGTAGGGCCTTAGATAATAAAGTTCAGAACAAAATCTGACTCTACCATCCTATCCAAGAGTGAAAGGACAGGAATTCTATAGAGCTAAGTAAGTCTAAGGGAAACTCACAGTAAAACATTAACTCTATTTTTAAAGTCTCAGTTTTAAAACATTTATGTCTGTATCTGGGCATCTCTGTATAAATATATATTTATGTATTTTATATAGGTATACCTATATACACATATAATAATACTAGTAAGCATTTTTATGTGAATATCTTTCTATAGATATATATGGAGAGAGAATTTATATATATAGCTTGGCAACAAGGAGCTTATAGGAATTCCTGGAAGAAATGAAGCAAGAGATAAAAAATTCATTATAAATGAAATGAAAGTCCTAGAAAAAGGAATGCAAAGGAAAATAAGAGCTCAGTGTAATAAATAGTGGAATCCCAGATAATTAGAATGTAACACATTGAAGTAAATGATTCTGTGAGACAAGAAATACTAGAACCAAATCTAAAGACTGAAAAAAAAAGAAATAATGTAAGATATCTGCTACCAAAAAGAACTGACCTTGGAAAGAAACAATAGTTTAAGAATTATTAGACTCTGTGAAAAAGACCTGGATACCATATTTCAAGAAGTCATAAATTAAAATTGCCCAAATCTACAAGGTAGCCCAAGGGACTTATTAAAGTAGTAAGTTAGTAAAGCTCAAATTTCTATTTTGAACTGTATAATAGAAAGAATTCACTAATCATTTCCTTAAAGAAAACCCAAAATGAAAACTCTCAGGAATGTCACAGCCAAAGCATAACACTGTCAGGACAAAGAAAAATACAATAAGCATCCAAAGTAAAGAGTTCAAAGGCAAAGCAACAACAGTTAGGATCCAACAAGAGGTGGCAGCTCTGACTATAAAGGAGAGAAATCTTGGAGTTCTATATTCCAAAAGGCAAAAGACAAAGACTGACAACTAATTATAGCTTGCTCTGAAAATATTAGTTTATTCCTTTTGCACCTCTTTTTCCACTTGGCTAATTCTGCTTTTGAGAGCATTTTTCTCCTCATTGGCTTTTTGAACCTCTTTTGCCAATTGAGTTAGCCTATTTTTCAAGGTGCTATTTTCTTCAGCATTTTTTTGGGCCTCCTTTATTAAGGTATTGACCCGTTTTTCATGCTTTTCTTGCATCTCTCTCATTTCTCTTCCCAGTTTTTCCTCCACCTGTCTAACTTGATTTTCAAAATCCTTTTTGAGCT
>CM053771.1:195584649-195603391 GCA_028658325.1 Potorous gilbertii
GAATGGCGCAATCCTCTGGTCACCAAGAAAATAACCTTCTATGGTCTTAGTTTTTTTCCCTTTTCTCAGCATTTTCCCAGACAGTTACTTGATTTCTGAGAGTCCTCTCCACCCCATGGCCTAGATCCGCCTGCTAGTGCTTGGGGTCTGAGATTCAAATGTTGCTCCCCAGCCTCAGGGCTTTTGGCGGCAGGCCTGACTGCTCTTCAATGGGGGCTTATCTGCTGGTTCTCAGGTGGGGGCAGGGCCGCCTCTCAGGCTCAGTTCCCTCAGGGGGTTTATACAGAGATCCTTTGTAGTGGAGCTGGGGTGGAGCTCCTGCCCGCCCTGGGAGCCCCTGGCCGAGCCGCCCCAGCCCCCGCCACAGCGGCCGCTTCCCAGGGGGCCCGAGTCCCGGAGACACCCCGCTCCCCCCTCAGCCCGCCTCTCTCACCGACCCGCGTGCCCGCGGGTGGAGGGACCCCCGTGGCCACCGGAGATTCAGGTCCCCGACGCCCACCGGGCTCCGCTCGCTCCCCCCAGCGCCGCGCGGCCGGGGCAGGGGAGGGGAGGACCCCGCAGGACAGGACTCCGCTCCGTCCAGGGCACCCCCGCGGTCGGTCCTCCAGGGCCCCCCCGCAACGGAAACCTCCCTCACTGCATCTCCACGCGGCCTCCACTGCCCCAGAACCTGTCAGGAGTTCTTTTTACAGGAAATCTATGGGCTGTGGATTCGGAGCTAGCAAACGTGAGTCTTTCTACTCCGCCATCTTGGCTCTGCCCCCCAGTTTATTCCTAAAGGATAAACAAAATGGAGCTTTAATAGAATAAAAGTTGTTCAAGTATTCTTGATGAAGAGACCATAGATCAGTAGATCTTTGAAATGCAAACAAAGAAGCCATGCAAAATCTAGAATAGTAAATACATTTGAGCAATGCCAAAAAGCTCTACATTGATTACATGCTGATATTCTAATAGGAGAGAAGAAATAAGAATCCCTTGGGAATTTTTATGTTTTCTAGGATCACAAAGTTAAATAAGACAAGTAAAAGGTGAGGATGGGACTGTTTATTCCATTTTGATAATTTTAAAACACTAAAGAAAAGGGAAGAGAAAAGGAATATACTAGGAAAGAAATGGGGAGGAAAACTATGGGCAGAGTGTTTGAGTTGTAGTCAGGAAGAGTTGAGTTGCGACCTTATTGAAGATATTTACTAGCTGTGTGACCCTAGGCAAGTCACTTAACCTTTTCCAGCCACAGTATCCTCATTTGTAAAAGTTGGGGGACAGGACTTGATGGTTTCCAAGGCCCCTTCCATATTTAAATCTACGTAGGAAAAGATGAGGGGAATGGACATCTTATGAAACAGACAAAAGGAGATTGAATATACACATACATAAACACCACACACAGAATGTGACATTGAAATACATTAGACTTGACAGAGAAACAGGAAAGTAAGGGGAGCAAGGGATTTAAGAGAGATGGTAGTTTCAGGGAGGGATTAGCCATAAGTAAAACAAATTCCAGTTTCTGAGGGTAGATTGTGAATTAAAAAGAGAAAAAGGATAAGAACCTGTGAATGGTGTCTGGGAGAGAGGAAGAAAAGAAAAGAGCCTAAAGAGATTGCTTCAGTTATATATTACTAGTATTGATCACATTCCCTTTCTTTTACCACCTTAACTGTAAAGATGAGGGTGAAAGGTGGAGAATAGAAAAAATATGAGGATATGATGGAAGACGAACAAAATTATCAGTCATAGCTCAATGTAAATAGGATGAACATTCACCCACCAAACAGTGGAGGGTAGAAAAACAGATTAAAAAGAAGAATTAAATATTATGTTGTTTACAAGCAATATGCCTGAAACAGAAATTCACACTAATTAGGTCTTGGAGTAGAATTTATTATGCCCTGAACTAATTCAAAAAGCAGGAGTGGGAATCATGGTCTCAGACAAGGCAATAATAAAAATATACATGATTTTAAAAAAGAACAGGGAAACTACATAATGTTTAAAGATACCATGAGTAACAAACTAATATCAGTACTTACTATAAATGCACCAAATGGCATAGCATCTATGTTCTAAAAGAAAAAAAAACAGTTACAGAAAGAAGTAAATAATAAGACAATAATGTGACCGTTTCAGACTTTAGAAAAGAAGTCAACAAACATATAAACAAGAAAGTAGGACTTGAATAAGGTTTTATCAAAGTTAAATTTAACAGATCTGGGGTAATTACTGAATAGGAATAGAAAGAAATATATATACACATATATATTTCTTAATTGTACATGATTCTAAACAAAAGTAAAAAAGCAGAAATAGCAAAGAGTCTTTACTAACAATGATATAATAAAAATCGTTTTTAATTAAGGACCTTTAAAGAAAAGATATATATATACAGAAGGCCAAAATAATTTACTCCTAAAGAATTTGGTGAAAAAATGTCATAGAAATGAGCTAATTTCATCAATGAAAATGAAATGACACAACATAGCAAAATTTTGGGATGAAGCCAAAGCAGTCTTGAGGGAAAAATTTTAATTTCTAAAAATTTTCATTAGCATAAGAAAAAAAGAGCTGATCAATGAATTGGGCATATAAACAACAATAACCACAAATAACCCCAACTCTTTAGCTAAATCCAGAAATTTAGAAAAAGAAAATCTAAAGACAAAAGATGAACAAAATCAACAGCAAAAACTAAACTGATAAAAAAATGAAAGTTTTTAAAAAATGAATATAGTAAACATAATTAGCTAATATGATACAAAAAAAGAGAAGAGAACCAAATTTCCAAAAAAAAAAAGATGAAAAAAGGAGAATTTACAACAGATGAAGAGGTAATAAAGGTAATTATTAAAAGCTATTTTGCTCAATTATATGCTAAAAAAAACCTAACAATGTATAATTGAAATGACTGAATATTTTTCAGTGCCCAAATGAACAAAATAAGGAAGAAAAATGTAAATCTCAGAAAAAAGAAATCAAGCTATCCATAAATGAACTTTCACATAAAAACTCTAGGACCAAAAGAATTTGCAAGGGAATTCTATTAAATGCTTAAAGTTTAAACATTTAACTTCAATTTTATATAAAGTGTTTACAAGAAGAAAGATGGCATCCTATCAAATCCAACAAAAAGGTCTGCAGTAGGGGTGTCAAACATGGCCACATGAAACCTACAACATTCTCAAACATAGCCCCAAACAGATTAAAATGTAACTAGCAAATATTTAAAGTAAAAGTTCAATAAGACAGAGATAACATTACATTTAAAAACTAAGTCAATACGCAGTCCCCAGGAATCCATATGTATAGATTGGGGCTTCCAGTTTCTATTTGAGTTTGTACCATTGCTCTACAGCAACATATTTAAAGGACTAAGGTTGGATTTATACTAGAAATGCAGAGCTATTTCAACATTAGGAAAACATACTAGACCATATTAATAACAAAACTAAGAAAAAGCACAAATATTTCAGATTTATAAACTCTCTAGACAATATATAACATCATTTTACTTTAAAAACAGTAGAGAACACAGGAATAAATGTACTTTTCCTTAATATGACCATCAGTAACTGTCCAAAAACAAGAAACAATATTATCTATAATTAAGAAAATGTTAGATGCTTTTTCAGTAAGATCAGGGGTAAATTGGAGGTGCCCATTGTCACCACTATTATTGAATATAGCTATTAAAATGTTAGCTATAGCAATGAGACAAGAAAAAGAAATTGAGGGAATTAGAGAAAAAGAAGAAATGTGTGCCTGATTCATTTAATCAAACTCATCACACTGAGAAACATATCTTCAAGGACTATATTTATTTATTTACATATTTGTTTGTCTGCTTGTTTATTGCTGTGATAGGCAAGAAAGATTCAAATCACACATGATGTGTTTCACTGGTCTCACTGGTATAGGACAAAAACATTGTTACAAAGGGCACACATTTTAGAAATTCCTAGTTACTGTAACTGCACAATTACAAAAGCCTTGAGCAGCATTGTACAAGAAATTGATTTAGCAGATGTTAAACTTGTATTTTCAATGAAGAAATTATCAATAGTAAAATCAGAAGAAGAAGCTGTGTTAGCAGAAATTCTGGGAATCCTCAGAATCATCATATTTGGAGTACATACTCCTGTGTGTATATAGCAAAAATCAATGGAGTTTGTTGGTTGAGATGAAGACATTCACATTGTATTCATTAAGAATTTTGCCAGATAAGATGTTTGTCTTGAACTTCTTGCTCAAAATGTAATTATAATTACGTTAAATGAGGTAGTACAGCTACATCTCTTAGAGGGTAAAGCCCATCCAAAATTCAAGGAAATATAAAATCTAATTAAGACAAGTGCCCCAGAAACTGATCTTCTTTCCAAAGTATTAGTTTACAAAGGCATCAGCCCAGGTAGGTTGTACTGCAGCTAAAATATTAAATTAAAAACTGACTCCTTTTTTGCTTGTCTTCACAAAATACATTTGGTTGAACTGTTTGAGTACTGACATTTAATCACAAGGGTTTTAGGATTTCTTTCATGATTTCCTTTCTTCCCTTATTTCAGAGTGCTTTCCTTTTGTTTGTTTTGTTTTTAAATTAATTTTTAGTTTTCAACATTCATTTCTGTAAGTTTTAAATATTCTCTATCTCCCTTTCCTCCCCCTTCCCAAGACAGCATGCAATCTGATATAAGCTCTACAAATACATTCTTATTAAACAAATTTTCACATTAGTCATGTTGTAAAGAAGAATTAGAATGAATGAGAGGAACCATGAGAGAGAAAAATAAAAGAAAACAAAAAAGAGAACAAATAGTATGCTTCAGTATGCATTCAGACACCATATTCCTTTTTTGTGGGTGAGGACAGAATTTTCCCTTGTGAGTCTTTTAGAGTTGTCTTAGATGCTTGCATTGCTGAGAAGAGCTAAGTCTGTCAAAGTCAGTCATCACACAATGTGGCTGTTACTGTGTGCAATGTTCTCCTGGTTCTGCTCACTTCACTCAGCATCAGTTCATATAAGTCTTTCCAGGTTTTCCTAAAGTCCATTTGCTCATCATTTCTTATAGCACAATCCATTACATCCATACGAACAACTTGTTCAGTCATTCTCTAACTGTTGGACATCCCCTCAATTTTAGTTCTTGACCACAATATAAAGAGCTGCTTTAAATATAGTTGTACATGTGGGTCTTTTTCCCATTTGTCTGATCTCTTTGGGATACAGTCCTAGAAGTGATATTGCTGGGTCAAAGGGTATATATATTTGTACAGCCCTTTGGGCATGTTTCCAAATATGCTTTATTTAAAAAAAACCCAACAAACCACTACAGAGGTACCTATTGATTGTGTTGTACCCATTTCTTGTAAAAGATCTCAAAAGTTCATACTTTTGTGGAATTTCTTGACTGGATACTTTGTAAATAATAAAGGGTAACTAAGACTGGTTTTTTCTTTTGGTGTTAATATGTAAGATATGTATAATTGTCATAAGGATTACATGCTCTCTCAAAATATAAATTAAATTATAATTATTTTAAAAGAAAAATATTAAATAAATCTACAAAAATAGGCCTTTCTATAATGTTACCAATAAAATATAAGAGAAAGGAATGGAAAAATAGATTTCATTCAAAATAACTCCATTTTGCATCTGCTGCCCTGCCTGGTTTCAGCTCCATGGAACAAAACACCCTTGCTAAAATAAACTCATCACCAGGATGCTAACTCAAGCCTTGCTTCCCTCAGATTTCTTCTCCCCTTTGATTGAAAGGCTGAAGTACCAAACTCCTACCAATGACTTCCTTTATGGAGGGTAGAAATTGGACTCTCAGCTCATTCCACTCCGTGGCTTGCCTTGTTTCAACTCAAACTACTTGCCTTTTAAAGGACAGGACAAGGGAAAGAGAGAATATAAAACTCAAAATTTTTGACAAAAACAAACGTTAAAAATTTTCATTTACATGTCATTGAGAAAAATACTTTTTAAAAAAGAAAATATGTGAAATTATTATATACTTTTAAAAAATCAAGCTATAAAATTAAATGGGGATAGAAAGGAATATACCTTTTTCTCACCAGTTCATGGCACAAAAGCAAAAATTGACCATGTACTAGGCCATAAAAATCTCACAATCCAGTGCAGAAAGGCGGAGATAGTCAATGCATCCTTGTCAGATCATAATGCAATAAAAATTTTATGTAATCAAAGACCATGGAAAGATAAACCAAAAATTAATTGGAAACTAAATAATCCTAAAGAATGAGTAGATTAAACAACAAATCATAAAAACAACCAACAACTTCATTCAAGAGAATGGGATACTGCAAAAGCAGTTCTTAGGGGGAAGTTTTATATCTCTGAATGTCTACATGAATAAAATAGAGAAAGAGGAGATCATTGAATTGGGCATGCAGCTAAAAAAACTAGCTTTCTAGAAAGCTAGAAAAAGAACAAATTGAAAATCCCCGAGTAAATGCCAAATTAGAAATACTGGAAACCAAAGGATAGATTAATAAAATTGAAATTAAGTAAACTATTGAACTAATAAATAAAACTAAAAGTTGGTTTTATGAACAAACCAATAAAACTGATACACCTTTGGTCAATTTGATTGATAAAAAGAAAGAAAAAAAACAAATTACCAATATTAAAAATGAAAAGAGTGAACTAACCTACAATGAGGAGGAATTAAAACAATAATTAGAAATTACTTTGCCCAACTGTATGCCCATACATTCAACAATCTAAATGAGATGGATGATAATTTTAGAAAATATAAATTGCCCAGATTAACAGAAGAGGAAGTTGAATACTTAAATAACCCCATCTCAGAAAAAAAAAATTGAATAAACCATCAATGAACTGTGTAGGAAAAAATCTCCAGGGCCAGATGAATTTACAAGTGAATTCTATCAAATATTTAAAGCTAATTCCAATACTATATAGACTATTAGGGAAAATCGGGGAAGAAGGAGTCCCATCAAATTCTTTTTATGATTCAAATGTGGTTCTAATACCTAAGCCAGGAAGAGCCAACACAGAGAAAGAAAATTATAGACCAATTTCTCTAATGAATATAGATGCAAACATTTTAAATAAGATATTAGCAAAAAGAATACGGCGACTTATCACAAGAATGATAATTATGCTTAGGTAGGACCTACACCAGGAATGCGGGGTTGGTTCAGTATTAGGAAAACTATCAGCACTATTGATCGTATCGACAACAAAACCAAAAGAAACCACGTACTTATCTCAATAGATGCAGAAAAAGCTTTTGACAAAATACAACACCCATTCCTATTGAAAACACTGGAGAGCATAGGAACAAGTGGAGCTTCCCATAAAATAATAAGCTGTATCTACCTAAAACTATCAGCAAGCATTATATGCAATGGGGATAAACTAGATGCATTTCCAAGAAGATCAGAGGTGAAACAAGGATATCCATTATCACCACTGTTATTCAATATGGTGTTAGAAGTGTTAGCTGTAGCAATAAGAGAAGAAAAAGAAACTGAAGGAATTAGAATGGGCAAGGAAGAACTAAGTTATCACTCTTTGCAGATGATATGATGATATACTTAGAGAATCCCACAGAATCAAGTAAGAAACTACCTGAAATAATAAACAACTTTGGCAAAGTTGAAGGTTACAAAATAAACCCACATAAGTCATCTGCATTTCTATATATTACTAACAAAGCCCAACAGCAAGAGATAGAAAGAGAAATCCCATTTAAAGCTATGGTAAATACTATAAAATATCTGGGAGTTTACCTGCCAAAACAAACCCAGGGACTGTATGAACACAGTTACAAAACATTTTTCACACAAATAAAGTCAGACCTAAGTAAGCGGAAAAACATAAGCTGCTTGTGGGTAGGCCAAGCTAATATAATAAAACTGACAATTCTACCTAAATTAATTTACTTATTCAGTGGCATACCAAACTACCAGATAATTATTTTCTAGAGCTAGAAAAAATAATATCAAAATTCAAATGGAAAAACAAGAGATCCAGAATATCAAGAAACTAATGAAAAGAAATGCTAGGGAAGGTGGCCTAGCCCTACCAGATCTCAAATTGTATTACAAAGCAGCAATTATCAAAACCTCTTCTTACTAGCTAAGAAACAGAGGGATAGACCAGTGGAATAGATTAGGTACTCAAGATACAGTAGTCAATGAATATAGCCATCAACTGTTTGATAAACCCAATGAACCCAGCTTCTGGGATAAGAACTCACTGTTTGACAAAAATTACTGGGAAAACTGGATAACAGTGTGGTGGAAACTGGGCATAGATCAATGCCTGACACTGTACACAAGTATAAAGTCCAAATGGATACATTATTTAGGTATAAAGATTGATACTATAAATAAATTAGGGGAGCAAGGAATAAGTGTATTTGTCAGATTTATGGAGAATGGAGAAATTTTTGACCAAACAAGAGATAAAGAACATTATGAAGTACAAAATGAATAATTTTGATTACGTTAAATTGAAAAGGCTTTGCACAAACAAACCCAATGCAACCAAGGTTAGGAGGGAAGCAGAAAACTGGGAAAGAATTTTTGCAACTAGTTTTGGTGATAAAGGCCTCATTTCTAAATATACAGAGGACAGAGTCAAATATACAAGATTATAAGTCATTCCCCAAATGATAAATGGTCAAAGGATATGAACAGGCAGTTTTCAGAGGAAGAAATTAAAGCTATCTATAGTCATGTAAAAAAATGCTCTAAATCACTATTGATTAGAGAGATGCAAATCAAAACAACTCTGAGGTACCACATCACACCTATCAGATTGACTAACATGACAAAACAGAAAGGTGATAAATGTTAGAGAAAATATGGGAGAGTTGGAACACTACTAATTCATTGTTGGTGGAGCTGTGAGCTGATCCAACTATTCTGGAGAGCAATTTGGAACTATGCCCAAAGGGCTACATAAATGTACATATCCTTTAACCCAACAATATTGCTTCTGGGACCATACCCCAAAGAGATCATAGAAATGGGAAAGGGTCCATTTATTTATAGTAGCTCTCTTTGTGGTGGTCAAAAACTGGAAATCAAGGGGAAGTCCATCAATTGGGGAATGACTGAACAAGTCGTGGTATATGGATGTAATGGAATACTATTGTGCTTTAAGAAATGATAAACAGGAAGACTTCAGAGAGGTCTGGAAAGACTTATATGAACTGATACTGAGTGAAAGGAGCAGAACCAGGAGAACTTTGTACACAGCAACAACCATAGTTTATGAGGAATTCTTCTGGTAAATTTAGTACTTCATGGTAATGCAAAGACTTAAAAAGTTTCCAATGGACTCTTGAGGCAAGACACTTTCCACATGCAGAGAAAGAACTATGGAATTGGATCACAGATCGAAACAGATCACTTTCTTTTGTATTATGTTTTCTTTTGTTTTGTTTTATGGTTTCTCCCATTCATTTTAATTCTTCTATGCAACATGACTAAAGTGAACATGTATTTAATAGGAATGTATGTGTAGAACCTATATAAGATTGTAAGCTGTCTCAGGGAGGGAGTGGTGAAGGAGCGGGGAAAGAAGGGGAGAGAGAAAAAAATCTAAAATATATTGAAGTGATTGTAGAACACTGAAAACAAATAAAATAATTTAATTTAAAAAAATCAATCTGTATAATTGAGATGTGTAGTTTAATATGTACTCCTCTTTTTGTGTTCTATTTTGAATAAGGAAATGTTCTTTTTTAAAAGGGAAACACTCAGGTTAAATTTTTTCAAATGGAAAGGAAAAGAATCTAGCTATACCAGTTCTCAAACTATCTACAAACAAGGATATTCAAAACTATCTGATACTGGTTATAAAAAACTAGAAAAGTTGGTAAACATATTAAGTACCTAAGATTCAGAAGTGGAGGGTGGAGACAAGATGGAGGAGTAGAAAGATGTACCTACTCTAGTTCTTCCCTCACAGCCCATAAAATACCTGTGAAAATGACTCTAAACAAATTCTAGAGCAGCAGAAGTCACAAAACGACAGAGTGAACAAGATTTCCAACCCAATGCAGCCTGGAAGGCCAACAGAAAAGGTCGACTGCTTGCCCAGCACAGTTTTGACTATGTGTGGCACCAGCAGGAATAGGACCAGAGCAGGCCTTGGGGTGCAGAATCCCCTGCAACATCTGTGGTTCCCAGATCTTTCAACTCACAAATGCCAAAGACAGCTTCAAAGGTCAGTGAGAAAGCTTTTTCATCTGGGTGAGAAGGGAGTAGGGTCCTCCCCTAATCCTGGCCCAGCTGCTGCTGCTTCTTTTTGGCAGAAGCAGCAGCATCATCCATTTTTGGAGCCCTCAGCCTAAAGACCCTGGCGGAATTGAACCACTGATCTGGGTCTCAACCCTGAGTGACAAGCCTGGGTTGAGGAAGAGTACTGGGTTGGTAGAGCTGGTGGAGGCTCTGGAAAGGGAATTCTACTTCCAGATCCTGGGCAGAAAAGCTTTGGTAGCTCCCAGACCAGAGCACAGGCCAGGAGAGCAGTAAACTCCTCTCCCTTCATAGTGCCACCTTGGAGGAACTGAGAACTTACAGGTCCCCAGAGTATACCCTCCTCTTAACAAAGAGCCCAAAAGTCAAGTAACTAGCTGGGCAAATGCCCAAAAAAGGGAAAAAAATATGACTATAGAAGGTTACTTTCTTGGTGAATAGGTATTTTCTTCCATCCTTTCAGATGAGGAAGAACAGTGCTTTCAGAGGAAGACATAAAAGTCAAAACTTCTGCATCCAAAACTTCCAAAATAAATATGCAATTGTCTCAGGCCATGGAAGAGCTCAAAAAGGATTTTAAAAGTCAAGTAAGAGATGTGGAGGAAAAATTGGGAAGAGAAATGAGAGTGATGCAAGAAAATCATGAAAAGCAAGTCAGTAGCTTGCTAAAGGAGATCCAAAAAATGCTGAAGAAAATAACACCTTTATAAATAAACTAAGGTAAATGGCATAAGAGGCCCAAAAATCTAATGAAGAGAAGAATGCTTTAAAAAGAAGAATTAGCCATAGTGTTAGATAAACCCAAGGACATCAATTACTGAGGTAAACCTTCACTATTCAACAAAAACTGCTGGGAAAATTGAAAAGTGTTCTGAGAGAAATCATGTTCACAGATCAACATCTCATAGTATTTATCACTATGTGCTCCAAATATATACATGTCCTAGATATAAGAAGTCATATCAAAAAGAAATTACAGGAGCAGAGGAGGAATTACATCTATGGCTAGACCCTAGAGAAAGAATTCTTGGACAAACAAGGAATATAGCCAATCACAGGAGATGATATGGACACCTCTAGCACCTTTAACATCCCTATTCTCTCACTAATCTTCAATTAATCCCCATCTACTGGCTGCATTCCTACTCCTTAATATATGATCATATTTCCCTCATGCTCAAAGAACCATCATTTGATTCACCAATCCACACTTATAATCCTATATTTCTTTTCCCTTTTATGGCTAAACTCTTTGTCTGCAATTTGGTGCCTGTACTTCTTTTCCTTTCACTCTCTTCTTAACTCTTTGCATTTTGTTGTCCAGTTGTAGCATTCAACTGAAAATTCTCCTTCTAAAGTTACTAATTATCTCTTAATTATTAAATCTAATGTCCTGTGAGATTGTGAGTTCCTTGAGGGCAGGGACATGCCTCTCTTTAAATCCCCAGTGCTTAGCACAGTGTCTGGCATATAGGGGCTTAACAAAAGTTTGTTGATGCTGATTCTGTTCTCAATCTTCCTTCCTCTTGAGGGTTACTTTGTGGAGCTAGAAAAAGAAAACATGAATTCATCTGGTGGAATGAATAGTTTAAATTTAAAGAGAAGGAATAGATAAAATGGGAAGGAAGGAGGTCTAACAATAGGAGGTCCCAAACTATAGCACCAAAATGATTTGGTACTGGCTAGAAAATAATGAGGTTGGATCAACAGAAAAGATTAGGTATAAAATATGTAGAACAAACATGTACAATAGGCTACTTTTTCAGAAATCTCATGATCCCAGTTACTGGGACAAAAACTAAGTATTTGATTTAAAAAAACTATTGGGAAAACTAGAAAGCAGTTGGCAGAAACTTTGTGTAAACTGACATCTCATTCTCTATACCAAGATAAGTTACAAATGAATACATAACTTAGAAATAAAGGGGACATCATAAACAAATCACAGGAACAATAAAGAAGTTACCTTTCAGATTTATGGATAAGGAAGAGTTCATGACCAAAAAAGGGATAGAAAGAATCACAGAAGGTAAAATTCAGAGAACAATTTTGATTGCACAAAATGAAAAGTTTTTATACAAACAAAATCAATGCAACTAAAATGAGAAGATAAAGATCTCATTTCTAAGAGATATATATGTATATTCATAAATTTATAAAAATAAGACCCATTCCTCATTTAAAAATGATAAAAGGGTATGAACAAGCAATTTTCACATGACAATACCCAAGCTAGCAATAGTCATATGAAAATGTTTCGAAACAGTGGTGTCAAACATACAGAAATAGGGACCACTTATCCATACCTAAGGATCCCTATAGACTGCATATTGGCTTACTTTTAAAATGTAATTTTATCTACATTTTACTGTATTTTAAAATTTTGTTTTGTTAAATATTTCCTAATTATGTCTTAATCTTGTTTGAGAGTGTTGTGGGCTGCATGCAGCCTGCAGGTTGAGTGTATAACAACTCTGCTCCAATTCCCTAATAATTATAGTAATGTAAATTTAAGTAACTCTGAGAGTCTACCTCATATCCATCAGATTGGTAAAATTACGAAAAATAAAATAAAATAACAAATGTTGGAAAGCCAGTGGAAAAATAGATATCTTAATGTATTGTTGGTAGAACAATTAACTGTTGTAGCCTTCTGGAAAGCATTTTGGAACTATACCCCCAAACTCACAAGACTATGCCTATCCTTTGACATCGCAATAAACCACTACTAGATTTCTACCCCCAATTGTATCAAAGAAAGAAGAAAAGGATCTATTTGTATAGAAGTATTTATAGCGGCTCTGCTCTGACGAAGAAATGGAAAGATGGAGGGTCCTCATCATTCAGGGAATGGCTGACAAATTATGGCGCATGAATGCGATGGAATATTATTATCCTGTAAGAAATGATAAGGGGACAACTGCAGAGAAACCTGGGAAGGTTTGATTGAAATGAATGGAACCAGCAGAACAATTAGTACAATAACAACAGCATTGTAAAAACTAACAACTTGGAAAAATGAAGAACACTGAACAATACAGTGAGCAATCACTATGCCAGAGGCCTCATGATGAAACATTCCACCCACCTGGGATTCAGGAGAGGTCAATGGAAGAGCAGCAGAGCCACTCCAAGAGAGCAGTTAACAAAATTATTCAATCAGCTGGTAAAAAATGTAAAATATGCCTCTATCATACATGAACAAGTTGATGCCTGGAAACAAATTAGGAAAATAACTTTGGTTTAATAAAAAGTACTAAAAATGAGCGTAATGAAACAAAGTTGTAAGACTTCAAATACTTTGAGGCAGAAAATAAATTATGGCATAAATATAAAGGTTTAGATTACCTTGTAAAGATGTTGGGTGATATCTTATTTGTATGTAAACAGTTTAAAAGGTTAGAGAAAGAAGTTTTGTTTGTTAAAAAGTGATAAAATGATATTATAAATAGTTTTGAGAGGCTGAGCTAAGATAGTTGAGTAGAAGGAAGACAAATAATCAAGTTCTACTCTATAACTCCAAACAGATCTAGAAAATGTACCTGATCAATACTTGATTGGGAAATCCAAAGTGGGAAAAATGCAAAGAGTCATTTTTCAAGCTACTCTGGCACAGGGAAACAGAGAAATCTATAGATTCTGGGCCCAGCATTCCAGTGCAGGCAGATGTTGTGCACCAGGGGAAGAAGTCCCAAATCAAGTCATAAGGGACTAAATTTGTGCAGGGTGCAGCAATTGATGTCAACTGGCTCTGATGTCAATTGATGTCTGTGACTGACTATCCACTTCTGGGTGACAGACACAGGGTGAACTGAGGAAGAGATGTGCATCCAGGGATGGTGTTCTTAGGGTAAGGAGCAGAGGTGGAAATGGAAGGAGATGCCCATCAGCTGGGTAATGGCTGACCAAGTTACGGTACATAAATGTAATGAAATGCTATTTTGCTACATGAAAGGATGAAGGGTTTGGTTTCAGAGAAACCTGGCAAGACTTGAATGAATTGATGCAGAATGTGGTTTACTGACAACCCCAAAGACTCCAACTTCTGGCATAATAACTCATTATTTGACAAAAACTGCTGGGAAAACTGGAAAATAGTATGG
The DNA here is from genome assembly GCA_028658325.1 of Potorous gilbertii. Lineage (NCBI taxonomy): Eukaryota > Metazoa > Chordata > Mammalia > Diprotodontia > Potoroidae > Potorous > Potorous gilbertii. Next base: position 195,599,013 of record CM053771.1, read on the forward strand.
CAGAAACTAGGCATAGACCAACAGCTTACACCTATACCAAAATAAAGTCAAAATGGGTACATGATTTACATATAAAGACTGATACTATAAACAAACTGGGAGAGCAAGGAATAGTTTACCTCTCAGACTTATGGAGAACAGAAGAATTCTGACCAAATGAGACAGCATTATGAAATTCAAAATGAATAATTTTGATTATATTTAATTGAAAAGTTTTGCACAAGTCAATACAACCAAGATTAACAGAGAAGCAGAAAACTGGGAAAAATTTTTTATAACCAGTATCTCTGACAAAGGCATTATTTCCAAAATATATAGAGAACTGAGTTAGATGATAAATGATCACAGGATATGAACAATCAATTTTTAGAGGAAGAAATTAAAGCAATCTATAGTCATATAAAAATGCTCTAAATCACTATTGACTAGAGAAATGCAAATCAAAACAATTCTGAGGTATTACATTAAACCTATCAGATTGGCTGACATGACAAAACAGGAAAATGATAAATGTTGGAGAAGATGTGAGAAAATTGGCACACTAATGCATTATTGGTGGGGTTGTGACCTAATCATTCTGGAGAGCAATTTGGAACTATGCCCAAAGGGCTATAAAATTGTCCATACCCTTTGACCCAGCAGTACCACTCCTAGATCTATATCCCAAAGAGACCATAAAAATGGGAAAAGGATCCACATGTACAAAAATATTAATAGCAACTCTTTTTGTGGTGGCAAAGAATTGGAAATCAAGAGGATGTCTATCAATTGACGAATGGCTAAAAAAGTTGTAGCATATGGATGTAATGGAATATATGGATATTGTGCTATAAGAAATGATTATTAGCAAGCAGACTTCAGAAAAATCTAGAAAGGCATATATATGAACAGTTGCTGAATGAAATGAACAGAACCAGGAAAACACTGTACACAGTAACAACCAAATTGTGTGTATGATGACTGACTTTGATAGATTTAGCTCTTCTCAGCAATGCAGGGATCTAAGACCACTCCATCTGATGGAAAATGCCATCTACACCCAGAGAAAGAACTTTGGGGGTCTGAATGCAGATGGAAACTTACTATTTGCTCTCCTCTTTTGTTGTTTTGTTTTTTCTTTCTCATTCCTCCCATTAGTTCTAATTCTTCTTTATATCATGACTAACGTGAAAATATGTTAAATATGAATATATAAGTAGAGCATATATCAGATTGCATGCTGTCTTGGAGAGGAGGAAGAAGAGGAAGGGGGAGAAATTTGAAACTCAAAATATTATGGGAGTGAATGCTGAAAACTAAAATAAATTAATTTTTAAAAACGTGGTTCACTGTTTGAGGGAAATTATTTATACAGTATGTACATACTATATATATATGCACAGAATTGTCCAATCTGCAGTAAAGAAAACTGAGACAGAGCTCTGAGGCAATAATCATTTATTAAAGGGACATGACCCACTTTAAGGAATGGTACCTCAGGTCTTCCTTATGTTCCTCATAGATTTTCCTCCAGGGCCTTAGTTTTATAGCACTTGATACCTAGACAATACAGATGAAGCAAACTAAAAATACAGAGTCTCACTGATAGATCTTGACCTTGACCCTCCAGGAGGGTCTACATAAAATACAGAATCCCATTGGTTGATAAACCTATGTCTTGACCTTGCCTATGAGCAGAATGAAACAGACCTAAGTTGACCTTTCAGGAGGTCCTACCAAACAGATGAGCAAACCTATGGACTAGACCAATAAAGAAGTCAGAACAGTCACATGGATCAGTAGATAGGTAGGCCATAGGCTGGCAAACAGGGTCACTTGTTGGTCATCTCCCCACGATATTGGGCAACAGAAAGAGGACAAGGAACGAAGGGACAACAAAAATAGCTGAGGGACATTCTATATCACTGATTCCACTTCACCACACTGGACTTGGTCCTCTAGTTAGCTTCCTATGATTAAACAAATAAATTTCATAAAAGCAAATGAGCTTAAAATCTTACAGTTTAAAGTTTGAGGCCTATGATAAGAAAAAATCTAATTTATTCAATTATCCTTGAATGAAAAATATGTGTTAATATGCACTTTCCTATACAAATATTAGCTGATCAACTAAATGTATATTGATAGACAAGCACAATGCTAATAATTTCTAATGATCACTACCCCTATGGAATCACACTAAACTGATTAATACTTATTGGAATAAAATAGTGGTCTAATTAAAATCATCTATCACAGGTTATAACAATATTATAAATATAAACAATTGTGAAAGATGTAGGAATGAAGGAAAGAAGGATTTATTACATGACTAATACATGCATGGCACTATGTTAAACACTTTACAAATATTATTTCATTTGATCCTCAAAAGCATCCCAAGATTTAGGAGCTGGCAGGAATTCTGATCAATGTAATGCCCAACCATGATTCCAGGGGACTCATGAGGAAACATGCTAAACATGCTCAAAGAGGTAATGGTCTCATCGTAGACTAATTCTGAACAGGACAAATGCAGGAATTTGTTCTTGACTACTTTTTCTTTATTTTTTTTTTTTAATTGGAGGGAGAGAAGGTAGATTGCAGTTGACTGAGAAAAATTCAAATTTCTTTTTCTTAAAGAAATGGTTTTCGAGAGAGGAGCCAAGATGGTGGAGTAGAAAGATTCACATATACTAGCTCTGAACCCACAGCCCATAAAATACCTGTAAAGAAGAACTCCCAACAAATTCTGGAGCAGTGGAAGCCATGGAACAACAGAGTGGAAGAGATTTCTGTTCCAGAGAGCCCTGAAAAACCAAAACCAAAGGTCTGTCACGCACCGGACCCGGAGCAGGGCCCAGCTCTACCTTGATCGTGCAGCAGCTAGAGGAGCAGATCCGAGCAGACTTCAGGAATAGAATCTCCGGTGGCCGTGAATGTCCCTCCACCCACAGGCACAAAGGTCAGTGAGAGAGCCTGTTTGGCTGGCCGAGAGGGGAGTGGAGCGTCTATATAACTCAGGCCCCCTTGGGAGGCAGCAGCAGGGGCAGCAGTGGACAGGGGCTCCCAAAGCAGGTAGGAGCTCGGATCCATTATTGAAGGTCTCCCCCTAAACCCCCTGAGGGAACTGAGCCCTGGGTGGTGGCCCTGACCCCACCTGAGCACATGAATTTAATCTCACACTGAATAGCAGCCCTGCCCCCTTGAAAGCCCTGAGGCTGGGAAGCAGCATTTGAATCTCAGACCCCAAGCACTAGCTGGGCGGATCTGGAGGTGAGGTGGGTGTGGAAAGGAATCTCAGAAGTCAAGTAACTGGCTGGGAAAATGCCCAGAAAAGGGAAAAAAAAAATAAGACCATAGAAGGTTACTTTCTTGGTGAACAGATATCTCCTCCCTTCCTTTCTGATGAGGAAGAACAATGCTTACCGGGGGCGGAGCCAAGATGGCAGAGTAGAAAGACTCACCTATGCTAGGTTCGAACCCACAGCCCATGGATTTCCTCTAAAAAGAACTCCCAACAAATTCTGGAACAGTGGAAGCCGCGCAGCAACACAGAGAAGGAGATTTCTGTTCCAGAGAGCCCTGAAAAACTGATCCCAAAGGTCCATCGCGCCCCGGATGGGAGCGGAGCCCGCCCCTGCCCTGGCCATGTGGCACTGAGAGGAGCGAGCAGACCCAAGCAGGCTTCAGGGACGGAATCTCCAGTGGCTGTGAAGGTCCCTCCACCCACAGACGCACAGGTCGGTGAGAGAGACGGGCTGAGAGGGGCGTGGGGTGTCTCTAGGACTTGGACCCCCTTGGGAGGCAGCGGCAGCAGCAGCCGCAGTGGCGGCCAGAGGCTCCCGGAGCAGGCAGGAGCTCTGCAGCAGCTCCATTACAAAAGGTCTCTGCAAAAACCCCCTAAGGGAACTGAGTCTGGGAGGCGGCCCTGCCCCCACCTGAGAACCTGATTTAATCTTACCCTGAATAGCAGCCAGGCCTGCCACCAAAAGCCTTGAGGCTGGGGAGCAGCATTTGAATCTCAGACCCCAAGCACTAACTAGCTGGGCGGATCTAGGCCAGGGGTGGAGAGGACTCTCAGAAGTCAAGTAACTGGCTGGGAAAATGCCCAGAAAAGAGAAAAAAACTAAAACCATAGAAGGTTATCTTATTAAAAAGATGATTCCGCCATTCCTCTCTGACGAAGAAGACCAGTGCTTACCATCAGGTAAAGACATAGGAGTCAAGGCCTCTGTATCCCAAACATCTGAAATAGATACCCCATGGGCTCAGGCCATGGAGGAGCTCAAAAAGGATTTTGAAAATCAAGTTAGACAGGTGGAGGAAAAACTGGGAAAAGAAATGAGAGAGATGCAAGAAAAGCATGAAAAACGGGTCAATACCTTAATAAAGGAGAC
>CM053771.1:195603891-195666088 GCA_028658325.1 Potorous gilbertii
AAAACTACACAGATATGTCCTATATTGAATTGCCTGCCTTCCCAAAGGAAATGGGTGGAGAGGGAGGGATGGGGAGAAGTTGGAACTCAAAGTTTTAGGAACAACTGTTGAGTATTGTTCTTGCTACTAGGAAATAAGAAATACAGGTAATGGGGAATAGAAAGTTATCTTGCCCTACATGGCAAAAGAGAAGATGAGGACAAGGGAAGTGAGGGATGATAGAAGAGAGGGCAGATTGGTGATAGGGGAAATTAGAATGCTCGGTGTATTGGGGTGGGAGGAGGGGACAAATGGGGAGAAAATTTGGAACCCAAAATTTTGTGAAAATGAATATAAAAAGTTAAATAAATAAATTTATTATAAAAAAAAAGAAAAAAAGAAATGGTTTTCAAGGACAAAGACTGTGATGGAGGACTTTTCTGAGAACTGATTAATGGTGGTAGCTGCAGAGTACTGTGTCTCAGGTCATTATTTACATCTAAGGGTTTTAAAATTTGAGATGGTAAAATTCACAAAAAGCAAAACCATATAACTAGAGCTAAAGGATGATTCAATAAGGAATGTTGATTTCACAGAGGTGATTTGGTGAGTTTTTAAGCTGTGAAGTGAAAGGTGAGTTACCAGGAAGCTCTGATGTAAGCCACAAGCCTTTTTGCTTTGTCCCAAGAGTTAACCTAATCTATTTTACTGGGAGTTCTCTTGACTGCAATCTGAGTAGATTATAGAACATTCTGGTAAGTGAATAACTAAGGAGGTATTGTTGTTGGTGAGAAGCAGTAACTGCCCCTAGCTGGCCATTCCCAGTTGGGCAATGTTGTTGTTTCCTTCCCCTCTACTTCCTACTCCTCCCTTTCTTTTTCTCTCTCTGTCCATGTGGGGAATCATACCATTACATATTGGTGGTCTGTCCAAAGGAATATGAATTTTGATGGCTTATACTTTACACAGTGTCTAGGGATTTGGGGACTAGATTTTTTTCTTCCGTATTTATTCTATCACTATCTGTTTCTTTTTTTTTTTTTAACTGGGACAATGAACCCTTTTGTCTCATGTAATTTTCATTTATGACTTCTTGAAACATAGCTCCGGAAAACTAGACTTTATTAAAGCCCATTGGGATTCAAATGGAGCTGGAAAGGTGGAACAAAAATGATGGAGCAGCAAGAAATAGTGCAGGGTTAGCTCCCTACCACAATTTCTCCAAACAGATCTGGAAAATGCACTAGACAGAATCCTGAAGGGAAATCCAAGAAAAGTCACACTGAGTCTTTTACCCAGCTCAGGTTGGCTTAGGGAACCACATGTGCACTAGGTCTACCTACCAGAGGATGGGCACCCTCACACCCATATGAGGGCACTGCACTGGGGATAGGTGCCTGCTGGAGCAGCTTTGTCACTTACTTAGGTACTTAGTTCTTGGTCACAGATCCAATGTAGATTGAGGAGACATGCACATGTGGGTGTCATTCCCAAAAAGGAAAGCCTTAAATAATGTGTCAAGAAAGCAAGAGGTTCAGAAATCAGCAGCAGTGGTTTGGCTCATATCCCAGGAAAAGAGCAGGATTTCAGTTCCAGCACTCAGCCTAGCCTGCAGAAGATTGACCAAGATAGGAATCCTGGACAAAAGGGGAGCCCACAGTTCAGTCCCTGAACCAGTAGAACTTTATGGTTGGCTGAAAGGGCCTGAGCCCAGCAGCAGTCTATTGTTGCTGACCAAAACTAAAGTTAAGAACTTGCATAGCTCAGACCATAGGGCAAGTAATCAGATTTTGCCTTGGACCAGGGCACTCTGAAAGCAATGAAAACTTACAGGTCTCCAACCTATACCTAAGATCCTGTAACAACACAACATTCAGTACCCCAAGAAAGCAGCAAAAGGACCAGCCTAGACCCTCTTTCCAGAAGGGTGCCAGGAGTGGGCTGAAAAAATGGGCAAATAAAAAAAAGAACCCCATCATCATGAATTCTTCTGGTGATAAGGAAGGTTCAACTTGGAAAACAATCAACATAACTAATTATGTTAAGAACAAAAACATTCAAAATGACATGATTATCTCAACAGATACAGAAAAGGTCTTTGACAAAAGATAACACTCATTTATGCTAAAAAAAATCCTACAAAGTATAGGCATGGGGGACCTTTTTAATGTCATAAAAAATTTATCTAAAGCAAAAAAACCCTTTTCCTAATAAATATAGATGTAAAACAGGGAAGCCTACTCTCCCCATTATTGTTTGATATAGTTCTAGAAATGCTAGCAATAAGACAAAAGAAAGAAATGAAAGGCATAATTCTATGTCAAAAGGAGATAAAAATATCTCTCTATGCTGATGATATGATGGTATACTTAGAAGATCCTAGAGAATCAATAAAGATATTAATTTAGACAATAAATAGCTTTAGGGAAATTGTAGGCTATCAAATTAACACTTAAAACATCATTTCCATATAACAATATTAACAAAATCTAAGAGACAATAATAGAAAAATAAATTTTATTCCAAATAACTACAAAATGCATAAAATATTTGGGGATCAATTTACCAAAGCACACAAAAAGCACAATATAGATTCAATTTACAAAGTGATCCTTAAAGAAATAGAGTTATTGCGCATATATCAACAAGATGTAGGACTAGAAATTTTTTCTGATCCTCACGATTTCTCAGACCTCTCCAAAATAGAAATTATGTGCTACAGATAAAATAAATTCAACTGTCTCCATACTATGGCCTCAAACTCAAATAGAAAGCAACCCCTATAGGCCATATATTAACTTAGAAATCCATAAAATAACATTATCTGTATTGTATTGGATTTTGATTCTTAAATATTTCTGAAATTACATTTTACATTTTAATCTGGTTTGGGTTTCAAGTTTGACACCTCTGATCTAGGATACCCTGAATCAAAAAGGTTAAATTAAAAAAACAAACCAACCTCAATCCCACAAATTGATGCCAACATTGATCTCACCCAGCACTCCCTCCTTCAGTACTAATAGAAAGGCTTGCAGCAAAATATAACCACAAAACCCAATCTACTTTCCTTCTTTCTAGTGCCTGGAACATCTAGGATACAGGTTTTAGGAGTTTGTTTCCATCTTGACAGAACAGTTTGTATTGTAAAAGATCTCTTCAAAACAGCAGATAAACAGAGGGAAAGGATCAGGACATGTGTCTGAGTTTGAAAAAGCACTCAACTTCACACTCTACCCTACTCTTTTTCCCCTTCTAGAGTCTTAGAACTACAGAAATCAACCTCATAGTACCATTGGGGCAGCTCTCCAAGCTGCAGGTGCTGGACCAGAGAGCTGAGGAACTGAAGGAATGTAAGACAAGATACTATCTCTCTCTCTCTCTCCCTTTCTCTCTCTCTCTCTCTCTCTCTCTCTCTCTCTCTCTCTCTCTCTCTCTCTCTGTATGTTGAGAGGTGGGGAGTATGTTGTGCAGTACTTCACTAAACCTGAAAGAAATAAATTTGAGGATGAACAAGGAAACTATATTATGCTGAAAGGAACCACAGACAACAAACTAATATCAGGAATAAACTTATGCACTCCAAATACCTTACCATCCAAATTCATAAAGCAAACATTATCTGAGCTACAAGAAGATACAGATCATAACACAGTAGTGACATAAGACTTCAATAGTCCCAAATATCTCATCTTCGAATAAGTTCAATAGACAGATAAACAAAAGGAAAAATATGGAACTGAACAGTTGCTAGAATAACTAGAGTTAAAAACAAATAAACTTGTGGCACCTCCTGAATGGGACAGCAAAAGAATACACAGATTTTTTTTTTTAGCACCGCATGAAACTTGCAAAAACTGACCACATATTAGGGCAGAGATGTTGTAAACAAATGTAAAATGTCAGTGGAAGAGGGAGTGCTGAGTGACATCACAGTAGGCATCAGTTCATCATTATGTGAAAGAAAATTATAATGATGAAACATGTCAAAATTTCTGGGATGCAGCTACAGCAATTCTCAGGGGGAAAATAATATCCCTTCAAACATATATTAACAAAATAGGAAAAGAAGATTAATCAACTGAGTACACATCTAAAAGCTTAGGAAGTCAACCAATAAACAAACCTAAAATAAGAACACAAAGGAAGTTATTAAAAATTAGAGGAGAAATAGATAAATTGGAAATTAAAAACCCATGAAAATAATAATTAAACTAAAAGCTGGTTCTTTGAAAATACTAATATAACTGATAAAAAAATTAGTGAATATGATTAGAAAGAAGAGGGCAGAATATCAAGTCAATATAATAGCAAATGAGCAAGATGAAATCACAACAAAACCAGAAGAAATAAGAGGAATAATCATAATATAATTATGCAAAATTATGTGCTAACAAAACTGAGAGCACAAAAGAAATTGAGGAATATTTTCAAAAAATATACAATACTCAAACTAGCAGAATATCAGATAGCGATCTTAAATAACAATCTCAGTAAAGGAAAATCTAGTTGTAAAGGACTATTAAAGAAAAAAACTCCTTGACACATTCACAGGAGAATACTATCGGTTTTAAAGAACAATTAATACCTATATTTCACAAATTGTTCTCAAAAATAGAGAAAGAAAGAACTCCACTGGAATCCTTCTGTAAGACAAATATAGACTTGATACTTAAATTGGAGAAAGATAAAACATAAAAAAATTATAGGCCAATATTGTTAATGAACATTGATTCAAAAATTTGAAACAAAATCCTATGAGACAAAGTACAGTGATGTGTCTACAAAATCATTTATTAAGACCAGGGATGCAAGGATAATTCAACATTGGGAAGACAATTAACACAACTAATCATACTAAAAAAAATAACATCCAAAACCACATGATCATCTCAAGAGATGCAGGAACAACCTTTCACAAAAGTATTACATTCTTTTATACTAAAACCCTACAAGAATAAACACAGAATGACCTTTTTAAATATTATTTAAAAATCCCTTTAAAATTAAAAGTAAGCTTCATATGTAACGGCAACATATTAGCACCTTTTCTGGTAAATATGAGAGTGGAGCAAGGAAACTCATTCTCCCTACTATTATTTTGACACAGTTCTGGAAATGAGCAAAATGAAGAGGGAAAGAAACTAAAGGCTCAAATAAAGGTAAAGAGGAGATAAAATTAATCCCTATTTCTGATGTGATGGTATACTCGGAAAATCCTGGAGAATCAACAAAGATACTAATCAGGACAAACAATAGCCTCAGCAGATTTGAAAGCTGTAAAACAAACCCTCAAAAATCAACTGCAATTTTATGTAATAACAAAACCCAAGAAACAAAAATTAAAAAGGAAAATCCATTCCAAATAACTGAAAATTCATAATAGATGGAGGGCTCAACTTACCAAAGCACACAAAAGACTTTAGTACACACTCAATTACAAAGTGCTTTTAAAGAAACAAAGAATAACTTAAATAGCTAGAGCAAGGATGGGGAACCTATGGTCTTAAGGCCACATGTGTTGTGCTAGGTCCTTAAATGCAGTCTTTTTACTAAATCCAAATTTTACAGAACGAATCCTTTTATTTTTATTAATATATCTTGTTCAACTTTTATATTTTTATTTTATGTTTAAAATTAATATCAATTATCAATTTGAAACTACAATTGCAAATCAAATATCAATTTAAATATCAAAGAATAAAATAAGTTTCAATGAAATAATCCTCCCAGATTGACCAGCACAATCAGAATATTATTAAGTTAATGGCTGTTATGTTCATTATTTAGTTCTAACTTCTCCTGCCTGACTGGTGCCACTACCAGATGAGTCTGGTTGGCAAGAGTTTATGGAGGTTGAGTCCACCAGTCTATTATCAGCTTTTGATAATGGTATACTGTGTTTCTGTTTGAGGTGAAATCTGTGAATACAGTTTGACAGTATTTTTTAAATTTTGTCTGCTTAGGAGCCCATCATATCAAAGAAGACCAAGACAATGCTGAAGGAAGAAAACAGATTTTTTTAATGAGGATTGGGAATTTCAATATTATCTTGTTTCTGCTGAAGATAAGATGATTTGCTTGCTTTGTGATTCTACAATATCAACATTAAAGAAATTCAATGCTCATCAGCATTATAACTCTCATAAAGACTGCAAATATTTAAATTTAGAGGGAGAGGCATAAAAGATTGTATTATAGAAATTAAAAGATGAAAAACAAAAGCAATGACAATTCTTTCAAGCAGCAATAAGACCTGGAAATAATGCCACTGAAGTAATTTTTAAAGTAGGGAAGCCATTTTAAAAGGGAAGCCATTCAGTGATGTATAAATTGTAAAAGAACGTAATGTCAAAGTTGTAGGATGCACATACACAGATAATGTTTCAAAGTGCAAACAACTGCCTCTTTCAAGAAGAACCATAACTGCTTACAAGCAGAAATTACCCTTCAACTTAACAAGACCTAGCCTTAAACTTAACAGAACTACTTCAAGCAAAAGGAATATGTGTGTGTGTGTGTGTGTGTGTGTGTGTGTGTGTGTGTATGTATTCATTATTCAATCACTTTGGATGAATCAACTAACACTACTGACTCAGTGCAGGTTTTATATTTCATTTGTGTCATAACAGAAGATTGTCTTTTCTATGAAGAGTTAGTTGCTTTGGGCAAACTTATGAACAGAACACAGAGAATAATCTTCAACAACTTTCAAGACAGATGTGAAGTTGGGCTGAATTCAGTAAATTTAGTGAGTGTGTACCTTACATGACAAGAAAACATGAAGGGTTTATTGCACAGATTTAAAAAAAGTATTAACAGATCTGGATGCTCTCATTTCTTTTCACTATATTATGCATCAGCAAAATTTCTGTGCTAAAGCTACTTTTTTAACTGACCCTTTACAACAAAGTATAAGAATAGTTAACTATATTTGTGCAAATGCAACATAGTATCATCAATTTCATAACATGCTAAAGTTGAACCATGAGGTACTTAGTGTAAATTTACCATGTCACTGCTATTACAGGGACAGGTGTTATCCAAAATTTTATTTCTGTGAAAACAGTTAAATTTTATGAAAAACAGAATCATCATTGTGAATTATTGAGAGAAGATTTCTATAGGAATGCTACATTTCTGTGTGACATGTCAAATCAAAATAACTTGAATATTTCTTTGCAAGATAAAATTAAGTCTATATATGATATGTGGCAAGAAGTTCAAGCATTTCAAAAAAAAGTTATGTTTTTCCAAAACATTTCTTCAAAAGAAAGTTTGGGATGAATATTTTCCCTAGTTAGCAAAGGTCATTGATGAGCAGGATGATTTGTGTGAATCACTGGAGAATACAAGAAAAGGCTCACTGACTTTGAGAATCATGACATCACACTCAAATGAGTATTTCAGCCTCACTAAGGTGATATCATCAGGACAACTAAAGAACTACAGATGGAATTGATTGAGCTCTCAGATGACATTTTAAAGTCATTGTTTGATGCTACGAAAGGTTCCAAATGAAATATGGAAAAATGCAGTAGAATATCTATGCCTTTGGCAATATGCCTAAAAAATGTTTTCTTGCTTTTCAACCACTTATTGCTGTGAATCTACATTCTCCTACCTAACCCAAATCAAGAGGCCCTTCATGTCACAAATGACTAATACCCATCTAGAGGATCAACTGAAACTGGGACCTGCATGTTGAAACCAAATATTCAAATGCTTTCCAACAAAAACAGACACAACAAAGTTATTAAAAGTTAGTTAATTTTAAAATTAACAAATAGTTTTCATTTTTGGAAAGTATTAAGTACATAGCTAGATTTTTACAAAATAATATACATTTTAAAGTATATCTAATTGAAGTTTGTTGACCGTGGCCTTATTTAATTACAGTTAAATATTAATATAGCCTTTCAATATGAAAAGGTTCTCACCTCTCAGCTATAAGAATACCCAATACTCATGGCTAAGGTGTGCCAACATAATAAAAATGACCATACTACCAAAATTAATTTACCAAGGAGGTACTTCATAAATATTTCATAGAACTTGATAAAATAATAAAATTAATTTGGAAAAACAAAAGATCTACAGTATCAAGGGAAATAATGAAAAAAAGGGTAGATAAAGGGGCAATAGCATTTCCAGAACTCAAAATGTATTATAAAACAGCAGTCATCCAAACCATCTGGTACTCAGTGGAGTAGACTGCATCAAGGAAAATCAGAAGCAATAGAACTCAACAACCCAGAGTATGATAAAGTATAAAACATCAATTTCCTAGGGGAAAAAACTTTTTTTTTAAATAAAAACTGCTAGGAAAACTGGAAAGTACCTTGTTGGAAATTAGACATAGACCAAAAGGTTCCACAATACATTCTAAATAAATTTGTGACCTTGACATAAAAAAAATTAGATGAGAAACAAATAATATATGTCTCATAGTTATGTTTAGGAGATACATTCTGAATCAAACAAGAAGCAGAAGTAATTACAAAAAATGAAGTAGATAACTTTGATTACATGAAACTGAAAAGTTTCTTCACAGACAAACTTAATGTACCTAGGATAAGAAGGGAAGTGGTGGAATGGGTGGGGGGAATCTTTCTATTAAGTTTCTTTGATAAAGGTTTGGTATCTAAGATATATATATATATATATATATATATATACAATGTATATATGTCTAAAATCCAGTCCCCATTAAATAAGTGGTCAAAGGATTTGAACAAACAGTCCTTAACAGAAGAATTCACAAAGTATTTATAAGCACAAGAAAAAATGCTCCAAATTACTAATAACAAGAAAAATGCAAATTATAACAACTCTGAGGTTTTACCCATACCCTGCAAACTGATAAATGACAAGAAATGGCAATAATCCATGTAGGAGGGACTGTGGAATACACAAGCACACTAGCACGTTGTTGGTGGAGCTGTGAAATGGGACAGTCATTTTGGAAAGCAATTTAGAGCTATGCAGATAAAGTGACTATGATATTCATACTATTTGAACCAGAAATTCCATTACTGGACTTAACACCTCAATAAAACTATTGATTAGAAGAATGTCCTCATATATATCAAAATATTTTATATAACTTTTTGTGATAGCAAAGAATTCAAAACAAAGTAGAGTCCCATGGATTGGAGAAGGGAAGGGCTAAACATTATCTGTAGTACATGAATGTAATGGAATATTATGTGCTAGAAGAAATTATGTGGGTGAATATAGAGAAGCATGGAAAGATCTATGTGCATTGATGCAGAGGGAAATGAGTAGAATCAAGGAAACAATAGACACCATAACTACAACAAAGTAAGTAGAAGGAATTATGCACACACAAAATCAAAAACTAATGTTGCAAAATTATAAAGAAAAAACATGGATTGTTTATTCATTGAAAGACATTCAATGAAAGGACATTCCTAATCCACTCCTTTTTGTAATGTGTTACACACCATACATTTCCCCCCAAGTATTAATAAATTGTGCTATTTTTTATCTTCTTTTTCTTTTCTTTTTGTCTTTAAAAATATTATTTTTATATGTGATGGCTCTCTGGGAGGGGAAAGGGAAGAGTACTGAGAAAAACTATGATGTAAAAAAACAAAAAAATTTAAAAACTTATTTTCAAAAGACTGATTTAATATTCTTGAGTCTGCTTTGCCTATTGTATCTGACCGTAACAAATTCCTCCTAAAAATCTCCACTGGCTCCCTTGTTTCTAGAAACAATGCCACATGCTCTCTTTGACATTTAAAACCCTTCACAATCTGACTCCAGATTTTCCTTCCTGGCTTGTCATAATTAATGTCCTTTATACCTCCTACATTTCAATCAAACTGACCTACTTGCTGTTCCTCCTAACATTTCTTTGTCTTTGAATGGGCTATCCCCCATTCTTGGAAAGTAATCTTCTTCCACCTCCTCTTCTTGGAATCACTGGCTTCCTTCAAAATTCATCTCATGTTACATTTCTATGAGCCCTTTCTTGATATTACCAATTGCTGCTGATTCCCTTAAATTACTTTATATTTATTGAGTATATTTGATATTTACTTATATGAGTACAAGTTGTTTAATAGAATGTAAGCTCCTGAGAGCAGAGACTTTCAATTTTTTGTCTTTACCTCTTGTGCCTAGCATCGTCCTGACTTGTATCAGGAACTTAATAAATGTTTGTTGATTGACTGATCAATTACTCCTTTGATGAATGCTGCTTAGAATATACATATCCCAGAATTCTGATTTAGGTCAGTTTTACCTGCATTATTTCACTTCTTTTGAATAAGAAATTTAGACCTGTCAGCTCTCTAAGAATCATTTGTAATTTTTCAAATGTCATAACAAAAGAAAATGTACTCTTGGTTGTAATTGCACCCTCTGTTGTTATTAACCAATTAATTATTCCTTCTTTTGATGGAGTTATGTAGTTGAGATATTCATCATTTATTGTGAAAATAATACCATCAATTTTATTTATTCCTATCCTGGTATAATCTATCTTACAATTGCAAAGTAACTTAATCCTAACAGTATGACATATCAGCAAGACAAAATAAAATAAAAAAAAAACAAAATTGAATATGGCCTCCAGTGGTGTGTGAATTATGCAGGACAAGGAATAATTTTGATATGGTTTTATTTTGTGACAGTAATGGTCATGTGCACGTGCTTTCCTGCCAATAGGAGGTACATAGCAGCTGAAAGGATGGTTACTGATTCCTCAGTAATGGATTGTGAAGGGGCAGCTAGGGGGTGCAGTGGATAGAGCAGCAGTGCAAGAGTCAGGAGGACCTGAGTTCAAATCTCACCTCAGACACTTGACACTCACTAGCTGTGTGACCCTGGGCAAGTCACTTAATCCCAATTGCTCATCCTGGGTCATCTCCAGTCATCCTGATGAATATCTGGTCACTGGATTCAGGTGACTCTGGAGGAGAAGTGAGGCTGGTGACCTGCATGGCCCTCCCTCACTCAAAACAAAGTCAAGTGCAAGTCATGTCATTATTTCTCTGATGGCATGGTCTTCTTTGGCAATGAAGGACAAACATGCAATGGATTGTGGGCTTCTTGAAATTGGAATATTAAAATTAGTAAAATGGCCAAAACAAAACAAAAATTGGTGCTATTTCTATAAAGAAAAACCCCTTGTTATAGACAAAAGAGTACCAAGACTGGAGATTAGAAAAAGATAATTTTTATTGATAAAACTCACTTTTATTCAAGTCTATAGCACAGCTATTATAAAAGGAAGTTCATGTGGGTCTGTTTGATCTGGACATCTTCCTCAAACTATAGAACATCCATACCCCCAAATGTAGGCAGACTTGAATGAACACAGACAGAAGCAAGCAGAACCAGGAGAACAATATATACACAGTGATTACAATAATGAAAATGAAAGCCCAAAACAAGGAAATTGGACTAAATGCAAGCGCTTACATTGATTTGAGAAGACAGATGATGTCCCCACTCTTCCCTCCAATGGGGACAAGGGAAGTTAGAAAGACTATAGTCCCAACTTACCTTTCCACACTTATTACATATTATTCTCCTTCCTTCATTCTATGAGCAAATTGACTTTCTTAATGTTCCTCAAATACAAAAAAGATTATCCAAGTTGGTAGAGCAAGAGGAAGGAGTACAGCACAGCTCCCTATCACAACTACAACAAAGGCCTAGAAAAACATCACAATGAGTCTTGATGGGGAAGTCCAAGGACAAATCACAGTTAAGACATTTTTTTTTCAGCCCAGGTCATCACTGGGAAATTTACAGGGGTCTGTAGACACTATGTAGGCCGTGTCTAGCTAGGACAGTGCCAGAGGAAATATTACAACTTGAAGACACCAGACAAGAGTTTGAGGCTGTGCACTAGGGCTAGAAATAGTTAAGGATCTAGCATGGAGGAATCTGACAGCAGTGTGGGGGTAAGAACAAGTAGTAACTAGCAGCTCTGTTGCTCTTACTCTGGAGCTGGGTTGTAGGTCCAGTGCTAACTCAGGGAAGAATCTGCACCTTCAAGTGGAAGACTCCATACCCTAGCATGGAGTGGTCAAGAAGTGGTCACAAGCCTGATGCTATGTAATAGGCAAGGAACAAGCACAGAAGTAAGCAGAACTTGGACCTGGAGTGGGGTTTTGCATCCAGCCCCCACCCTGTTCCAAAGCCTGCCACTAAATAATTAGAGGAAGGATCAAAGAATAAGAGGAAGTCTATAATTTTTGTTGTTCTGGATCTGCACAATCTTCCAGCTAGCTGATGTTGACTGGCTCCGGAAGTAGTCTACCAGAGCTCCAACCAGGGGCAGGTTCATAGTTGTATTGTTTAGACCCAAATCTGAGTCAGGGGCTTGCAAAGCTTAGACTAGGGGGCAGCAATCAAATTTCACCTGGGATCAGACAGAGTGGGGTGCACTGAAAAGCTTTCACATCTTTTACCTCAGCTGCCCCTGAGAATCTTAGCACTCAAAGAAAATACGAAACAAATCAAAGCAAAGCCCAGCTATTCCTTCCAGAAATGTTCAGAGCCTGGCCCTAATACAGAGCCACAATCCAGGAAATTAGACTGGTAAAATTAATAAACTGTTCCTCATACACAATACTCCATGTTCCAACTCTGGCCCTTGTCATTGGTTGTTCCCCTATCTGGGGAATGCACTCCCTCCTCACCAGCACCTTTCAAGACTCAGCTTCCTCAGCTACCTTCTCCCTGAGGCATTTCCCAATCTCCCCAGTTGCTAATGCCTTTCCTTCTCTCTTCCTCCATTATCTTTTATCTGTTTTATGCATATATTACATGCATATATACACATATAAACGTGTGTATTTATTTACATGTCTATGTATCTATTTATTTATGCATTCTACTTCCTGGATATTTTGCTTTCATCTTTGTATCTGCATTGCCTAGTACAGGGTAAGGGGGAGTCAGAAGGGAGGGAATGTTAACTCGTTGAGAAAATGAGTTCTATTTTAGACATGTTAAGTTTGAGATATCTTTGGGATATCCAGTTTTAAATGTCCATCACTGATGATATGGGACTAAAGTTCAAGCGGAGACACTGGGACTTGATATGGAAATGTCTGAGTTATGTGTAAAGATATGATTATTAAACCTATGAAAGCTGATTAAGTGACCAAGAGAATGTATATATAGAAAGAAGAGGATTCAAGAGAGGGTGTTACAGTTAGTGTTTGTGTCATGGATGATGAGCCAGCAAAGGAGAACAACAAATAAAAAGTTTTTTAAATGAAAACCCAGAAAGGAGAGAGTATCTAGAAGAAGAGGGTCAAAGCACCAAAGACTATTAGACTTGGTAACTGAGATATCACTGGTAACTTTGGACAGAGCAGTCTTGGTTGAATGATGAGGTTGGAAATAAGACTGCATGAATGAAGAGGTGGCCAACGTACTTGTCAAGGCTAATTCCTTTACATGCACAGTGATCCCTTTTTATTCCATCTTTTCCCACATATTTCCCCCTCTGACATCCTTGCTGTCTTATTAATCTTTAATCTCTCCCTATCTTCTGGTTGATTCCCTACTACTTACACTGTCATATCTCCTCTATCCTTAAAAAACTTAATCTGTCTGTCCCCACTGGCTATTATCCTACAACTCTCCTAATTTTTGTGGTTAAACTTGATAAAGTGGTCTATAATTGGTGTCCCCACTTCCTTTCATCTCACTATCTTACCCCTTTGCAGTCTGCTTTCCAACCAACCTCATCACTCAAAGGCTAAATCTAATGGCCTTTTCTTAAACATTCTTCTTCTTAACCTCCCTGTAGCTTTTGACACTTTTGAACACCTTTTTCTCTTGGTTATTTCTTCTCTCTAGGTTTTTGTCATACTGGCTAACCATGGGTATCCTTTGAGGCTCTGACTGGGGTCCTTTTTCTGTTTCATTCTATACTATTCTTAGTCATTGGCTTTCATGGATTCAAATATCATCACTATGATTCTCAGATTTATCTAGCCCTAACCTATTCATTGACCTCTAGTCTCATATCTCCAACTGCCTATCAGATACCTCAAACTGGACTTTAAACTCAACTTGTCCAAAACTAAAATCATATTTTCTCTAAGACCTTCTTTCTTCTTGACTTTTCTATTACTGTGGAGGGCAATAATATCCTCCTAGTCACTCAAGCTTACAACCTAGGTGTCATCCTCAACACTTCATTCTCTCTCACCTCTCAAGTCTAATTCGTTGCCAAGATCCATTGGTTCTGTCTTGATAAAATCTCTTCCACATGCTCCCTACTCTCCTCTGACACTGCCATCACACTGGTGCAGCCCCTCATCACCCTACATCTGGACTATCATAATAACAGCTTAGTTGCCCTGCCACAAGTCACTCCAATCCATACTCTAATACCTGTCAAACTGATCTTCCTTAAGAGCAGTCCTCTATTCCTTAAGTCACTCCCCTATTTAATAAACTCCAATGGCTACCTCCTTTCTAGATGTGAGAATTGATGGGATTAAAACAGCAAGTGGTTAATTGTGGGAATTAAATGAACCACATTGATTCCATTCTCTGGGGTCAGCTCAGTTTCCTTTCTATTCAATTATGAGTCAAGTCCAACTTCTCGATCTTGTGAGAAAACTTTATTCAGCTGTGGAAGTTGAGAGAAAACTGTTGCATTTTTTTTAGCCTAGCGTGGAGTGACTGGGAAACTGGACCACCTCTATCTGTTGCTTAGAGACCTTAATAAGGGATCTAGGTTATCTGACCAGAAACTCAGTGAGATCCAAAGATTGATACAAAGAGTTTTCTCACAATTGTACATCTCAAGCAACCCATATATTTTATCTGAAAACTGGTTTCCACACTGAATAATCAGTTATCATGTTCCTTTAATTGCTTATAGACACTTTGGGGAATGGGACACTCCTTTTCTGATTTCAAGGAATTGCACCTGTTCACTCTCTTCCTCCCAACCAGAAGTCTCTAATCTTTCACCTAATTAGAAACCAGATTACTCAATGTTGTAGTTTCCTTTTAATTTGTTTGCCATGTTTGATTAATAGTTTTTAATGTATAAAAGTCTACCTCCCCCTCTATTCAGAATCCAAGCCTAAAATCCAGGAGGTCTGGTTCTGGTTAGTTGGGCAACTGGCATGCATTGCTTAATAAATCAATATGCTCAGAAGATTGAATCTTTGTTCCCTCAGTCATTTCATCTTTCATCAGATATAAAATCCACACTAGTGGTGGCAGAACAAATGGAAAGAAGGACATGGTGGACAGATAAATAGGATGAGAAGCATAATCTAGTTTGGAATTGGTCAAGGTAGGTAGGTTTGTATTCACTTAGTCACCACTCAGAATACCTCAGCCCCAAAGTGGGGGCTCCAAAAAGAGATGGATTAACTTTCCTAGGGAATGAGGGCATTGATTTTGGAGGTCTAACGTGGAGAGTACTGGTCCAGGCGGTCCCTCTTATATTGAAATATTTCTGTTTGCTGATGATTGAACAGGAAATTTTTCAAATGAAGCAGGGCCATAGTGGCAAGGCAGAAGGAAGCACTGTCTGAGTAGACAGCTGGATGAGAAGCATGATCTGGCCTGGGGCCAAATAGGGTTAGGTAAGAACAGATCAGACTAAGCACTGTAATGAGTAGTTTGGATAAAAGTAAAATAGTCTAATTCAGTAGCAGCAAGGGAATAAACCATGAGAATAGGGAAGAGACAACAAATGAAAAGAACTAGCATCACCAGAACTAGTAACTAATTGGATGCAGAAGATGAAGAAGGAGTCAAAAATGACACCAAAGTTTTACATGTGGAAGACTGAGCAAAAGGTGGTTCAGTGACAGCAATATTGAAATCAGAAGGGAGGAAAGGTTAAACATCTACTGCATACAAGGCACTGTAATAAACACTAGTGATACAAGACAACAATGAAATAGTACCTGCTCTCAAAGAGCTTATAGTCTATGGAGGGAAAACAATACAAACACATATTATTTTAAACATGTTAAATATAAAGTAACATAAAACAAGGACATTGAGAAGATAACAAGCTCGAGGTTAGACATAGTACATTTGAGGAGTTGATAGGATACATCTATGTGGAGATATATGGAATAGGGAGTTGGAGATGTGGTGCTGAATTTTGGAGAGAGATCAGAGTTGGAGATAGAGATTTGAGAGACATCTAAACAGGGGTGATAGTTAAAGCTTTGGGAATAAATGAGACTGCCAAGAAAAAGAATAGAGAGAGAAGGGAATAGTAGGGCTTGGATCAGAACATCTACCTTAATGGATCAAGAAGGTTCCTCCAGTCAACCTTATTGTATCCTTCCTAGGAAAAGGTTTTCCCTTGGTGATATCCATAAGAGCTATATATCTAGCAGTTTCCGAAAAATTCTATATGGATCAAATGTTGTTCTTGGTTTTTGAAAAGGATCAATGACATTACTGAGTAACTGGGAATTGGATTTAAGTGAGGCAGAGTTGCAAAAAGTTGTCAGTCTCCCTCTCTCTTCCAGAGTCATCAAAGCCTAGCGGCAAGACAAAATCAGGATGACTGGCAATGACCCGGGATGCAGTGGTGTCTTTGGTGTCTGACCAAGTTCTAAGTGCTCCACAGGATCTGCTTCAGTCTCTTTCATGGTCTTTGGAACAAATTGTTCTCATCTGCTCACTTTGCCAGGGGAAGTCTTCCCATGCTTGGGGTAGATGCCCCCCTGCCCTAACTCACCAACAGGTTTGAGGCCTGTTGGTTATCCTCACCCGGTTTAGCCTGTTTGCCAAGATATTTTCTCCAGATATGGTCCCTGTGCATGCTACAACTTCTTGGAGCCACAAGTGAGAGTTGAGCGCTCGTTGGAATCAGGAAACCTGAATCCAAATGTTGCCTCAAACGTTTATTAGTTCCGTGTAATCAATCGTATACAACTTACCTTAGAATGACATCTTTTCCACCTGTAAAATGGGGACAATAACAACTTTACAGGACAGGCTTAAAGAAAAACACTTAGCAAATCTTATAGCACTGTGTCAATATGAATCGTCCTTAGTACTCTTACAGGACAGCAGACAAATTACTGGGCTGTAATGCTGGGCTGCTAGCTAGAGAAAGTTTCCAGGGGCAGTAAATAACTGCTTTTCCTTTCTCTGGTATTGATGGAAAGGATGTAGGTGAAATGTACGGCAGCAAAGGATGGAATTTTCAGTGACTGTTTTCAAGAGCTGGTTGATCATTTGGGATTTTCATTAAATATTTATGAATGATGTGGTCAGGTCTCTCACATTGGAGCTTAAGCTAATTAGTTAATTGCTTAACCTGTCAGAGGTCTGTGCTTAATGCTTCCAAGTTTCAGACCTAGCAACTCAGACAGATACCCAATGGAGCTGTGGTGAAGCTTCATGTTCTCAGTACTTTCCATCAGAATACTGATTCCCATGTCACATATCAGAGGTGAAAAAGGCTTATTTGTGGTAACAGATCTTCATACCTTGGTTCAGGGCCAGGTAGAGCCAAAAGGAAAAGAAAAAAAGACATTTTAAACTTCTTCACCCAATTCAATCTGAAACATGCCTATTGGTGACACTTAAACTCTACTCTCTTCAAAGTAAGTTAATTCTGGAGTTAGTAATGAAAATCTAACAAATAATACTATCCAAGTGAGTCAGATTATAGCTTTTATTTGATCATCAGAGACAAGCATGGTTGAAGATGTACTTTATTCAACGCATTGTAGGAAGTGAAGGGGATTATATGGATTGTTTAAACTCCTTACTTTGAAGGTTCATTTGAAAGAACTTCCTGCACTAATTAACAATGTAGCTACCTCTAAGCAGGTTAACTAGCTGGGTCTCAGTTTCCTTACCCATTAGGACTGCATCTTCAAGTGCACAGGATTTTAAATATGATTTCCTCTCCCCCTCCCAGATTAAAGATGAATTGGGAAATGGGTTTTAGTCAAGCTCTCACTTGAGCTGGATGAGTCTTTTAAGAACTGTAATGAGTTATTTTGGCAGGTGAATCTGTGCAGAAGCTGTAGGCTGTAAATGTTTATTTGCCTGGGCTTCCTGAATTCTCTCCATTGTGATAGCTCTGGGTGACAGCAGAGTAAGCCCTGTGTGCTGTCTGTTCTCACAGGAGCTGCACCTTTTCTTCCTTTATCGAGCAGAGGGACCAGCAATGATTTTGAACATGTCTCTGATGAGAAGAATACCTTCCAGTTAAAGCACACTGAATGCAGTTTTACGCAATGGAAGTGAACTGAAGTGAAGGCAGATGAGATATAGTTCAATGGGAAGGGAAGTCACAGCATCTGCTCTGTTATTTCCAGAGCTTAAATCAGACAGGATCTTACTGAGCCTCAAATGTCTGTCTCTCTCTTTCTGTGTGTGTGTGTGTGTGTGTGTGTGTGTGTGTGTGTGTGTGTGTGTGGGCGCGCACATGCACTCGGGAAGGAGGGATGGGGATGAGTCTGGGAAGAATAGGTTGAGAAATACACCAGTTCAGGAAAGTTGCATTTTTTCCTATGATTAAAACTCTGCTTATTTTATACCTAGGTTGCAGTGTATTTTCTGAGGTAAACATTTAACGGTTCTCTCAGCAAACTAAATTGTGTGGCTGCAAAGGAACAGAAAACAATTTAATCTTTATAGCTGGAATAAGTCAAAATTACTCACCCATAGAAAATTTCAAAAGCCTATACCAGTGAAACAGCTGGCCCTTTTGCCCCTCTCTTCATGCCCACCCCTATAATAACTGGACCAAAAGAATATAACCTTATGTATACTTGCACCTTCACATTCTCAAGAGTTCACCCATAAACATAACTTCCTATGAATCTAGCAAAAGCTAATAGGAGCTAAAGAAAGGAAGTGGGAAAAGAGGTATGCAGGTTAACAGCAGAGTAGCTCAATGAGGAAAGAGACCCAGAAAGAGAGAATAAGATAATTCACAACAGGGAGGAAAGAATGAAGCAGAGAGAAGAGACAGGCTGGTAAAAAGAAAGCAAGAGGGAAAAACTAAAGAGGAGAAAAAGGGTAAAGTTTGTGTAAAATCTTACTGTCTGAAGTCTAGGCTTAATACCTATCAAACTCCATATATGTTGTTTTAAAAAAACAATCAAAAGGACAAAATAAATCTTTATCTTTGTCTACACACTTTGATACTTGTCTTTTCTGGCACAGAAATGTAAGACAATAAATCTTGTCTCTTACACCATCCTCTT
Source organism: Potorous gilbertii (assembly GCA_028658325.1). Classification (NCBI taxonomy): domain Eukaryota; kingdom Metazoa; phylum Chordata; class Mammalia; order Diprotodontia; family Potoroidae; genus Potorous; species Potorous gilbertii. The sequence goes on from CM053771.1 coordinate 195,623,088, forward strand.
TATAAGGAGTGATGAGAAAGGTTACGGAGCATTTTCTTATTTTTCTCATGCAGTTTTAGGAGTTTGCGGAGTGCCAGAATAGAAATTCTTTCAAATGTACTCTTAATCGTATTACGTTATCTGATGTTAATTTTTGTTCCCATGTCTTCCTCGGAGTTTGAACCACAAATATTGGCATTTTGGTCCAAAGTCTTAAATTATTTCACATGTGATTGTTTAAGTTGCTTAAAGGCAGTAGTCATATTTTATTCTTCTCTGCTTCCACATAATTTGTACAAAATATTAGCCATGTATAACCAAGTCAAATCAAGTAAAGAATTTATTAATGGTTTCAGAGAAACTTGGGAAGACATATCAACTGATACAGAATGAACTGAACAGAACCCAGAAAACAATTTATACAATGACGACAATATTGTAAAGATCAACAACTCTGAAAGACTTAGGAACTCTGATCAGTGTAATGAAAAACTGATTCCAGAGGACCAATGATGAAACACGTTATCCATCTCCAGATAGGGGGGTGATGGACTCAAAGTGCAGACTGAGATATATATTCACATCTTTTTTTCTTTTGGACATGGTCAATGCAGAAATTTGTTTTGCTTCATGACTAATACGGTAATATGTTTCTCATGACTGAACATGTATGGCCTAATAACTTACTGTCTCAGACAAAGGGGGATGTGAAGGAGGGAGAGAGAAAAATTGGAACTCAAATTTTTTAATAAATGATTGTTATAAATTATATTTACATATAATTGGTAAAAAAATTAAAATATCATTTAAAAAATTTGTTTTATGTATGTTTATAACAGGAGTTTTGTTTTTCTTTCATTTTTAATCAGTGTGAGAAAGGTTAAAGGGAGAGAACCATGTGTTAACTGAAAAAATGAAGTTTAATTTAAAAAAAACCCTCATTGTTATTAAGCTCCTGTGTACCAGGCACTCTGCTAAGTGCTGGGGATACAAAGAAAGACAAAAACATGGTACCTGACCTCAAGGAGCTCACAGACTAATAGGGGAAGCAACAGGTAAATAACCATATACAAACAAGATATACATAGGATAAATTGGAGATAATCGCAGAGGGAAGGCACTCATTAAGTGGTATTAGGAAAGGCTTCTTTCAGAAGTTGGGAGTTTAACTGAGACTTAAAGGAAACCAGGGAAGTCAGAAAATAAAGATGAGGAGAGATGACCAGTGAAAATTCAGAGTTTGGAGATGGAGAGTCCAACATCATTGGATTGTAAAGTACTTTACAGGGAGTAAGCTGTAAGAAGACTAGCAAGGTAGGAAGAGGCCAGTTTATGAATGACTTTAAAAGCCAGAGAATTTTATATTTGATCCTGGAGGCAAGAGTGAACAACTGGAGTTTACTAAAATGGAGATGGGATGAGGAAGAAGACAACATAGTCGGACTTAAAATTTAAGTAGATCATTTTATTTTTGGAATTTATTTAGAATTTTATTTTCCCCAGTACCTGCATAAACAATTTTTAACATTACTTTTTGAATCTCTGACTTTCAATTCTTTACCTTCTTCCCTTCCTACCCCATACTCCTTGAGAAGGCAAGCAATTCAATATAGATTATACATGTCTAGTTATGTAAAACATTTCCCTATTAGTCATGTTGTGAAAGAAAACAGAGGCCAAAAAAAAAAAACCCTTCAAGAAACATAAAGAATGTAAAGAAAGTATGCTTCAATCTGTATTCAGTTCTTTCTCTGGGGATGGATAGCATTTTTCTAAGTCTCTTAGAGTTGTCTTGGATCGCTGTATGGCTAAAAATAGTGAAGTCACTTGCAGCTGATCATCTTACAATACTGCTGTTACTTTGTACACAGTACATTTCACTTTGTATCAGCTCATGTAAGTCTTTCCAGATTTTCCTAAGAGCATGCCACTCATCATTTCCCATAGCACAATAATATTCAAGAAAATCACTTTGCCAGATAAATGGAGAATGGACTGGAGTGGGGAGGAGACTTGAGGGAGACAGACCACTAGCAGGCTATTTCCATACTTTAGGTATAAGATGATGTGGGCCTGCATTAGAATGATGGCAGTGTCAGAGGAGACAAGGGCTGGGCCATATCTGAGAGCTGTTATGATGACACATAGAGGGCACTCACTAAGTTCAGAGTGATTGACCTCTCTTCTTTTTCTGAAGGCTACACCTTTGTAATACTTTTCTAAAAGAATATGCTATGATACGCCACAGGGTATAGTAATGATGGGTAATTATTCTATCTTATTTGCACCTTTTAAACACTCCTATAATAGGGTTCTTCCTCCTCCAAACTGTTCATAGGATTTTTCATTGATCCTTCTGTTCAGCCTAGAAAAGGCAATGCTGGAGTAGATTCTCCTGATTTATGATACCTTTTCTAAGAACCAGCTCCCAGGGGCCTCAGTAGTGTGGGGAGCCTTCAATATCAAACTTTACCCAGAGCTTGTACTAGGAATAATTTCACTTTGGGTCAAAACATTTGGGTAGGAGAGAGGGCACTGCAGAAGTCAGCATAACTTCAAGGTTCAATTCTGGTAGGGGATAGGGTTGTTAGACTGGACCCTGGGATAGTGAGGCTCAAGTACAGTGAAGTCCTTCAGGAAAAAGACTGCAAGGGGAAGTATGGAGAAGTGGTTTCTCTAGAGAGAAGGAATCTTGTACCTCATGCAGCACGGTCCTCTTCCAGGTTGGTACCTTGGGATAAAACTCTGTTAGCTTCCTACTAGTTATGGTTTTAGGCTTATCCTGTAGACGAAAGAACCAGGAAACAGATCAAAAAGAAAGAAAAGTGTTGTTGTTACAGTTGTTTTCAAATTACCTTCTACCAATCATTGTTGCTTCCCCATTTGAAGTGTTCCCAAGGTTCTCTATTACCTCAAGGATTAAATAAAAACTCCTTTGGCATTTAAAACCCTTCATAATTTCCAGAATTATAACACACTACTACCCTTCACACACTATATGGTTCAGGCCTAGATAATCCTAGAAAGATGAGCTGAACACTTCCATAGTATTCTCAACAGACCATCAATCAATCAATCAATCAGGCCATTGACTGTTTACTTCAGGTTGAAGTCAACCCCTCCTTAGCTGAACTTCCAACTGAAGAAGAGGTTCTGAGGGCCATTAGGCTCCTTTCATGTGGCTGGTGCTGATTCTATTCCAGTTGAGATTTACAAGGTAGGGGGACCATTGCTCATACAAAAGCTGACTGAAATTTTCCAGGTTATATGGGAAGAGGATGTTATCCCCCAGGAGTTCAAGGATGCTTCCACTGTCCATCTCTATAAGGGTAAAGGGAATAGATTGTCCTGTGACAATCACAGGGGGATCTCTCTTTTAGTCATTGCTGGCAAAATTCTTGCTAGAATTCTCCTTAATAGGCTAACCCTTCACCTGGAAGATGGGCATATACCTGAGAACCAGTGTGGCTTCAGAAAGGGCTGAGGAACAGTTGATATGGTGTTTGCTGCCCAACAACTCCAGGAAAAATGCCAGGAGCAGAACAGAAGTCTGTACACAATGTTTGTGGATCTGACCAAGGCCTCTGACACTGTTAGTCATGAGGGTTTACAGAAAATTTGTCAAAATTTGGCTGCTTGAAGAAGTTCATCAGTATTGTATGTCAATTTCATGATGGCATGTTTGCCTGGGTTCTGGATAATGGACAAAGCTCTTGTGCCTTCCCAGTCACCAATGATGTGAAACAGGGCTATGTGCTTGCTCCTATGCTTTTTAGTATGATGTTTTCAGCCATGTTGAAAAATGCTTTCAATGAGGATGAACAAAGCATCAAGGTCAACTACCGTACTGATGGTAAGTTCTTCAACTAGAAAAGGCAACAAGCCAAGACCAAAGTGGAGGGAGTGTTGGTGTATGATTTTCTGTTTGCAGATGATTGTGCACTCAATGCAGCCTCTGAAGGTGAGATGCAACAAAGTATGGATCAATTCTCTGCTGCCTGTGCTAATTTTGGCCTAATAATTAACACCAAAAAAACACAGGTGCTCCATCAGCCACCACCACACCATCCATACATAGAACCATTGGTTAAAACAAATGGAGAAGTTTTGAATGCTATGGATAAATTCACTTACCTTGGTAGTGTACTTTCTGGGGATGTACACATTGACAATGAGGTTGATGGACACACTGCCAGAGCTAGCTCAATGTTTGGGAGACTCCAAAGAAAGGTTTGGGAGAGAAGAGGTATTAGACTGACTACAAACTGAAGGTCTACAAAGCCGCTGTGCTGACCTCATTGTTATATGCTTGTTATATGCATTGTTATATGCGCTATGCCAGGAAACTGAATCACTTCCATTTTAACTGTCTTAGGAAGATTCTGAGGATCACCTGGCATGATAAGGTACCAGACACTGAAGTCCTTGCTCAAGCTGAACTACCAAGTATTCAAACTATGCCTCAGAGAGCGTAACTCCAATGGGTTGGCCACGCTGTTCAAATGCAAAAATGTACGCTTGCCAAAAAGACTATTTTATGGAGAACTTGCATGGGGCAGGCGATCACATGGTGGCCAGAAGAAACGATACAAGGACACTCTCAAGGTCTCTCTCAAGAACTCTGGAATTGACTGTGCAACATGGGAGACACTGACACGGGACTGCTCAGCATGGCTTGCCCACATAAGAAAAGGTGCTGTGCTCTTTGAGCAAAGTCGAATTGAGACAGCACAAAGTAAATGCAGGATGCGCAAATTTGGGATATGCACCCCAAACATTCACACGGACTATCTGTGCCCAATCTTTGGTACAGCATACCGAGCTTGTAGTGGTCTGATCAGCCACAGCTGGACACACTGAAATTTCACTTTACAATGGTGATGTCATTTTGGTCCTCTTTGAAGATGGACAACCAACCAACCAACCAACCAACCATATGGTTCAGTCAAACTGCCCTTGTCATTCTTTACGTAGGAACATTTCATCTTCCATCCCTATGCCTTTATACAGGTTATATACCCTATTCCTGGAATGCTCTCCCTTCTCCTCTCTACCTCTCAGAATGCCCAGCTATTTTTAAAGCTTGGCTCAAGACTTCTTATAAGAGAGGTCTATCCTGATCCACCCAGGTGACAGTACCTCTCCTCTCAAACATATATTGTGTTCACTTTATTTTTTACTTTATTATTTACTTACATGTTATTTTCTCTGATAGAATATTTTTAAGAGGTCTATATTTACTGTTTCATTTTTGTCTTTGAATCTGTAGGACCTATCATAGCACCTAGTACATAATAGGCACTTAACAAATGTCTGCTGACTAATATTTGAAAACACTAATTCCCTTGAACAATTGTTTTTTCTTCCCCAGTGTTGCTGTGAAGATCAAATGAGATATTCATAAAGAATTTAGCATAGTACTTGGCATACAGTAGGTACTTAATACTTGTTTCTTTCTTTCCTTCCTACAAATACATTAAGATGACTAGCTTGCCTAACATATCAGAAGGGGGCCAAAGGAAATATGAAAGACATTGATGAACTCTGAGTACAGATTGAAGCATTTTTTTTCATTTTCTTTATTTTTCTTGGTTTGTGTATGTGCTTTTTGCAACATGGATTAGCTAATATGAAAATAAGTTTTGCATGACTTCATCTATTTAATGGGTATCATCATGGTGGGAGAGGGGCTGGGGAGAGAGAGAGAGGATTTGGGACTCAAAATTTTAAAATGGATGATAAAAAAAGAAAAAGAAAACATGAAAAACTCCAACTGGCCCCCTTCATTTTAGCAAATCATTTGGTTTTCTATTTTAGTAAGATTGAGGCCCTTGGACATGAACCCCCTTACCTCTTATCTTGTACATCTTGAAGCTAGAAAAAATCTTTTTCTGGGTGTTGGCTAGTACAGATGAGATAATTTTAAAAATGTTTTTGTAAATTTTATTTTGTTGCTGTGTATTTTGTGTGAGGAAAGAAAGAAGGACAGAATTTAGCGGAATATGATGAATACAGATCATGTATCTGGCAGTGAATCCAGGGCTTCCTTTATTAAGAGGAACTAAGTTTTTGTAATTTGAGTCTCCACAAACATTGGTGTGCATGTTTTTCCTTTATCTTCAAGCAACAACTGTCACTAGACGTCATATAATTAGGAAAGGTAAGCATCATTTTAAATGTTCAGTCTACTGCCAATTTCATGCCACTGACTGTCCACCACTATTATTGGGAGTAAAATGAGGGTGGTGATAAATTGAAATTCTTATTTCTGGCTGTCAGATGATGAATAGCGTTTCTGTTCACAAATTTGACTGTGGGAGTTAGGAGGGGAAGGCACTAAATTGGGTTGGACTGGGTTCAGGCAAAATGATTTTATTTCACTTATGAAGTGAGCAAAGAGAAAGAAAAAATATCCCCCACCCCCTTTAATTTCTACTTAACTAAATACTCCTACTGGGTTCAAAATGATAACCAAATCACTGACCAGTGCTGAACTTGGAAAAAGGTTGAAAGAAAAGGCATTTGAATTGCTGCTGCAAGAAATGCAAAAATCATCCTCTTTCCTGCAAGGGAAGTCCAGATCCCCTAATGACAATGTGAAAGTACTATCTCTAAATTAGGCAGCTCTTAAATTCTAGAAATTACCTCTCAATGCAAAGTAATCTAAAATTACAGCAACCATTAAATTGACGCTGGTAGTTCAATAAATGAAGAAAATCTAATGTTTCTCTAAACTAAAATGATTTCCCATCATGACCACGTAGTGATAATCAAATTAGGAATTATTTAAGGGAACGAGTCATTTCTTAAGCATCTACTATGTTCCAGGCACTGTGCAAAGCACTAAGGATACATGAAATGGCAAAAAAATTAAAAAAAAAAAAAAATAAAGCCCCTGCTATCAGACCTCACAGTCTACTGTGGGAGAAAACATGGAAAGTACCATGTACAAATAAGATATACACAGAATAAATTGCAATTAATCAACAAAAGGAATGTATGAGAATTAAGGGGGATTGAGAAAGACTTCCTGTAGAAGGTGGAATTTTAGCTTGGATTTGAAGGAAGACAGGGAAGCCATGCGGAAGAGATGAAGGTGGAAAAAATTCCAGACATGGCAGACAGCCAGTGAAAATGCAGGGAGTCAGGAGATGGAGTGTCTTGTTTGAGGAATACAAAGTTCTAAATAGGGTAAAGACATTGTTTTCAAAGCAAGCCAAGAGAATGAGTGAGTGTTGATTTAAGAATTATTGGTTAACTAAATGACTTCTAAATAGATATTTGGTGAACTAGAGTTGGAGGATGTGCTACTAATCAAATATATTTTTATTTTGCTTTCATTTCATTCTCTTCAATAAATGAAAAAAAAAACCCAACAACAATATCTAGCCTCCCTTACTAAAAAGAAAAATATTTTGACCAAAAACTTAGATCCACATTTACGACCTCATAAAAATTCATTCAATCATCACACTAATTTTTAAAAGTAGAATTAAATGGAAAAAAGAATAAAAATATCTTTTATTGATGATGAAATTCATGAAACAACTGAATCAGAAAAGCAAAAATTATGGGAAGTTCTCACAACTACTTGCACATGATTAAATCAAAAGACAGAGGACTGGAAATATTCTTTCAGGTCAGAGTATAATACCAAATGATTTATTATATCTTATTTAGTTAAAATACTACTTTTCAAGATCAAATAGCAAAACTGAGGGCTTGGGGCCCAGAGGTAAAACTGAAGCTACCTTAGCCTTGGACAAGTCTTTAAAAGCTGCTCAGGTTGCCAGGCCACCAGGATTTTCCCAGTTTCCCTGAGGGGCCATCTGATCCTGCTTTCTTTCCAGCAGGAAATACATTATTTCTAATTAAACTGTAATGCATATCTATGCAACATTTTTCATCTAAGGATTTCAAAGCACCTTTGTCTCAGTTTAAAAAAAGTACAGATGTATTCCATGAAAAAAATCTAACCTATAAAAAAATCCAAAATTCTAATACATTAATTAGGAGGTAGTTATTAGCATTACAAAAGCATTATTTACTTTACAAAAAGATTTGCTTCAGAATTCCTTAAGAGGTACTAGACTCTCTTGCATTTTGGATGTGAATGAATATATAAAAATTCAATTTTCATACTTTTCAGGAACATGTATTACGTAAAGTGAGGTACAGTCACATAGTAAAATATTACTAATGTGGCTAGAATAATAAATAGTGTTGTGGGAGGAGAGAAGAAAGGGCCAATTTTACTCAGTGAAAGGTGAATTGCAGCATATATTTCATAAATGCAGTTTTATTGCTATCAAGTACAATATGCTTTACACACTGGGATATGAATTGTTGCTGCTAAGTAATGAAAAACTAAGTTAAGCTAATTTAAAAATGATTCACAATACCACTTACAAAAACACTGTATCAAGGACGAACATCTTTTAACAAGAATAAACTGCTGGAAGCAGTAACTGAAGGCGCGTTGGAGGAGCCTTTATTTCTGGAGCTTCCAGTTTGAAAAAGTTACTTATTTTAGACTGGATTCCACTCGAAAGACCCTGCAAATCTGCAGAGGAAGAAACTATTTCAAACTTTTTACTCAATAACAACCACGAAAACAATGTCTGAATTATTGTTACTTCCAAAATAATGTGGTTTTATAATTATGATTAATTCCCACATCACAGAGGTAGAGAAATAGATTAATGCTACTGGCTACTCAGCAAATAAATGGCAAAACTCAGAAGTGACCCCTAAATCTATCAATTTCCATTCAAATGCTCTTTATTACTCAAATGCATGGAATAAAAGGACTTGAGATTCTTTAGCAGTCTACATACAAAATTTAATATAAATTAATGAATTTAGAAGATCAAATCCATGGACTTCCAAGTCTTTCTAAGGTCAAAAGGATATAACAGGATAAAAATTTAGATCCAAAGTCCTTGGAAGATATATCCCTTGTAAAAGTTTATAACTGGTTTATTACCAGCTGAATCCGTATAATTAAAGTTCCTTTCCACTATGCGATATAAGAACACTGTACTGAAAATCATGGGACCTGGATCCTAGACCCCAACTCTGCTACTCAGCAGCGGGTGACCCTAGGTAAATCTTTTCACATGCCTGTTAATCAGGTTCCTTATCTCTAAGAGAAGAAAATTGAACTAGATGATCGTTGGGAGCTCTATCATCCCTGACATTCCACGATTCTTCTATTTCAACTCTTCTGAACACTAGTACCACTTAACAGGTTGCTCTTCAAAGCACTTTGTAAACCTAAAGCACTATTAAAATTGTGGATTATGATTATTATTTTATGGTCTAACTGCATTGAAAGATAGCCACTGTATATTTGGTTTGAATAGTCAATTAGCTGAATCAGAGGAATATACTTTCTACATCTATGGTTTCTGCCATTTAACGAGGGTCTCTAGAGTTTCCTCCCTCCCCCATACTACTATATATTTTATGTACTTAAATGGCTTTCCTACTCTTCCCACTGCATTCAAGCATGAAGCATGGGCTGTTTAGGAAAGTCTTTAAGTGGCTCCGATGTTCTTTCCACCAGACCAAGGGGTCTTAACAGGTGACACTTTAAAAAATTACATCTTTATCTTTGCTAGCTTCTAACTGAAATTTAGCATTTTCTTCCATTATTTAAAAAACAGTATTCTGAGAAGGACCCCATAGGCCTTACTTTTTTTTGTGATACACAAAAAAGGTTAAGAGTTCCGGCCCTAGAGGATGTTCAAGTTTGGAAAAACAGAGCCTCTCATGAAATAATAAAAGGCTTTATCTAATTTTGAGGGAAAACCTGTACATCTCATTTTCCTTCATCCAGAAAGAAATCAGAACCATGCTCCACCTTTATCTTTGAGGGGCTATCCCCAAAAGTTCATAATTTGGTTTTCAAGAGTAAAAATATTTATCTTCCCTCAAATGAGCTGGTATACTTAATTTCCTTAAATCTAAGATCCATACCATAAGATACAAACTGAACAACAGCCATTATGCATGGCTACTACTTTTAACAAGACAAGTTTACTTCTGGAGCTTTGGTTGGATGATCTGCAAAGTCCATTGTGATGATGGAAATCTAGACTGGCCCAAAGCGTGATGGGGCACTGGACTAGGTCAAACTAGGTAATGACATTCAAAGAAGGGGCTATTCTTGAGGTGGGATAGCAGTCTGATCTCAGTGCGATGGAGACCAGTTGGCCTTCTCTGTCCTCTATCCATCTGCAGTGAAATTGCCTACAACCTAGCTCTATCTCCTGGAATCCTTGGATTTGGAGTTGGAGGTCATTTTAGACACCTCACACGTACGGAGGGCTTCAGGGTTATCGGCTGTTTTCGCTTTATTTGTTTGTTTTGCTTTAAGTTTTGCAGCCCAGAAGGGGAGGAGGGCAAATGCTGTGATTATACCCGTTCTACAGATGAGAAGGCTAAGTAACGCGTCCGTCCGAGACCGCAAACTGACTCCAGATCCAATGGTCTTTCCATAGCCCGTCTCGGATTCTTCCACTATTGAGGGGAGCAGCTCGGGATGGGAAAATCGCCGTGGGAACGGTTATCCCCGAGAAAAGCAGAAAGTTCCCTGCCCGGGGCTACCCCCGCAGCGCGGGGCTCAGTTCGTTAGCTGCGGTCTCGCGGAGATGCGGGCACTGCCCGGGATGCCCTGGGGCGGTGCCCGGGATGCCCTGGGGCGGTGCCCGGGATGCCCTGGGGCGGCGCTGGCGATGCCTGAAAGGGACTGGACCCGGAGCTCCAACCAGCGGACGACGCGCCAAGGAAACCAAGTGACCGAAGCTGTTGATTCTACGGCGGAGGCTGGCACTTGTTTCCTCCCGAAATCTGGCCGGCTTCACACTTTCATGCACCAAAGCGAGGCCCAAAACGCTGCCCGACCCTTACCTGACAGTCTTCCGGCGTCTCACCCGCGAGTGAGCGCGGAGGCGGGGGAGGGGGGCGGCGTGGAGGGAGCGGGCGGAGCGGCCCCCCGGGCCGGCTTCTCCTCCAGGCCCTGGGGTGCTTCGGGTCCCGAGCTCCCGCAGTCAGTCAATCCCCGCGCACGCGCGCCGCTCCCCTGCGCCGCTCCACTACCGTTCCTCCCCACCCCCTCCCCCAAGTCTTTGGGAGAGCCCGGCGGAGTCGGAGTAGGCGGGCGGGGGCCGTAGAGGGAGGGGGAGGGGGAGGGGGAGGGGGAAAGGGGCTCGTGACCATGTGACCTCCCCAAGATGGCGGCGCCCAGAGCTGTCCACCTGGTCCTCAGTAGAGGTAAGAGCCCGGGACGGACCGAAGCGCGTGTGTGCACACAGACGCACGCGCGCGCGCACACATCTGACACACACTCACTCACACTCAGCCGCTCATACACACACTCAGGATAGGTCGCTGCCTGAGACAGCGCGCTCACGCGCAGGCGCACGAGTTACAAGTTGACACAGTTCACCGGGACAGAGATGTAGTTGCCCACCTGCGTCCAGGCGGGATCACTCCTGTTACGCGTCCCCTCTCTCCTTTTCCCTCTCCCTTCTCTCTCCCTCCTATCCTTCCCCTTCCCCGCTTCGCTCCCTTGGCTCTTCCCCCCCCACCTCCCCATATGCCAAGACTTAGGAAAATGCCGCTTCGGAGATTGCTGCTGGTGTTTCAGTTGTGGCACTTCATATACTAGCATTCATGACCATTTTTATGACCGTCTTCAAAGATAAGAGGACTAGGTAGAGTGGAAGCTGGATTTTTCCATACAGTGGAAAAAAGTGCTGGATTTGGACCTGGGCGCAGATCTTGCCTCCCCTACCCAGTATGTGCCAGAAATCCTACTAAGGTCTTGGGGGGACAAAGGCAGGCAAAAACTAGTCCCAGTTCTCAAGGAGCTCGTAGTGTAAAAGGGGAAACAACATGCAAACATCTGTCTCCGAACAAGATATGTATGGGATAAATTGGAAATAACCAGCAGAGGAAAGACACTAGAATTAAGGGGGAGTAGCAGGAGACTGAGAATGAGGAGGGAGTTCGTTCAAGTCTCGTAGCAGAGTCGAGAGTGTCTTGTGAGAGGAGCAAGGAAGCAGGTGTCCCTGACTTTCAGAGCACGTGGCAGGGAGTAAAGTGTATGAAACCAGGAAGAGGGGCATAGGGGCAGATTATGAAGGATTTTGAAATGGCAAAGGGATTTTTAAAATATTTGAACCTGGAGGTAATAGGGAACCATTAGAGTACATTTGTGAGGGGAAATCCAGTAGGGGCATAGAGTATGGTAGGGGGTTTAATAGAAAGATCTTGGGTTCCAATACTTACTCTCTCATTTACTGAATATATATTCACCTTTGTGTGCCTCATTTCCTCATCCATAAATTGAGAAGGGGTTGAACTTTCTACTCTAAATGCTATGGGAGCAAGATGTTACAGGTATACATCCTTATTCTTCTCAATCAGGGAAATCTGTTAGAATTATATTAGCTGCCTAGGTTTTGGAGACAAGTAAAGTTGTTCCAAGTGTGAAGAAGTTGGTCCTTTCAGTTAGGACACAACTAGACAGAGAAGACAGGTGATACTGTACCAGCATATATATGAAAAAAGAGGTAAATTGAAGGGATCCCTCTTCAGACTTCAGAGTAAGGAGTGCAGATTTGCTGCAGAGGTATGTGAGGAGCTATTGGAGGTTTTTAAAGAATGAGTGAATGAAAATACATCAAGCTCTTAGTTTGTGCCAAGCAAGTGCTGGAGATCGGAAGTAGGTCTGTGCTTTCATTGATTCAAGGATCTCTTGAATAAGTAAACTTCTTCCGTAGACCTTGAAAGTGTTATAGATCTAAATGTGTCAGGAACTGAACTAAAACCTTGGAAGCATGACTTCCTGGCCTTGAATCCAGCTCAAACCATGTTGTATCTGAAGTGGTAGGATACAAGTTAAAAAACAGAGACAGTTCTTACTCTTAGGGAGCTCATGTTCTAGTCAGAGAAGACAATACATGTAGGAGGGACCTGCTACAGGGCAGATAGAAAGGCCTGATGGTTCTTAGGTTTCAGCGGTAGGGCTGATGACAAGGTCCAGGATTCTTTAAGACTGCTGTGTTGTTATTCAGTCATTTCTGACTCTTTGTGACCCCATTTGGTGTTTTCTTGGCAAAGATACTGGAGTGGTTTGTCATATCCTTCTGCAGATCATTTTACAGATGAGGAACTAAGACAAATAGGGTTAAATGACTTGCCCAATGTCATATACCTCGTAAGTGTCAGAGGCCGAATTGGAACTCAAGTCTTTTTGACTGCAGGCCCAGGGCTGTATCCACTATAACACTAATGTGATGCCCATAGCAACCGCTATGAATATACATGCATATTTTCAGGGTAAATTCACAAAATATAAATAGCTCTGTCCTCAAAGATGAAACCAAGATACTTATTCAGATACCACAAAACCAATTCCACCATAGTAACAAAGAAGTTCATACACATCACTAATCTAGGGAGCACCACCATCCCTAAGCCTTCCCTCATTTAGGCCTTCCCACAAACAAGGTACTGTAGGCAAAATTCCTTTCTCTCTCACTCACACTAGTTGCTCTGCCTCAGCTCTGCCTCTCTCTCTCCCAGCTCTGTCTCACTCTTACTTCCTTCTCCACTCTTCCTGCTCCACCCATTAGGCAAACTCCTGCCAACATGCCATGTGACTTACCCTGTATGAGATTCAAACCATGGGCTGGGCTAAAGCTCAAAGCAGGTCACATGGACCTATTAAGGGGCAGGTCAGATCTTCAAATTCACTTAACATAACAACCACCTAGGTACCCTTCAGACTAATTTAGCAGATCACAAAGCAGGCTTCAGAGGTCTGAAGAATGTAGCAACAGAGTAATTAGGAAAAAGAATGGGAGAGGTTGATAGTGAGAAGTATTTAAAGTTAGGAGCTAGATTTGAATCTGGGCTCTCCCTCCTATACTCTTCACCCATGTAGTCATAACCCTAGTTCAGGTCCTTATTACTGATCTCCTGTATTCTTGCAATGGCTTCCATTTAATCTCCATTTCAAACCTCTCTATTCTAATATATCCTCCACATAACCTGCCGAAGTGATTTTTCCTAACGCAGAGAGGTCTGAGCATATCATTCCCCTGTTCACTAAACTTCAGTTCCAGGATCAAACGTAAAATTCCTGTTTGGCTTTTAAAGCTTCTCCTTGCCTTGCCTCTTCTTACCTTTCCAGTCATATTATACTACTTTATATTATACTACTTCCCTTCATATACACTACAGTCTAGCCAGATTGACCTTTTTGCTTCTCATATAAAGTGTTTTCTCTTCCATTGTCTATCTTGAATACCTGTAATGTACCACCCTCTGACTTTTTCTTCTTAGAATCTTTCCTTTCCTTCACAACTTAACTCAAATGCCACTTTCTACATGATCTTTTTCATTCTCCAAAGTGCCCAGCTACAAGTTACTTAATCACTACCCCCAACTATCTTGTATCTACTTCATCAGCCTTATGCATGGGGCTGATAGATGGTTCCCAGTCTGGAATCTGGAAGAGTTCAAATCTGACCTCAGGCACTTCCTAGCTGTGTGACCCCAAGCAAATAACTTAATACTGTTTGCCTCCTGTAAAATGAGCTAGAGAAGGAAATGGCAAAGCACTCCAATATCCTTGTCCAATGGGATCATGAAGAGTGGGACATGACTGAACAAGGCAAGTATTATTATACTCATTTTACAGAAGAGGAAACTGAGGCAGACAGAGGTTAAGAGTCAGATATGACTGAACAACAGCTCTAAAACATTTGCATATTGTCATCTCCAGGCAGACTGCAAACTTCTCAGCAGCAGAGACTTTCATATTTGTCTTTTTGTCCCCAGTGCCTGGCACCTAATACTTGTTTAATAACATCTTGCTTATTGATTGATATGTTAGTTGATGATTACCATCCCGGTCAAGTCATTTAACCTTTCAAAAACTCAGGTTCCAGTCCAAAAATGAGTTTACTACAACTTGCTCTAACTACCTCTCAAGGTAAGTGTAAAGAAAGGGATTTTTTAAAACTTAGTTTTGTTGACGTTCTTCTAAATTGGTTGAAATGGAGGTGAATAAGAGCAATGAAGGCTGACTTAAAGGTGACCATGAGTGTTTGGACCAGACTCTCCTGGACCAGGACTGAAGAGGCCTTGGTTTTTTTTTTTCCAAATCTACTATATTACTATGAGAAAATCACCACTCTGTTTTAAGTATCTATCTTATAGGGTTGTTGTGAGGATCAAGTTAGGTCTTAAATTTTAAAATATTTTCAGTACTTCAAAGTATTATATACTTTACAAATATAAGATATATACAAAGTATACTTTACAAATATAAAATGTTTTGTTATAGCCCAAGAAACTTAGCGTTAGAATGCAGCATGGAACAGTGGGAAGAGCATTGGGTCAGGAGTCAGAGGACCTGGGTTCCAAGTGTGGCTCTGCTGTTTGTTAGTTATGTGATTTTGGACAAATCAGTCCACTTCCGTAGGCATCGCTTTCCTCATCTGTAAAAAAAAGAGAGAGTTGTGCTAGATGGACTCAAAGGTCTTATCCAGCTTTTAACTTGTAAGAGATAAAAATAGAGAGGAAGTAGTAGGAGAGTAGAAGTTGCTGACTGAATGAAATCAAAAGTGGATGTAAGGACAAACAAGTACAGGCACCTCTTACAACACCAGGGGAATAGTAATAATAACTGGCATTTTTATAGCATAGTTTAGTGTGATATAAGGGATTTTAGGGAAGGGATGGAATTCAGATGCTAAACTGAATTGGGGATGAAGAGGGTCCAGGGAGAGTTTGTGGCATAGCTCTGGTTGTTGTTAAGTCATTTCACTTGTGTCCAACTCTTTGTGACCCCATTTGGAGTTTTCTTGGTAAAGATATTGGAGTGGTTTGCCATTTCCTTCTTCAGTTCATTTTACCAGTGAGGAAACTGAGGCAAATAGTTTCTTGCCCAGGATCATACAGCTGGAGGGTGTCTGAGGGCAGATTGGTTATATGGTGGTTTTTGTTGAGTGATTTCAGTCATGTCTAACTCTCCATGGCCCCATTTGTAGGAAAACATTAAAGGAGTAAGAGAAACACTGCTTTCTCTTTGCAGGGGACAGTTATTTTAAATTTTTAAAAGCTCTGATTATGGCACATTTGGGGTGGTCTAGACAGTCTCAGGAAAACAAATTACTGCTCAGGAGTCAAGGTAAGGTTTGTGACTCCCCATGATGCTAGCAGAATGTAAGCTCCATGAGGTCAAAGGTCATCTCAGTTTTGTCTTCATATCTCCCATTGTCCTATATATTACAGGGATTGACTAAATTCTTATTGAATTGAATTGCTCTGTTGACTTCGTTGGGAATTAAGTGATCTGAGGTATATAGAACAGTAAATTCTCTTTCACTGAGGTGAATAGAAGACATTAATGGGAAAAAGAGTGAGAGAGTGGAGTGTTGTAAAGAACTTACTGTGGAGTCAGGGTTCATGGGTTCAAATCCCACCTGTAATGCTACTACCCATGTGACCTTGGGTAATTTAGCTAATCTTCCTTTACCCTTGTTTCTTCATCTGTAAAATGAGTAGCCTAGCTGGCTTCTGATTTAAGATCGATCTATGATCCTGTGGACTCCCAGTAATCTAGTTTGTGCATTACCTCTGGTAGAGTCCCAGCCTATCTTCATCTTGCCCCACAGCATGCTGTTTGCTAGTTCTTCCTTCTGCCTGTCAGTGTGTCCTCAGAGAAGTCAAAGTAGCTTTATCATTAGGCTACACCAGGCATGGTCAGGAAAGCAAATCTGCTGCAAAATTATATAATTATATAGTGTAGTGTCAGATAAAATAATCACAACAATTCACATTTATGTAACTCTTCAAAATTTTCAGAATGCTTTCCTTACAGAGAGCCTGAAAGGTGGGGAGTGCAGGTATTATCATCCCCAATTTCTTGATGGGAAACAGGCTCATAAATGACTTTTTCAGGGTCACATGGCTAGTAAGTGCCTAAGCTTTTCTCATTTCAAATCCAGCAGTCTTTCTAATACACACTGCTTCTAGAATTACGTGATGTTTTGGATAATTTGTTCTGGTGTTCTGTTCTGTTAAGAGAGATTCAAGGGTTGATTCTAATTGCCTGATAGTATGAGGCAGTTTTAATAAGGTATATGTTATGTGTACTTCTGTTGAAAGTCAGATAATAAGAATGTAGCATAATCATTGTCTTTTATTGACTAGAATCCAGATCTGACATGACCTGTGGTTATACAAATTAGATGTACTTTGAGTCCAATCATGTCCCTGAAAACAGCTCATGAACTTCTGTGCTTTTTATAACAGGGTTAGCCCATGAGGCAAGTGTTAGTCAGCCAGTCAATCAACAGGCATTTCTTAAGCTGGCTGTTTTGTGTACCAGATGCTGTGCTAAGAACTGATGATAGGACAGACATAAAACTGTCCCTGCCCTCACGGAGCTTAAGAATGTAATGTAGTGTCACTATTAGGTCTATTTCCAAAGATTATTAAGGGAAGAAAAAGAAAAGAACCTATATGTTCTGAAATGTTTATAGCTCCTTTCTTTGTGGTGGCAAAGAACTCGAAACTTCAGGGATGCCTGTCAAATGGAGAGTGGTAAATTGTAGTATATGATTGTGAATGGTATATACTACTGTGCTATAAGAAATGATGAGTTCAGTGATCTTAGGGAAAAACTTGCACCAAATAATGAAGGGTGAAATGAGCAGGACCAAGAGAACATTGTGTGCAGTAACAGCAAGATTGTTTTAAGAATGACTTTGAGTGAATAAGTTATTTTTGACTAATTTAAATACCCAAATTAACTATAAGGGACATATGAAGAAAGACACAATCTGCATCCAGAGAAAGAACTGATAAGTAGAAGTATGTGTAGAATAATTTTACATACATATACCTACTTGAGTTTAATGGTGGTCATCTGGGGGGAGATGAGAGAAGGAAGCAAAAAAGAAATTTACATAAATTTGTTGTATATTTAAAAGGAATAGCAAATTATACATAGTAGATTTGCAGTTTCATGTGCAGACTTTTTTTTTGCTATACTATGTTATGGAAATGCTTGTTTTATTACATAAATTAAAAATAAAATAAATTTTAAAAAGGAATGTAGTGGAAAAAACAGATTATAATGCAAATAAATATGTAAGAATGTACAAGACTTATGAAAATCAAATTCCCTTGGAAGGAGTCGCAGTAGAACTTGAGGAGAGCAGAAAAGATTTCCCATATAAGGTGGTATTTGAGCTAAGACTTGAAGGAACCCAGGGATTCCAGGAATTGGAGGTGAAGAAGAAAAGAAAAGAAAAGAAAAAATTCTAGGCTTGGGGGCAAATGGTGCAAAGGGGCTAGAACTATATGCCCAAGAGGAAATTAAATTTATATTTTTGAGGGGGAAGGGTAACATAATCATACCTGCCCTTTAGGAGAATCACTTTAGCAGTTTTTCAGAGAATGGATTAGATGGGGAAGAATCTTGAGAATGGAAGTCGAATTAGAAGGCTATTTGCAATAGTCTTAATGAGAGATGATGACAGTCTTAATTAGGTTGGTGGCCATGTAAGTAGAGGTAAGTAATTGTATCCGAAAGAAGTTGTGGAGGTGGAAACAAGATTTGGCAACTGATTAGATGTTTGGGGTTAGCAAGAGCAAGGAATCAAGGATGACGCTGAGGCTGTGAATCTGAATTGCTGGAGGATAGTGATGTCATGACCTAAACAGGAAGTCCAGAAAAAGAGTAGGTTTGGAGGTGGGGGTGATGGGGAGAAGATAACAGATTCCATTGCTAGACATGCTGAATTTGAGATGTTTCTCCTCAGACGGTGAACATTTATTAAACACCTACTGTGTGTGGGTCACTGTGCCGAGTCCTGACAGAAGATTGCTTTCAAGGAACTCACAGTCTAATGGAGGAGGCAATATGCAATCAATTCTGTACAGATAGGCTGTATACAAGATAAATTTGAAGTAATAGAGGGAAGGCACTAGAATTAAGGAGAGGCTTTGTGTAGAAAGTAGGATTTTAGCTTGGACTCGAAGGGAAGTCAGTAGGTAGAGATGAGGGGAGAGAGCATTTCCAGCATGGGGGACAGCCAGAGAAAATGCAGGGAGTCAGGAGACAGGAGATAGTGTCTTGTTTGAGAAATAGCATGGGGGATGTAAGATATAAGGAGGCTGGACACTGGGTTTTGAATGACAAACACAGGATTTTATATTTGTTCCTGAAGGTGATAGAGAGCCCTGGAATTTATTGACCAGGGAGGTGACATGGTCAAGTCTGTGTTTAAGGAACATGATTTTGAATAGCTGAGTAGTAGATAGCTGAGACAGACTGGAGGATCCTAGGATGCTAATTTTCCTGATGATTCTACATTTAACAATATCTTCAAGGGTAGAGAAGGCAACAAGGTTGAAAAAGGGTAAAGCTAAAGCAGATCTTCCCTTTGAGGTCTTGTGCTACACTTAAGGCAGTTTTTTCTTATGTAGTATATTTCTTGGGTAGTTCTGTTTTGCGTGGTCTGTGCCTTATCCTTCATTTGCTAAAAGAATGTGGAAAGATTAGAGAGAGAAAAGTTATATAGGATGAGTGATGGGAGCGAAATGGTTGTAGATAGAAGTGGCATTTTCTGAGATGAATTTAGGAAATTCTTATTGGTACTTAATGCTGGAGTGGAAGATTGTAGGGTGAGAAAGGAATGAATGTCCTTCAGAGCTTTTAGCAATTTGGGGCTAGCCCTAATAGGCATCAGCATTATAGAAAAGACACTCAATTCTCAGTGCAGTGGGATTTGCAGACCTTGTACTTGGAACATAGTTTGTGCCTATCTATTCGAGTAGTATTTGTCACCTAAAATAAAATGATGATTTTTAGAGAGTATGTTGATTGTTTTCAAAAAATAAGCAATGCCTAATTTTCAGTGAGAAGACTAAAGATCCATATAGTGAACCTAATCATAAAAATCACTGTGCTCAAAATCTCACATCAGTTACCTACCCTGATTCTGGAGCTTGGACTTGAAATGTTGCAACTGAATGTGAACTGAAAAAGGCTCGTATAAGTGAAAAGGAGAAGTAGAAGAAATTATTTACTTTAGAAATAAAGCAGAGAGAGAGAGAAAGAGAGACAGACAGAGTCAGAGAGAGTCAGAAACAGAAAGGGAAACTCCCCACAGTGACTGCTGCCTACCCAGAGCAAGGAGTACTTATCCCTTAGACACTTGGAGGTGTAGGACTGATGAACAAGTTTGGCGGATAAATCATTGTTTGCAGATGAGGCTTAAGAATTATTTACAAGGAGGTGATAGATTGGGTTTTTCCCCTCAATAAGTTTTATTGTTGCCTTTTGTTGTAAAGTCATAACGATTTCAGATGAGCTCCCTATCTCCCCCAAATTAGTTATTTCTTATAACAAAGAAAAGCAGTTAAGCGAAACCACTTGACACAGGGACTGCATCTGATAACAATTTATTCAACATCTCACATCAGTAACCTACCCTGATACTTCTCCAGTACCAGGATTGTTAATTACAGTTACATAGACTTGTATGGGGGCTTGTATTCGAGCTCAACTATGAACAGGAACAATGGTTTGAATAATGAACACTCACATTTAGAGAGGAGGAGGACAAAAGAAAAAAGAATAGACAAAGTAGTGGGAATTGGGATGAGGAAGCATCTTGGCAGCCAGAGGAGAAAAATTTCAAGGAAAGGAATGGTCAGCATCATGTTAAATAATTCAAAGAGGTAAAAGAGAGTAAGGATTGGAAAAGGTCAGTGGAGTTGCCCATTAGAAAATAATTGGTGACTTTCAAGAGAAAGATTTCAGTTGAATCCTGGAAGTGACAGCTGGATTACAGTGGAGGACATAGTGACAAAATGGAGGTAGAGGGAAAAGACCAGTGGTGCTCACCCTTTTTAGTCTCAGGATCCCTTTGTAGTCTTAAAATTATCGAAGATTCCCTTTTTGCTTATGTAGATTGTATTTATTGATATCACATTAGAAATGTAAAAATCCAATATTATTATGAAAACAGTTTTAATCCTAGTGGATTTGCAGAAAAGGTTTTGGAGACCCCAGTGATCCCAAACTATACAGTGTTATCTCTGGTATAGACCATTTAATCAAGAAGTTTTGACTTTAAAAATAAGAGAAACAAGATAATAGTTAAGGTGGGTAGCAGAATCAAGTAAAACTTTATTTGAGATAAGGAGACCTGTTTGTAATTGAAGGTAAAGGAGAAGGAGCCAGGGGTGAGAAACAGAATGAGAATGATGGAGAAAGAAAGCAAATCAAGGGAGCAAAATTGAGGAGGTGGTGTAAGGTTATCAGCTATAAAGCTCAAGTGTAGAGATTAATCTTAGAGAGGAAGAGGGTACCTTTGTCAAAGTCAGAAGAGAAGAGTTTTTCTAGAATTTCCCCCTAGAGCTTCTTCAGCTATTTTCAGTGTTGGGAAAATTGTAATAGCATTATGATTTTTAAAAAGTTAAACTGTCATTAAGTTGAGTGGTTAGCATAATAAGAGAAAGTTTACTAGTTAATTAACAAATAGTATCTAAGGACAACTACATCTGGAGTACTTTACAATGCTCTTACTAAGTGTGTCTGTATTTCACATCCTAGCTCTCCTATTCAGTGTTATGATTGTTTTGAATTTGGGATGTCACAAACTATCCCTGTAACATCAGATCAAAGTAATAAAGGAAGGGAAAGAACTCCCATGTGGCTACCTCAGCTGACGGCTTGAAAACTGCCTGCTGTATGGAATTGATTAATATCAATTCCAAAGATTGTTGTCCCTGTTCCTTCTTTTTCTTCACTCCCACTTTACTGCTTCATAAGTAGGAGCAGCTCAGCGTATTGCTGAGTGCTAGAATTCTGCAATCAGAAAGGTAAGTGAGGGACACAGCAGGGAGAACAAGTATGGTGGGATTGTGATGTGAGGGAAGTAGGTGATGTTCTCCAGTGGGAGGTAATGAGATTTTTATATGATGGCTAAATGGGGCATGGGACAAACAGACAGCTATCGATATGATTGCCAGTTGTGAACTTGATGAAGATTATCAATTACCTTAATCAAAAAACCCAGATGTTTAATGTCTTCATGTCAGTGGCTTTCTCGTGATACCATCCGTGTTAGTAGAATGGAGTGAGAGAATAAAATTAATGAATTTTTATGGAAAATCACAGCTGCCAAAATTTTTCAGAGGCCTATAATCACCCTGTAGAAGATAGCCATGTTGATTATCTTTTTAACAGTAATTAACTTTATTGGAAAATTCTGTATACTTTTAAAATAGCTATTTAAGTGTTAGATTTGTTTTCTAGCACTGTTTGCATCCTTGATCATTAGAATACTATTAATTTCTATAGGCATTGGGGAGCCATGGAAGATTTAACATGATTGGCAGTAAGTTTAAATGCTGATGACTTCCTGCATGCAAATTAAACTTGCTTGATCTTGAACCAAGGTTCTTCTCCAGGAAAAGCTCTTACTGAAAGGAGTGTACTAAGTCACTAAATACTTAATAAATTTCTAGCTTTTTCCTAAGTCTGTATAAGGTAGGAAAATTAATGTTCAGTAGTAATTTTAGGACTTTTTCATCTGATTTTTATGTGACTCCTGCTATGGATATAATCAGTAGAAATGATTTTCTTCCTCCAAAAGCACAATCCTCAAACAGTTTGGAGGTTTAGATTAATTTGAAAAAATGGTAGGTCATTTACAGATCTTGAATACTTCTTAACTGATTAGTTAACCATCTCCAGGCCTCTTTTCCTCTGGGCTTCCCCATCTTCTATTATATGAGGTTGATCTTGCTCCATGGCTGCTGTTACTCTGAACACGGCAGCCCTTCCCCACCATTCCAATTGTATCTCAGACCTTTAATGTGGTGGCAGCATCAGATTGGTACTTTCTTCATACCACAGTTTACCAAACTGGGAGCAGATCGGCACTGGGACCTATTGTCTAGTTGAGATGTTGAGGGACTGAGAGAATATGTGAGAGGGTGAGAGTATGTGGGTGAGGGGTGTGAATATCAGGTTCAATAGAAAATGAGGATTTATTGATGAAAAGACCAGAGCTGAAAAGAAAATTTGACTTTCAAACACAAGAATCAAGAGAAGCATGAAAAAGTAAACAGAAAAGAGAAATCATAAGGGACTTACTAAAGTTGAACTATTTATATTCCTACATGGAAAGACAATATTTGTTAATTCTTGACACGTTTTTCAGTATCTGGGTAGATAGTGGGATTATACACACATACACACATACATACAGTACAGGGTGAGTTGAATAGGATGAGATCATATCTAAAAAAATGAAATTAAGGTGTGAGAGAGGAATACATTGGGAGGAGAAAGGGAGAAATGGAATAGGGCAAATTATCTCTCATAAAAGAGGCAAGTAAAAGACTTTCCAGTGGAGGGGAAAAGTGGGGAGGTGAGAGAAAAAACATGAAGCTTACTCTCATTACATTCGACTCAAGGAAGGAATAAAATGCACACTCATTTGTATGAAAACCTATCTTACAATACAGGAAAGAGGGGGAGAAGGGGTAAGCAGGGTGGGGGAGATGATAGAAGGGAGGGCAGTGAGAGGAGGGAGCAATTAGAAGTCAATACTCTTGGGGAGGGACAAGGTCAAAAGAGAGAATAGAATAAATGGGAGGCAGGATAGGATGGGGGGAAATATAGTTAGTCTTACACAACTATTATAAGAAGTCATTTGCAAAACTACACAGATATGGCCTATATTGAATGGCTTACCTTCCCAATGGGGATGGGTGGGGAGGAGGAAGGAAGAGAATTTGGAACTCAAAGTTTTAGGAACAACTGTTGAGTATTGTTCTTGCATACAACTAGGAAATAAGAAAATACAGGTAATTGGGTATAGAAATTTATCTTGCCCTACAGGACAAAAGAGAAGATGGGGACAAGGGAAGGGAGGGATGTTAGAAGGGAGGGCATATTGGTGATAGGGGTAATTAGAATGCTTTATGTTTTGGGGTGGGGGGAGGGGAGAAATGGGGAGAAAATTTGAAATTCAAAATTTTATGGAAATGAATGTCGAAAACTTAAAAAAAAGAAAGTAAAGATTTAAGAGGGATGGGAGTGAGGAGTTATGTGAGTGAGTGTATGAAAGAGAGGATGAAGGAAAGTGTGAGTGTTTATAAGAGAGGGAAGACTGTGTGGAAGCTGGACATGTGACTGAGACTAGCATGTTTTAGAAGGTGTCAAGTGGCTCCACATGAATATGACCTGCACCCCACCTCAAAAAGTTACTCAATAATTGTACTACTTAATGCTTTCTTAGCAGTACCTTTATCTCTTGTATAAAAGTAAAATGCAAAATTAATTTTTGTATATTCATAGAAAACTTTCTTAAGTCCTTTCAAAACAGGCCACTATAAGATCATAGATTTAGAACTGGAAAGGAGCTTAGGGATCATGTAGTCCAAGGCCCTCATTTTATAAATGAAGAAGCTGACAGCAGAGAACTTCTGAGCTATCTTTCTATCTCATAGTGCCCTCTCATTTAGAGCCCTCATTTTACATTTGAGGAAGCTGAGGTCCAAAGATATGATGTAATTTGCCATGGTCACACTGATAGCAAGAGCTGATATTTGAACTGAATGCTAAGGTCTTTCAGGTTTGTTTTTCTTCACATCATTGTAATCATCAAATAAATTGTTTTGTTTCCATTCATTTCACTCTACGTAAGTTCATACAAGCCTTCCCACATTTCTCTGAATTTGTCATATTCATAATTTCTTACAGCATAATATTCTTACTACATTCATATACCACACTTTGTTCAGCCATTCCCCACTTGATGGGTAACTTTTTTTCCAAGAAGCAGTTGCAAAATGTCCCTTTAAATACTCTTGTGCATATGGGTAATTTTCCTCCAATATTGATCTGTTTCAAAATATTGCCTAGAAATGGTATCATTATTGAATCAAAGATTATGTAAAGTTTAGTGGTAGGATTGGGGTTTTCTTTTTTGAGATGGAGGAAGATTATAGTTAGTTTCAAATTGTTTTCCAGAATGGTTGAATCAGTTTATAATTCTACTAGCACAGATTATTAGCTTGCCTTTCCTTCCACATTCCTCCAACAATTGCTATTTTCCTCTTTTTTTTTCAACTTGATGGGTATAGAGTTGAACCCTGGAATTGGAGGAAAATATTAGTTGTTCATGTTTGTTAACAGTTGTTAAGTTTGCAATATAAAAAGACTGGGAATTTAAGAAAAGTAGAAAAGTGCTAAGGAATCAACAAAATATGGGGAGGGGGAATGTGCTGCAGAGTAACAAAAGTTGAGGTTATAGAAACACACATTTCTATTGGGTCAAATTAGCACAGCAATATTTCTTCCACCTCCCCCCCATATTTTGTGATATTGGAGCAAGAACCAAGAAAACAAAAAGCATCTTTAGTTTGTTAAGAGATTTCAGTCTTTCATAAGAAGACCAGAACTAAATAAAAAATTTGACCTCTAATATCAAGGCCCAAAAGAAACATTAAACAAGTAAAAAGGGGAAAGGAAACCATGAGGAATTCAATAGAGCTGAACTATTTACATCCCTATCAAGAAGATGATAATTATAATTCTTAAAAATTGTATCACTAAAAGTACAGCTAGAAGGAATATACATAGACAGACAGTATGGGTGTAAGGTGCATTTGAGGGAATGACATAAAGAAATTTAAGGGATGAGAAAGAGGAGTACAGTAGCTGCAGAAAAAAAAAGAGAAATAGGATGGGGTAAATTATTTTACTTGAAGAGGCACTAAAGACCTATTATAGTGAAGGGGAAGATGGGAAGGTGGGCAATGAGCATTGCTTGAGCCTTACTCTCATCAGTATTAGCTCAAAGAAGAAATAATATGTGTAATCGAGTATATAAATCTATCTTACCTAACAGGAGGGTAAGAGATCAAGTAAGGGAGTGGTGGGGACTGATAGAAGGGAGGATAGATCTGGGGAAGTGGTAGACAGAGGCAAAACACTAGTGAGGAGGGAAAGGGTGAAAGGAGAGAGAGGACAAATGAGAAAAAGAATAGGATGGAGGGAAATACACAATGATCATAACTGTGAATGTGAATGGGATGAACTCTCCCATAAAATGGAAGCAGATAACAGAGTGGATCAGAAACCAGAATCCTACAATGTGTTGTTTCTCAAATATGTAGATAACAGAGTTAAATTTACAAGAATACAAGCCATTCCCCAAATGATAGTCAAAGGATATGAACAGGCAGTTTTCAGATAAATAAATGAAAGCTATCTATAGGCAAATAAATCACTTTTTATTGGAGAAATGCAAATTAAAACAACTCTGATAAATTACCTCACACCTCTTAGCTTGGCTAGTGACAAATATTGGAGAGGAAGTGAGAAAATTGGGACATTGACACACTGTTGGTAGAGTTGTGAGCTGATCCAACCATTCTGGAGAGCAATTTAGAACTATGCCCAAAAGGCTATAAAACTGCAAAGTCTTTAATCTAGCAAGACCACTGCTAAGTCTGTATCCCAAAGAGGGGAAAAAAGGAAAAAGACCTACATGCACAAAAATATTTATAGCAGCCCTTTCCATGGTGGGAAAATATTGGAAACCGAGGAGAGGCCCATCATTTGGGAAATGGCTGAATAAGCTGTGGTATAGAAATGTAATGGAATATTATTATGCAGTAAGAAATGATGAGTAGGCAGATTTCGGAAAATCCTAGAAAGACTTGTATGAACTGATGCAAAGTGAAATGAGCAAAACCAGGAAAACATTGTACACAGTATCAGCAGCATTGTGTGATGATCAACTATGAATGACTCAATTTTTCCACTAACACAAATGACCCAAGACAAGTTCAAAGGATTCATGAAGGAAAATACTATCCTCATTCAGATAAAGACCTGATGGACTCTGAATTCAGATTGAATGTTTTTTTTTTCACTTTTTTGTTTCTCATGGTTCTTTTTTATCTGTTTCTTTTTTTCACAAATGTGACTAATAAGGAAATATTTTTTTTACATGATAGCACATGTATAAACTATATCAAACTGCCAACCATTTTCAGAAGAAGGTAGAGGAGGGAAAAAAACTCAAAATCTTGTAAAAAAAAAAAAGAATGCCAAAAAATTTTCTTGATATGTAAGTGGGGGGAAAAATAAAATACTATTAAAAACATTTTGGAGGAAATTGTCATACTCAGTTTTGAAGAATTATATTAGCAACTTTAAAAATGGTTTTCAGATATTCATAATATATTTTAATCTGGAATATTACATTCCATTTTGGCTGATGAACTTTAAGAGGAACATTAGACCTGGAAAAGGTTCAGTGTGAATAAATGCATTAATTGAGAGAACTAGATTGATGAGATTTGGTCCATTTTCTTTATCTGGCTCTTCTGTATATATGCATTCCCTTGGTCTCATCAACTCCCTTGAGTTCAATTATTTTTTCTATTCTGGTGGCTTCCAAATCTAGTCCTAAGCTCTCTACTGAACTCCAGTCCAACTAAATGTCTATCGGACATTTCCACCCCAGGCATCTCAAACTAATATGTCCAAAAATAAACACCATATTTTCCCCAAGAAATCTCTTCCTCTTCCATATTTCCCTATATTGCCTATCAGAATTATGGATAGGTGAACAATTTATTAATATACAAGTGATAGAGAGCAGTGTGAAGTATAAAATGAATAATTTCCATTACATTAAATTAAAAAAGGTTTTGTACATATTTCCTCATTTCTGTTAATGGCAGATCTCCAAAATTCCACTCACGTAGATTTGTATTCTTGGAGTAATCCTTGGCTCTTCCTTTGCTCTCAACACCTGTATCAAAATCAATTTCCTAGTAGTATCAGTTTTACCTCCACAGTAGCTCTTGTAGTTTTCCTCTTTCCACGCAAAGTTTCTTCCCTAGGTCAGGTCTTTTGTTATCTGTTGCCTGTACTACCTAGTAACTTTCTAAGTGGTTTATCTGCTTCCATTGTCTCCCATTGATATGCCTAAAACAAAGATCACTCTGTCATCCCCTTTCCTCAGGCATCTTCAGTGGTTCCCTAGGGCTTCTAGGATAAAGTTCAAACTATTCAACCCAGTATTGTGTATGAGGAGCACAAAGAAAGCTGCTGTCTTCCCTAAACAGTTGAATATGGAAAGAGGATAATGTACAACAAAATTGGAAAGGTAGATTGGGATCAGGTTCTAAAGAGCCTTAAATACTAAATAGAGAAGCTAATAGTTCATTCTAGAGTCAATAGTAAAACATCAGAGTTTACTGAGTAGGGGAGGTATATGGTCAGACTTGCACTTTAGGAAAATCACATTGGCAGATATGTGATGGATGTACTGGAAAAGGGAGAGAACTGAGACAGGGAGACCAATTAGGAGGCTGTTGCAGTCATGCAGAGAAAAGATGAAGACCTTGGAGCCATCTGAGTAGAGAGAAGGGCAAATATGCAAGTGATACTGGGGATTTAGAAATTATAAGATTTGGCAACTAAGTAAGTAGGGTGGTGGAGTATGGGATGGAATCAAGAATAACACCAAACTTGCAGGCTTGGATGATTGAAAGGATTTTAGTGCCTTTGGTAGAAAAAGAAGAGTTAGGTGGAAGAGTGAGTTTGGAAATAAGGATAATGAGTTCTGTTTTAATTCTAATTTGTTTACTTATTTTTGGTTTTCAACATTCATTTCCTCAAGATTTTGAGTTCCAAATTTTCTCCCCATCTCTTCCCTCTGCTCTCTCCAAGACAGCATGCATTCTGATTATCTCTTCCCTTCAATCTGCCCTCCCTTCTATCATACCCCTCCCTTCTCTTATTTCCATCCTCTCTATTTTCTTGTAGGGCAAGATAGATTTCTGTATCCCATTGACTGTATATCTTATTTCCTAGTTGCATGTAAAAACAATTCTTAGCATTCATTTTTAAAACTTTTGAGTTCCAATTTCTCTCCCTTCCTCCCTCCCCGTCCATCTCCACTAAGAAGTCAAGCAGTTTGATATATGTTATACATTTGTAGTTATGCAAAAGACTTCCATAAAAGTCATGTTGTGAAAGACTAACTATATTTCCCTCCATCCTATCCTGCCCCCCATTTATTTGGTTCTCTTTTTTGACCCTATCCCTCCTCAAAATATTTACTTCTAATTACACCCTCCTCCCATTTGCCCTCCCTTCTATCATTCCCCCACACCCCACTTATCCCCTTCTCCCCTACTTTCCTATAGTGTAAGATAGATTTTCATAGCAAATTGAGCGCGCTTGTTATTCCCTCCTTAAGCCAAACATGAAGAGTATAAGGTTCACTTTTTCCCTCTCACCTCCCCTCTCTTCCCTTCCATTGAAAAAGCTTTTTCTTGCCTCTTTTATATGAGAGATAATATGACTCATCCTATTTCTCTCTTTCTCCTCTCAATATATTCCTCTCTCCTTAATTTTATATTTTTAGCTATCATCCCTTCCTATTCAACTCACCCTGTACTCTCTGTCTATATGTATATAATCCCTCCAACTTCCTTAGTACTGAGAAAAGTCTGAAGAGTTATAAATATTATCTTTCCATGTAGGAATGTAAACATTTCAACTTTAGTAAGTCCTTTATGATTTCTCATTCCTGTTTACCTTTTCATGCTTCTTTTGATTCTTGTGTTTAAAAGTCAAATTTTCTATTCACCTCTGTCTTTTCATCAAGAATGCTTGAAAGTTGTCTGTTTCGTTGAATGACCATTTTTCCCCCTGAAGTATTGTACTCAGTTTTGCTGGGTAGGTGATGCTTGGTTTTAATCCTAGTTCCTTTGATTTCTGGAATATATTCAAAGCCCTGTGATCCCTTAATGTAGAAGCTGCTAGATCTTGTGTTATCCTGATTGTATTTCCAAAATACTCAGATTGTCTCTTTCTGGCTGCTTGCAACATTTTCTTCTTGACCTAGAAATTCTGGAATTTGGCTCCAATATTTCTAGGAGTTTTTCTTTTGATATCTCTTTCAGGAGGGGATCAGTGGGTTCTTTCAATATTTATTTTACCCTCTGGTTCTGGAATATCAGTGAAGTTTTCCTTGATAATTTCTTGAAAGATGATGTGTAGGCTTTTTTTTTTTAATCATGGCTTTCAGGTAGTCCCATAATTTTCAAATTGTCTCTCCTAGATCTATTTTCCAAGTTAGTTGTTTTACCAGTGAGATATTTCACATTGTCTGCTATTTTTTCATTCCTTTGGTTTTGTTTCATAATATCTTGGTTTTTCATTAAGTCATTAGCTTCCATCTGGTCCATTCTAATCTTTAAGGAATTATTTTCTTCAGTAAGGTTTTGGACCTCCTTTTCCATGTGGCCAATTCTGCTTTTTAGGGCATTCTTCTCTTCATTGGCTTTTTGGATCTCTTTTGTCGTTTGATTTAGTCTATTTTTTTACAATGTTATTTTCTTCAGCATTTTTTTGGGTCTCCTTTAGCAAGCAGTTGACTTGTTTTTCATAATTTTCTTGCATCACTCTCATTCTCTTCCCAATTTTTGCTTTACTTCTCTTACTTGATTTTCAGAATCCTTTCTGAGCTCTTCCATAGCCTGAGACCAATTCATATTTTTCTTAGAGGCTTTGGATGGAGGAGCTTTGACTTTGTTGTCCTCTGTTTGCATGGTTTGGTCTTCCTTGTCATCAAAGCAAGATTCTATAGTCTGATTCTTTTTCCGGTTTTTGCTCATTTCCCCAGCCATTTACTTGACTTTTGAGCTTTTTGTCAAGGTAGATCTGTGCTTCCACAGCGGGTCGGGGTATACTGTCAACCTCTGAATTCCCTCACAGTCTGTGGTCCTAGAGCTCCAGAAACAGTCACTGTCTCTGCCCTTGCTGCTTCTGTGGCTGCTGTGGGTTCCTCCACCCCTTTACCTCTCTACTGCCCTGGGGCTGGGACTGGACCAGTCTACTCTCCCACAAGGGTCCCACAGACTTTTCCCACTGACCTTCCAATTTGTCCTCCACATTTTGGGGTCCTGAAGTCTGGAAACTGCCACAGCTGTGAGAGATTCAGTGTCCCCAAGACCTTCTTAGGTCCTGTCTCTGCTGGCACTGCCCATGCTAGACTGTACCCTGCTCCCTGCATGGAGGGATAGGTGCTTCTAGGCAAGCTTCCAGACTGTCTTGGGCTGGAGATTTGCTTCATTCTATCATTCTGTGGGTTCTGCAGCTCCAGAATTTGTTTAGAGCCCATTTTTTACAGTTACTTGACTGTGCTTGGAGACAGCACTATAGAAAGTTCTTGCTGTTACTCCAGCATCTTGGCTGCACCCCATATTATACTCATGAGTTCTGTTTTGTCCATGTGATATGCCTCAGGAATATCCAGTTTGATAGGCAACAAAAGATGTGTAGCAGGTGCTCAGCAAAGAGACTGGAGAGGATATATCAATTTAGCAGTCATCTGTATAAAGCTGCTAATTAAACCCGTGGGAGCTGATACTTTCACCAAGTAAAAGAGTATAGAGAGAATAGAACAAGTCCTAGAACACAGTCTTGAGGTACAACCACACTTAGGGAGCATGATACAGAAGATGAACTAGCAAAGGAAACTGAGGAGTGGTGAGAGTTAGGAAGAGAACCAAGAGAGATCAGTATCATGAAAACCTGGATAAGAAAATACCCAGGAGGATTGAAAGTGACAAATGCTGCAGAAGGATCCAGCAGGATTGGAGTTGAGAGTGGGTCATCATATTTAGCAATTAAGAAATTATTGGAAAGGGATCTTCACCACAAAGTGAGGTAAATACTACAGATGGTATGTTTTACAAATGGAAAAAACAAATCTCAGAGACATGAAATGACTGGCTTATGATGACATAGTTATGAAGTATCAATGGGAAAATTCAAACCCAGATCTGTCTTGGCTCCAATTCTACCATTCTTTCCAGTCTGGCCCTTTGGACTATCAGTAGATATTCTTCCCAGCTGAATCAGGGGCATAGTCCTTCTCCCTGAAGTAGAGAAACAGCACCCACAGCAAGGATCTGACTCAGAGGATGAATCTGACTCAGCTGCGTGGTTGGGAACTGTGACTGTGAGCTGCATAACTGCCACATTTGATGTGTGGCTTCTTTCAGAATGGTTAAGAAGCATTAGAGAGTAGGTTCACTGGGAAGATTTCTCAGGGCAGGTTTTCTGGCTAATCAGTCTTCACTTACCCCTCTTAACTAGGTTGGGACTGCATTCATCTTGGCAGATTTCTTTATCCTGGGGAAAAGTGCTATGCCTTTTTATCAGTTGGGCAAAGGCTCCTCCTAAGTTCTGTGAATGATACCTGCATAGATAATTAGTTGTCAAGGCCCACAACAATTTACTGGCTTAGTTCAGGATATTCATGGTAATCCAAAGCTCAGATCACAGTGGGCAACTGTTTCAAGGTAAGTCAAAGTGTCAAAAGGATTCCAAATAGTAATCATAAAGCAAATACTATAAACAAGGAAATATGAAGTGAGCAGTCAACTCAGCTGCAACAAAAAGGTCCAGGCTGGTAGGCAGGAAAGCAAATAGTTTAGGTCTCTGACTTTATATTATAGCCATACCATGTGTGTCTTGCTTACCAGGATCAATGTTAACCTTTGTCAACATGTTATGTTGCCTGTGAGTTTTAAAATCTGTACTGCCACCTAATATAGACACCATCTATGAGTAGTCCGTGGGCTACTGGCAAGGGTTTTATTTGTTTTTTGGGGGGGCCTGGGAGTGGGGGATAGATTTGGTAGCATGTATTACAGTTATGCTTGTAGGTCAGCTTTGTGAAAGTTCTTTGTGGGCTACCACTTCATTCTTCATACCTACATCCTTATTACTTAGCTATGCAGTGAGTCCCATACCTCTAAATGACAGTCCAGGAGCTTAGACCATGAACTTTACTTAGCCATCTTCTAGCACCAGGGAAAATCAGAGAATGTATTTGTGTATAGCCCCAGCATTTTATTGAAATTGTAACATAAGGCCCTATAGAATATGAAGTTCATGTCCCTTTTATTCCTGCCAGGAGTTCCCTGGATTGAATACTTATATAATTGGAAAAGACCTAAAAAACTCTATAGCTTGATAGAAAGGGCTGTATGAACAAAGCAATCAGCCCATCCTGGTTTCTCATCCTAAATGGTTTCCCATGTATCAGTGATCAGCTGCCAATTTGTAGGAGGCTATGGTTACATCTAAGGTAGTGTTTGGTGTAATCTGAGAAGTTTCCAGCTCCTCCAAATGCAACCCATGGATATTGTGGTGTGGTAGGTGAGGATGGGGAAATGAAGAAGATTGAACCCATGATTCAAATAAGAAGGGACTAGTGAAGGAATTTATTTGGCTCAACCATGCATATTTTTTATAAAGATTATCTTTTTTTCTAGTGGAAAGGGACAGGTATAAGGGAGATAAAATGATTTTTGTTCATAAAAAATTAATTTAAGTTTTAAAAAGAAAGCTTGTTCTATATAAATATAATTGTAGTATAAAATAGTTAAAACAAAACTAGGCAATAGGCAGAAAGGATAGCCAGTTTTCTCACTGATGAGAGAAAATACCTGAGAAATATTGTTCTAATATCTCAGCAGTCTCTAAACTTTTTTGATTATCACTATCAGTAAAATAGTTGTTGAGCATGTTATACCAGATGTTTGTTCATAAATTTATAGATGTGCTATTGTGTTAACATTACACATTGCAAAATGGGTATTTTCAAAGGTGATATAAAGATGAAATGAACAATATTTCAAAATAATTTTGCTGTTTTAACAATCCACAAAACCTTTTTACTCTCACTAAAAATATTATCAATAATTATTAACAAAAAGAATGTTTTAGTCAGAGCAAATGATAGAATGAGCTTTATTGTTTTTTGAAAATCTTGTTTTACACTTTGAGATATAGCAATATGTCCTAATATGCAGATGAAGAAATGAGGGTACCACTGTCATCCTCCCATATCATGGAATATCCACTCTTCTTTCAGGATATCTTATATCCCTTATGTGACATATGAATGTCAGACATACAGAACAAATGAGGGCAAATATTACTGTCAGATATTAGTGGAGCTTAATTTCTTTTTTTTTTTTTAATTTTTTATCCCAGAAGCTGGGGTCTTAATTTCTTTTTTATTCTTTTAAACTAAGGTTGTTGTTGTTTTAACCAGGATTTGTAATTTATGTGTGTACAGGTATCAATCATATCTTGCCCTTGGCATATCCTGTTAATCAGCAGCACCTGATTTGCTGTAAACAAACACTGTAGACTGGGTAAAATCTGGATCTCACTATTGGCAGGTAGGGAGCCCAGGGTGTGCGGGACAGCATTCCACTTACTTAGGAAAGTCAGGTTATTAGAATTCTAGGCTGGAAAGAATAATTGATTAGAATGAACCTCATTACTTTATTATGTCAGGTGTGCCTCCAGCATAGAAGTAGGTGTGCTACAGTAACCATGCTAGAAAACTGATTTGGGGTATGAATATAAATAGTTCTTGCCAATATATTGCCTTGTTCTGGGTTTGCCCTTTCAGTCCACCCATTAGTAACAATGTGACCACAATGCTTCAGGCACCTTTTCTTTTTGTTTAGGAAGTTGTCTAGACAATCTTCAGTTTCTTTCTCTGTAACATTTTTTGGTATGTACTTGGTGAATGCTCAGATTTCAAATGCTTTTCTTCAGTCACAGAGAGTTTTGTAGGAACATTTTTCTCTTGGACCACTTTTCTCTTTCTTGGATTCAGGGTCCTAAGATGTCTGAGCTGTCTTCCTCTTTCATTGGAGTATCCTAAATTTAGCTATAGATCTAGCGATTCATCCAAATTTTCTATGTCTGATCTTGGGGAGTGGTGGGGGTGGTGTGGGGAGGAGGAGGGAAGGAATTGTCTATTAGTCTCCCAAAGGCATCAGCTAATTGAGTGGCTAGCAGGGTCAGAGATCACACCAGAGTTTGGTGAACTGGCATCCCATGTGCATCTTGCCTTCCCCACCTCATCCCTCATCTTCTTTGATTTTATCTATGTGATCTCTAGGGTAACTAAAGTTAAACACTACTAATTAAGCTGGCACATTTAATCAGAATGATAGAGGCTGATCTTGAAGGTCTCAGGTCACCGAGTCACAGGACTGAGAGACTTAGGAGATGAAGCTTCAGTATTTTACTCTTTTTCCTGCACAAAAATGAAAATATGAGGAGGAGCTAAGCAGAACACTAAACTCTGCCCCACTTTGTGATTTTCTGCCTTCATTTTTTGCATCCTAATCTATCCTAATTAGAAACAACCTTTTTTTTGTTGTTGTTGTTTAATAATTTTCCCAGTCATTGTTTCCCCTGCATAGATTTCTGTGTTATTGTCCTCGGTCATTTGAAACCCTTCCCAACCTGGCCCTGACCTACTTTTTTAGCCTTATAACATTTTCTCACATGTTGTCAGACTTCCTGATATACATTACTTCTCTTCATGCACTCTTCAGTCCTCTGTCTAACCAAATTGGATTTGTGCAATTCATCATACCCTGTATTCTATCTCCCATCTCTGGGCCTTTGCATTTGCTGTGCTCCTGTCTATAATGCAGTTCCTCCTCACCTCTCTGCCTCTTAGAATACTTAGTTTCTCTGAAAACCCTATTCCACCCCTTCCTACCCCACCTTCCCAACTCCAACTCCTAGTGCTTCCCTTAATTATCTTGTATCTATTTGTGTATACTTACAAGCATATGTCAAATACCTGATAGGATATGAGCATTTTTGCTTTTGTGTGGTTCACATTTTGCAGTGTGTGGCATATCATTTTCAGTCCTTTCAGTCATCTCTGACTCTTTGTGACCCCATTTGGGGTTTTCTTGGCAGAGATACTGGAATGGTTTGACATTTCCTTCTCCAGTTCATTTTACAGCTGAGGAAACTGGCTAAATGACTTGCCCAGGGTCATACAGCTACTATGTGTCAGAGGCTAAATTTGAACTCAGGTCTTCCTGAATCCAGACCTGGCACTACTTACTGGCCACCTAACTGTCTTGTGGCAAATAATAGATGAATAAATGCTTGCGGATTGATTGTCACATTATTCCAGACCACTGGACCTGATATTTAGACCTGGCAGTGCCTGGCTGACCATATGTGCTATATTTCTTTTCCTTGCTGTGGCCCCTTCCTCTGTCCCTTCCTCCTCCCAGGCTGTATTTCTCTCTGCTGCCACTGATGCCCAGCCCTTGGAGGTAGGTCATAAAGGAAAGAGGAATCAAGAGCCCACCAACCAGATTTGTAACTGTAATCTCCACCAGAAACTGACAGTCTGGGGAATGGACAAGGCCCAAGAGCCATATTTTCTTGTTATACCCCCTCTTATTTGTCTTCTACTTAGGGATCATAACTTCTACTTTGGAGATCACCAAAATATCTGATTATCTATTCTGTCTGTCCAGAAGTTAGGTAGCAAAGAGCTGTGTTTTGTCATTTGGGTTAATGATGGAGTGGTCCAAAAATAGAAGACAAGCTGAAGTCTATGATCTGCAGTGATGTGGTTAGGTAAAATATTTTGCAAAGGAAAAAACAAGGCAACCTCCATAAGCAGAGATTGGGGTTGGAGGGGAGAGTGATGGAGGCTATTTTTGTGAAATTTCCACCAATTCTGTATTGTGGTCTTTACTCTGAGCAAGGGGTAATTGCTGCACAGTATGGTTGGGATTTGATGATTGACTGGAGGATTCTTTGCATTTTCCTTTGGGTCCTTGGCTCAGACTTGGATTTAACTGATCTGGCCATATTGCTTAATGTTGGGCGTTATCTGAAGTCAATAGAATTCTTGAACTACCAGTTGGAGAGTGTTCCACATTTCTTGGCATCCCAATACTGGTCCATTATTGTATTGGATGATCTCTTTTGACCTTTCCTGTAGAGGGGTGTGTGTGTGTGTGTGTGTGTGTGTGTGTGGTGTGTGGTGTGTGTGAGGTGTATGTGTGTATGTGTGTGCGGTGTGTGTATGTGTGTATCCAGTGTCTAGTGATTTTTTTCCTGTTTTCAAGTGTATTAGGACAGAGCTAACCAGGTTGTTCCCTCTCTCCTGATCTGGGGAGTAGGATGTTGTGTATTGTGGGCTGTTTATGTTTGTTTTGTTCTGAAATTAAAGTATATGGAATAAAGAGAATGTTTTTACACAGAAAAATATATATGTATATAAACAACATACATTTACCGATATTGAAATATAATATATTATTATAATATATAGTAATATAATAATGTTGTATGTATATGCATTTGTATCTCTTTATGTAAAGTATTCCATTTCTGAAGAACTCACAATGGGGCAGTTGCCAGATTCTTTTGTAGGTTGAAAATATAGTCCTAGGTGAAGGGAAGGCTACTGCCTGGTGACATGTGATACAAGACAATTTGGATGAAGAACAGCAGAGCCACACAGGAATCAAAGTTATCTAAACTATTTCTAGTCACAAGAGAAGGGTAACAGATGCCAAAAGGGGACAGCCAAGTTATGCAGCCCCCAGCATCACACATTGGGGTAACTTCTGGATGTGAAACTGCACAACCCGTGGATCTCACTCACACTCACACTCCAGACAAATGCCCAGAACCCCTCCAGGCTCACACTTATTACACAAGAATTTTATACAAAAAGTCTACATGGTTCCAATAGGAGATTGCCCTTTCATATATAATGGACACCAGTGAAATGAGGACATTTTCAAAAATGCTTAATCAAGAGTGAGGAATGAGAAGCAGGGATGTAGGGACCTTAACTCATTAATTGTGCGAGATAGCAGGAAGCTGGGAGGTGAGGGGAAGGAGGGATGCACAGTCTGGGTTTTATTACCCTGAGTGTACTTGCATTCTGGGGAGAGGGTGACCTGGAGCCAATACCAGTCAAACTAGTTTTCACCAGTTTACATTAGAGAAAGTGGTTGTGAAGTTTTCTAATCTCAGTGTGGTTTGAAAAAGTAGATTTCCCTTAGAGGCCTCAACTGAGACTTCTGTTGCCCTGGGGCATACTGGATCTGGAAACCTGAATAGGTAAAAAAAGAGGGCCCGGTGGACCTGTAACTAGCTTAACTCTAGGGCAACCTGCAGGTGCTCTATGTTCTGGTGGTCACATCTCCTATCAAGAGATCTTTTTATTGTTATGCTCCCTCAACATGGCAGCATAAACCTTAAATGCCTCTTTGATGAGGAGGAGCTCTTTACAGACAGTGCAGGGGTAAAACAGTTCATGCTGAGTTATGATTGTTCCAACAGCCACGATGAATACTATCATTTCCACCATGAAGGGAAAACAGGGCTCTATGAAAAAATCGCTGTTTCATTTTCTGAAAGACTTATTCTGCAATAGATGGCCATTCTGGGGGGGGAGGGAGAGAGAGTGCTGAAGGATGCATTAATTTTCACTTGAACATGGAAGTACTTCAAAATACTTCAGGGACTATGAGAATTCCAGGTTCGGAGAAGTTATTGAGGCAAACCCAAAAGAAACACTGTGCTGAGACTATTTTTAAAAACAACAAAAAAAATCTTAGAAACACACAGTTGGAAAAAAGATTAGAAAGGGACACAAGAACATAAAGTAGGCTGTTGTTATATTGTTAAAATCTATACTTATCTCTTGTGTGATTTTATTCTTAATTTTGCTTTGATTTTTATATAGGTGGTTGTTTGTAATAAAAATTATTTATTTGCTTTTAAAGTAAATCTCTGAAAAGTGAGTGGCACATTTTAGTCTCCAAAAGACCTGACTACACAGTGTTCTTATTTGAAGCAGGTCAGAAATGTCATTTTTTACTCATCCTTCATGCAGAGAAGATCAGATAGTATCCACTCTGTTCCATTTCAATCTATTGCATTTCATAACCTGTCATAATCCTTACTGGCAGATTTGGGGTCATTGGCAAAAGGTACCGGTCCTAGATGGTGATTGTTCAGTGGAGAAGCATGGTATAGTAGAGAATACTGGTCTTGACATCAGAAAGAAAGTTTAGAGCCTACCTTAGATTCTTGATAGCTTTGTGACCCAGGGCAAGTCATCTAATCTTTTTTGCGCCTTAGTTCCTTGACTGTAAAATGAGAGAGAGGGACTTACTGCTCTCTGAAGTTCCTCCTTACCCTAGATCTAGGAACTTGTGATCCTTGTCTTTACTTATGTCTAGACTCACTTCTTCTAGCCCCATCTCTACCTTTTAAAATCCTGCCTACCCTTCCAATTTAATTCAAAGTCCTCTTCCATGAAAACATCTTAAATTCCCTCAGTCAGAGACAGTTTTTCTACTTTTCTTTCTTCGGAACTCAAAAAATACTTTGTTCTTTTCTTATGCCCTTAGTCTACTTACAGTTACTGCGTAGTTTAATTATATGTCTCTTCTTCCCCTTGTCAGCTCCATGAAGGGAGTGATCATGTTGTAATCATATTTGTTATCTCCTTCAGCAACTTGCAAACTAGGTTAGCAATTTATTAGAGGGGATTCTTCATGTTATGAGGAAAAAAATGTTACGAGTCTGGTTGCTAAAAATGGAACCCTGGCTACAAAAGACAAATACTTTTCTAAAAACTTTAGGGAAAAAAGTATGGACATGGGATGAGAACATAAAAAAATCGAAATCAAGGCTTTTTCTTTTTTTTCTCTTACTCCCTCCTTATATCCCTTCCTTTTTTTCCCTCAGAGTTACCTGATGACCTGCATTCTTTTAACAGGATAAAACTAATATCCTATGAGTTAGGAAGGAGTAATTACAGTTGAAAGTGATGGTTGGAATGAACAGGTAGAAAGTATCAAATTAAGTGGAATTGAGTTCATTCAACTAATATTTTTTTGTCCAGCTGTATATTTGCTCATATGAAGGAGATGCAGGTGGAGTTACTCAACCAGTTGAAATCAGATAGTAGAAGAGAGAAATAAAATTACTAGGTATTATCTAGTAGGATGAGTAGAGGATGGGTAAGGGGACAAATATACACAGATAGCAAAGATTACTATGACTTTCAGTAAATACTTTTTTCAGATTTGAGGAATAAGGATGACTACTGAAAAGCTATTGAACTTGAGTTTCGCTTTTCTTGTGTTCTCTGGTGGCTGTAGGAGTAAGAGAGGGTGACAAGGAAGATTTATGTTGATTAAAACAAATAAAATTTTTTTAATTAAAAATTTTTTTTTCAGAAAAGCTGCATATGTCCACACAGAGGCTAGATAATCATTTTTTTGAATGTTGTACAGGGCATCTCTGCTTCCAGCTTGGGTTGCATTAGTTACCCCTATGCCTTTTTCAAACTTGTAAAATTTTATGATAAAAAAAAATAATTCTATGATTTAGCAAAGGGACTGGGAAAATTACATTACAGCTAGTTCTGCAAGACGACTGCTTGGATACTTATTAGCTATGTGACCCTAGGGAGGCTGTTGCATTTTTCTGAACCTCAATTTCCTCATCTATAAAAATGGGAAAATTCTTGTAAACTATTGATTTTGAGGATCATGAGCTTTAGAGCTAGAAAGAACTTTTGAAAAATTATCTGGTTCAAGCATCTTTCTTTTTTCTACAGATGATGAAATTGAGGCCCCAAGAGTTAAAAGTGACTTGTCCAGGGTTTCATTCAGTAAGAAATGGATCCAGGATTTGAATCTAGATCCCCTAACCCCTATCCATGTTCTTTCCACTGTGTCATATTGGCTAGGGTTGTTTTAAAGAGCTTTTTGTGACTGGTTGGTAAATGCACCTCCCACCTCTTATCAGAGAAGTGGTGGCCTATGATTATGGAGGAAGGCACACATTTGCAGACAGATTCAGTGCATTGATTTGTTTTGCTTGACTATGAGTATTTGTTATAGGGGAGAGTTTTGCTATGGGGAATGGGTCATGATAATCATGCAAAAAAGAAGAGAGCATCAATAAAACTTAAATTATAAATCTCTGAATTCATTAGGAAATTTTGTTTTATTTTGTTTTAACTTATTTATTTAATTTTAGTTTTCAACATTCACTTTAATCAGATTTTGAGTTCTAAATTTCCCTCCCCTCCCTAAGATGGCATGCAATCTGATATAGGCTATACTTTTGTTTTTATACAAATCCAGTAAACATAATTTCGATTCCAATGTTTTGTTTAAACAGTATGAGACAAATTGGCTTGAGCAGGTAGCCAAACTCCTTCACAGGGGCTTTTGTAAAATCACTTTTCCTTTTTAAAGAAAAGAATAATGAGGAAATCAAAGCTACTAACAGTTTCATGAAAAAATGCTCTAAATTATTATTAGAGAAATGCAAACTAGAACAACTCTGAGGTACCATTTCACACCCATCATATTGACTAACATGACAAAAAAAGAAAATAAATGCTAAAGGGAATGTGGAAAAATAGAGACACTAATGCACACTGTTGGTGGAGCTGTGAACTGGTTTAACCATTCTAGAGAATAATTTGGAACTTTGCCCAAAAGGCTATAAAACTGTGCACACCTTTTGACCCAACAATGCCAGTACTATGTCTGTGTCTCAAAATGATCAAAGGAAAAGGAAAAGGACCTATGTGTTAAAAAATGTTTATAGCAGTTCTTTTTGTGGTATCAAAGAACTGGAAATTGACGAGATACCCATTAGCTGGGAAATGGCTAAATAAATTGTGGTATATGATTATAATGTAATAATATTATGCTATAAGAAACCAACCATGGGGGTTGGTTTCAGAAAACCTGGAAGACTTATATGAATTGATGTGAAGTGAAATGAGTAGAGCCAGAAGAGCATTGTACACAGTAACAACAATATTGTAGTGATGTGACCAACTGTGAAAGACTTAGCTTCTCTGATCAACACAGTAATCCAAGACAATTCCATAAGATTCATGGTGGAAAACATGCCCATCTCCAGAGAGAAAACTGATTAACTGGGAATACAGATTGAAATGGAGCTTCTTTACTTTTCTTTCCTTTTTTTTTTTTTTTTTTTGCAACATGAGAAATATAGAAATGTGTTTGGGAAGAAAAGGAAAGAATATAAAGCTTAGAGATAAACAAGACAGCCAGATTCTAGTCCTAATCATGTAACACCAGGCAAGTCACCCCACTGCTGGGGCCTCCACCTGCTGCTCTCCAAGATCCTATGCAGCTCTTAAATGTCTACAAGACTTAAAAGCTCGTAAAAGTCCATAAAATTTTATCCCTAGCTTTTGGGGGGCGGAGCCAAGATGGCGGAGTAGAAAGACTCACATTTGCTAGCTCCGAATCCACAGCCCATAGATTTCCTGTAAAAAGAACTCCTGATAAATTCTGGAACAGTGGAAGCCGCGCAGCAACACAGTGAAGGAGATTTCCGTTGCAGAGAGCCCTGAAAAACCGACCGCAAAGGTACCCCGGACGGGAGCAGAGCCCTGCCCTGCGGAGCGCTCCCCTCCCCCTACCCCAGCTGCGGAGCTCTGCCCGGCCACGTGGCACGGAGAGGAGCCAGCAGACCCAAGCAGGCTTCAGAGACCTGAATCTCTGGGCGGCCGCGAAGGTCCCTCCACCCACAGACGCACAGGTCAGTGAGAGAGACGGGCTGAGAGGGGAGCGGGTATCTCCGGGACTCGGACCCCCTCGGGAGGCTGCGGCCGTGGCAGAGGCAGAGGTCGCTTGGCCAGAGGCAGAGGCAGCTCACCCAGAGACTCCCAGAGCAGGCAGGAGCTCCACCCCAGCTCCAGTACAAAAGATCTCTGCACAAGCCCCCTGAGGGAACTGAGCCTGAGAGACGGCCCTGCCCCCACCTGAGAACCAGCAGATAAGCTCCCATTGAAGAGCAGTCAGGCCTGCCACCAAAAGCCCTGAGGCTGGAGAGCAGCATTTGAATCTCAGACCCCAAGCACTACCTGGGCGGACCTAGGCTGGGGTGGAGAGGACTCTCAGAAGTCGAGTAACTGGCTGGGAGCATCTGAATCTCAGACCCCAAGCACTAGCTGGGCGGATCTGGGCCAGGGGGTGGAGAGGACTCTCAGAAGTTG
>CM053771.1:195666588-195707173 GCA_028658325.1 Potorous gilbertii
TACTAGGAAATAAGAAATACAGGTAGTGGGGAATAGAAAGTTATCTGGCCCTACAGGACAAAAGAGAAGATGGGGTAAGGGAAGGGAGGGATGATAGAAAAGAGGGCAGATTGGTGATAGGGGAAATTAGAATGTCCAGTGTATCGGGGAGGGGGGAGGGGACAAATGGGGAGAAAATTTTGGAACCCCAAATCTTGTGAAAATGAAAGTAAAAAGTTAAATAAATTTATTTGAAAAATAAAAAAAAAATTTTATCCCTAGCAACTGCTTGCACAGATACAGAAAAATAATTAAGATGGCCTAGGCAGTCATCCATTTTTGCCCTCACATAAGTAGCTTATGACACAAAGTCTGAGTGATGGTGAGTAATTTTGAAGCTACAAAAGAATGTACGCTTAAGCTACTCGGCTCTCACTTTGCAGAGTGTCCACCTTGGGGGATGCTGGTGAAGAGATGAAGTGACCTCGTCTTTGAGGAAATATCGTCCAAGGGTGTCAGTAATGATTTATTCTGGTCCATAAATAAAGAATGTTGGCTTAAAATTTTATTGCTTGTGTACTGGCTAGATTGAAACACACACACACACACGCACACACACACACTCCCCCAAACAGTTTTTGAAATCTTTGTTGTATCTTTCAAAGAATCTTTGGACAAAGGATTATAGATTTATTTAATTTTTGTACATTTCCATGAGACTGATTTAATGCATTGACATTTTTAAAATTTCCTTCTTGAAAAAAAATCAATTCAGAACTTTTTTCCCTTTCTGTCTCCCTTTCCTTTATTAAAAAAAAATTGTGTGGATTAGAGCTATTAGCCTAAAAGATGGTTGTCTCATTCAAAACTTTTGTAAAAGCCTCTGCCTAAGAAGCATGGGACTTTAGCTCTCCTTTCAAACTTCAGAATGGAGCAGGCTGGCTTGAGGAGGGGGAGACCTTACTTTTGTGAATATCACTTATCTTTCTAATGTGTTTGCATGCAAATTAAACAACAAATCTAAAGTTCCAGTATAAATATTCTTAAAAGTAAAAATTAATGTCAGGGAGAGAGCAAACTAAAAATGATGATGATTATTTC
This sequence comes from Potorous gilbertii, assembly GCA_028658325.1. Classification (NCBI taxonomy): domain Eukaryota; kingdom Metazoa; phylum Chordata; class Mammalia; order Diprotodontia; family Potoroidae; genus Potorous; species Potorous gilbertii. The sequence goes on from CM053771.1 coordinate 195,667,669, forward strand.
TCTCAGCAGTGGAAAATGTTTTGCAAAGCCTTACTTTGGATGAAGGATTTTTTCTAGTATTTCTTAAAAACTGGAACTGTGTGGTAATTTTGATGACTGTCAGTTCCTGTGGGGTGTTTACACAAAGGTACTTTTAAATGAAGAGCCATTTTTAGAGCAATTAAAAACGAGGATAGACAGAGAGTAGTTGGCTCAGGGGACTGACAGGTCAGGGCTGAGGTTTATTGACAGGGCAGGGTCAGGCATTCTGTGCTCTCACCACTGCCCTGCAGTACCTACCCTCAGGGTACATGAAGACTTCAGTCTTTTGAGCTGTCAATCCAGTTCCTTTCTGTAGTACTAAAGCTACACACATGCAGAAGAAGAGAAGCTTGGGAAGGGAGGGGAGGTGAGTCATGTCTCCTGAAACACTGGTGTGCTATGGAAATGCTGGTTTAGAAACAAGCTGTTAATGTTTGTATACATACACCTTTTCTGGCCTGAATGTTTCTCCCTGTATGGGGAGGAAGGAACTGAAAACATACCAGGGATAGTCTTCTGTTCTTCAGACGCCATAGTTCGTAGTTATTGAATCCTGAAGAAAGAAATTGCTTGGCTGAAGTAGTATTTTAATTTCATTTTTTAGTTTTGAGTTACATGCTTCTGGCAAGCTCCCCGACCGCTTCTGTTACCTGGTGGCGCCTATATTTCATCAGAATTAGACAGGCAGACTACCTGGATCCAGGCCCAGATGAACTGTTGTGACTGATAAACATGATCCCACCCTGCCCCCCATATGGAACTCCCTCCTTTTCCCTTTAAAGGAATCTAAGATTTTGAGTCCTTCGAAGGATCCTCAAGGGAGGTGAAAGAAAAATGTGCTCAGGCCTCATTTTATTATTTTCTTTCACTACATCCCTTTTATACCCAGGGCCAGTGAATATTAACAGCTGTGCTGCCACTCTGCTAGAATATTGGTAAAAGATTCTTCTAAAATGAAAAAAAGAAAACCAAAACAACCAAGCATAGGGACATCTAACTGTATACAGAATAGTAGAACTTGTTTGACATTTTATGATTCCCGTTACCCAAAGTGTCAGTGGGTTATTAAACAAACAAGAAGAGAACGGGGTGCTCATCGTTGGTAATTTTCAGATGTCTTTGGGACATTTTTGGAAATTATTATTGTTCTTATTCAGATGGATAGAATCTGATAAAAATCAGCTGAATTAATTTGAAAATCTAGGTCATGTTGGATTTAGAGTAATGATAAAACATTCAAACATTACACAAATACATTATTTTTAGCTTCATAATATTCTCCTGGTGGCTTTTCCTTTCATTAGAAAATATTTTAAACATTTGTTTTTATGATTGCAAAGAGAGTATTAGCATTCAATGTAATTAAACTTAATTGCATTTCCTATGTGATTTATTTTTAGTCTGTTTTTGTGTGCATTTATGATTTTTACCCTTCTGTGTACTAGCTCTGTGTGCTGTGGGATTGCTTTGATAGGGCTGTGGGAAAATTATGTTTGCTGTGGAACAGTCAGAAATCACAGCTTTGTATTTTACTTTTAGAAGTTTTCAAATTAAATTTTAGGGCGTAGGCAAGGATCACCAAACTTAACGTTCATAAGGCGGAATTTCATTTTTCAGTTTTTGCAAGGTGACCTAGAAGACATTACCTCACTTTGTTGGCCTTAATCACCCCATTTGTGAAATGGCACAAAAATGTCTACCCCTACCTCCCCAAACCTCACCCAAAGGTGGAGGAGATAATATCTCTAGAGCACATGAGGAAGGTGCTATCTAGCACCTTGTTATGTGGGGTGTTTCTTTTGCATTTGTGTACAATAATTTTTTCACCATTTTCCCACTGTGATCTAAAAGTTAAAACACTGAAATTAATGCCAAATAAAATATTGAATGGATCCCTTTAAGCAAGTAGAAAAGCAGAGACATCTTGTTCTTTTTCTACTTCAAAAAACTCAGCACAGGGCAGTGGAGTGTGGATGAGGTGTCATTCTGGGACAGAACAGTGCTGAGGAGTGAGATCTTCACAGCCCAATGGGCAACTGAACTTGTTTGCCAGACCCAAGAACTGTGGAGAATGACATTGCCTTTAGACACATAAACTTCATCATTGGCAAGTCAGTAATATTTGCAATGTTATCACCTTCTACTACTGCCCTATTGAGTTAAACTAGGTTTTCAGTGTGTAGCTAAGTTTCAGGAATTTGTCCATGCACATCCCTCCTTTTATCATTGTTGTCAAGCTATCTCTTCAAGCCTTATAGAATCTGCTTTTAAAAGGTCTTTTATGAAGAACCTTTGTGATAATCATTTTTTTTTTAGCCTCCTAGGATAGAATCTGATAGAATTTCAACCAGAGGTAGCATGACTTTTTAAATGGTCTAAATGGATTGAGAGACTAAAGGCTCTCTATTTTTTTTTTTTTATCACATTTGACATCCTTTGATTTCCTTGCTTGGGAAATGAAAATCATGGATTGTTACAGGTACTTTGATAGTATCATGCTAGATGTTATATCAATGGACATCTTAACTTTCGAATCCTTGCTTGGGAAATGAAAACAGGGATTGTTACAGGTACTTTGATAGTATCATGCTAGATATGATATCAGTAGACATCTTAACTTTTGAATTATATCATTTGAATATATATCAATATTTGAAGTTCTTGTTTTTTTCCAGTATGGTTTTTTTTCTGTTCTCAAGGATAAAATTATTGATAGAGAGAATACATAGTTTATTCTTGTTTTTTGGCAGTCAGAGTTGAGTGTCTTGCCCAGGATCACATACTCAGATCCTCCTGATCCCACCTCGCTGCCCCTGAGAATGCATAGCATCTTGATAAAATTCTTTTACAGGAAGCAGTCTATACAATCACCTTTTCTGAAGAATTTTACAGAGAGAAACCAGTTTCTGCAACAAGAAACCAAAATAGCCTTAGCCTTCAGACACTTGATCTTCTTGCTAAAATTGAGGGATGTGGTGGCCAAAGACAAAAACAGTTTAGTGCAGACATTTATTTGTAAAAGCCTTACAGAATGAAGAAGTGGAAGGTTTTGAATAAAATTGTCTCAGAAATAGCAAGAAATGGTAGATGGAAAAGGAAATTTACAGAAATTTTGGTAAGAGGTTTAATTTAACTAGATCATCAAGAGTACTTAAGAAATAAAAGGACAACAGATAAAAATGGTGGGAGTGGGAGAGGAAGTGGGAAGGATGTTGGGGATGAGTCAAGATAAACTATAACAAGCTCTTCTTTCCATCAATAACACATTTAGTATGACATTAAAGAAGAGGCATTGCCATGTACTTTTGCTGCTACACCTTAAGACCATGGGACCTCTCCATCTGACTTGCTCCTACCATATCATCTCTTCTATTAGAACGTGAGCTCCTTGAAGACAGGGTGTGTCTTGATTTTCTCTTCATATCCTCAGCAGTTAGCACAATGTTTTAAGCATAGTAAGCCCTTAATAAATGCTTCATTCATTCATTCATTTCTTTTTTGGATTCTAACATCATAGTCATGCTGCACACAGAAGTAGAAATGATGCTTAAAAACTCAAAGATGTGTACATGGAGGAGATTCATGCTGGAGACAACAAAATTTTGAAGCCTTTGAGAGACTAATTTTCAACATACCTAAAAGAGAGCAAGATGCCAAATACTTGAAAAAAAACAAACCATGAGTGGCATTACTACTGAAAAAAGATAGTTGAGAAAACATCAATAATTACTGACACATATGCCTGTTTTTCACCTCTGCAAAATTTTTGAGAATAATTTGCACATTCATCAAGAGTATCCTTGATGAAGGTATTAGAAAGCAATGGGCAGGCCTGCTTACAATAAATAACCTACAGCATGCCATATACTTATGGTCAGAGAGTTACTGTGACTGTTTTCCAGAAAAAAGCATTTGATTTGATTCTATAGGAGCCAAAGGTTGCCTCATGACTCTCCTCCAACAAAGGCCCTCTCATCTCTGCTTTAAAATTACTAGATAGGATGGAGCCAAGATGGTGAAGTAAAAGCAGGGACTTTCTTGAGCTCTTCCCCAAACCCTTCCAAATACCTGTAGAAAATGACTTTAAACAAATTCTAGAGCAGAAGAATTCCCAAAATGACAGAGTGAAACAAATTTTCAGCCCAGAACAACCTGGAAGGTCAACAGAAAAGGTCTGTTGCACTAGACTGGGAGAGGAGTTTAGTCCAGCGTGGGCCTTACTAACACTGACAGGGCCCTAGCAAACCTGGAGCAGGCCTCAGGGGATTGAATCACTGGCAGCTGGGGTGGTTTGCAGACTTATCAACCCACAAACATCAAAGACAACTTATAAGGTCAGTAGGAAAGGTCTGTCAAGCCTGGGTGAGAGAGGAACCTGGTCTGGTCCCAGGCCCTGGTGATGGTGGGGATGGCAGCAGTTGCTTTCATAGCTCTTGGCCCACGGATGGTGGGGGATCAAGCTGCTAATCAGAAGGGGATTGCAGGAGTCTCTTTACTGGCACTGAGGCAGGATTTTTTGCTTTGTCTGTGCTTAGCTCTGGGTTGCACTTCTAGGGTGAGGAGGAGTGCTAGTGTTGCAGAGCTTGTGACAGTAGCAGAGAGGAAATCCTATTCACAGTTCCAAGGCTGAAAGGAGTGCTTGTGGTCATTCACAGACCAGAGCACAGGCCAGGAGAGGAGTAACCACCTCTACTTTGATCATATCACCTTGAAAGAACTGAAAATTTACAGGTCCCTAGGAAGAAAACATTGTTGGAAAACAGTTGCAATGCACCCTCCACACTGGAAGCAGAATCCATCCTTGACAAAGAGTTAAATAGTCAAGTAAGTAGCTAGAAAAGTGAGCAAACAGTGGGGGGGAAATCAGACTATAGAATCTTACTTTGGTGACAAGATCAAAACATACAACCAGAAGAAGACAACAAAGCAAAGCTCCTACATCCAAAGTCTCCAAGAAAAATATGAATTGTTTACAGGACATTGAAGAGCTCAAAAAGGATTTTGAAAATTAAGAGAAGTAGAGGAAAAATTTGAAAGAGAAATGAGAATGATGCAAGAAAATAATGAAAAAAATGAACCAACAGCTTGCTAAAGGAGACCCCAAAAAATGCTGAAGAAAATAATATCTTAAAAAATAGACTAACCCAAATGGCAGAAGAGGTCCAAAAAGCCAATGAGGAGAAGAATGCCTTAAAAAGCAGAATTGGTCAGATAGAAAAGGAGGTCCAAGAACTCACTGAAGAAAATAATTCCTTAAAAATTAAAATAGAGCAAATGGAAGCTAATGACTATGCAAAATCAAGTAATTATGAAACCAAATCAAAAGAATGAAAAAATAGAAGAGAAAGTGAAATCTCATTGGAAAAACAACCTGGAAAACAGATCCAGGAGAGATAATTTTAAAATTATTGGACTGCCTGAAAGCCATGATAAAAAAAGAGCCTAGATATCATTTTGCAAGAAATTATCAAGGAAAACTGCCTGATATTCTAGAACCAGAAGGTAAAATAGAAATTGAAAGAATCCACTGATCGCCTCTTGAAGGAGATCCCAAAAGGAAAACTCCTAGGAATATTGTAGCCAAATTCTAGAGTTCTCATGTCAAGGAAAAAATATTGCAAAGAGAAAGAAACAATTCAGGTATTGTGGAAACACAATCAGAATAACACAAGATTTAGCAGCTTCTACATTAAGGAATTGCCAGGCTTGGAATTTGATATTCCAGAGGTTAAAGGAACTAGGATTAAAATGAAGAATCATCTACCTGGGTATAATCCTTCAGGGAGAAAAATAGACATTTAATGTAATAGAGGACTTTCAAGCATTCTTACTAAAAAGAGCAGAGCTGAATAGAAAATTTGACTTTCAAATACAAGAAGCATGAAAAGGTAAACAGGAAAGAGAAATCATAAGAGACTTATTAAAGTTGAACTGTTTACATTCCTATATGGAAAGATGATATTTGTAACTCATGAGACTTTTCCCACTATTGGGGTAGTTGGAAGGGAGATATATAGACAGAGAACACAGGGTGAGTTGAATAAGAAGGGGTGATATCTAAAAAAATAAAATTAAGGGGAGAGAAAGAAATGTACTAGGAGAAGTAGAAGGGGAAAGATAGAATGGGGTAAATTATCTCACATAAAAGAGGCAAGAAAAAGCTTTTACAGTGGAGGGGAAGAGGAGGGAAAGAGCAAACCTTACTCTCGTATTTGGCTTAAGGAAGGAATAACATACACATATACTATCTTACACTGCAAGAAAATATTGGGGAAAGGGAAAAGAGAGAGGGGACAATAGAAGGGAGGGCAGATTGGAAGAGGGGGTAATTAGAAGCAAACACTTTTGAGGAGGGACAGAGTCAAAAGAGAGTATGAGGTAAATGGGGGGTGGGATGGGATGGAGAGAAATATGGTTAGTTTTTCACAATATGACTATTATGGAAGTGTTTTGCATGACTACACATGTATAACCTATATCTAATTGCTTACCTTCTCATTGAAGTTGGGTGGGAAGAGAGGGAGGAAGGGAGAGAATTTGGAACTCAAAATTTAAAAAATGAATGTTAAAAATTGTTTTTACATGCAACTGGGAAATAAGATATACAGGGAATGGGGTATAAAAATCTATCTTGTCCTATAGGAAAATAGAAGGGGAAGGGGATAAGAGAATTGTGTGGGAGGTGATAGAAGGGAGGGCATGTTGGGGGACTGGGTAATCAGAATACACACCATCTTGGAGTGAGAGGGAGAGGTCAAGAGAAAATTCAGAACTCAAAATCTTGTGGAAATGAATGTTGAAAATGAAAAATGAATTCATAAAAAATTAAATCAAGAATAAACAACAGTGACTACGGAAGAGTGAAGAACAGTTGGCACCTTTATGAATAAAAATCACTAGGCACAATGTGGTGGGATCTAGAGCACTGGATTTGAGGTCAGTAGATCTGGGTTTCAGTTCTAGCTCTGCTGCTTACTATTCATGAGACATTGGTCTAGCCATTTAACTTTTCTGGTTCTTGGTTTCCTCATCTGTGAAATGAGGGGCTTGGACTCCATGCCCCTTCCAACTTTAAATCTATGATCCTGTAGTCCTAAGAAGCCTTGAGGGATCAAGGGAAATAACGTTGCTCAATGACTTCCTGATTATATACCAACCAAGAGAGGGATAAAACATAGAAGGGGCAGTTGTGACTGTAAAACAAGAGGAACAGTTGTGTAATACTACCAGGTTCACTTCCTTGGTAACCATGTTATAATGGAGAAATGCATAGGTAGGTAGGTCCCCAAAGCACTAGGTGGCTTTCCTGCACAGGATTCACAGGAGCAGGATGAAAAATTGTGTCAGCGTTGTGATCTGCACTGTTGGAGGGAAAGGGAGAACACACCTTATAGAAATGATCCCCTTCACAATTGCAGGCCAGTTCTAGTCATCCATTTTTAGATAACCCTAGGTATAATTAGATTAACATAGGTATAATTTAGCCCAGTTCTCTCATTTAGCAATTAAAGAAACTAAGACCCAGAAAAGTTAAATTCCTTCATTCAGTAGAAATATATTAAGTCCCTACTGTGTGCCAGGCACTGTACTAAGCACCCAAAGACAAATAGCTAATGAGTGTCATAACTGGCACTGTATTCCAGATCTCCTTGAGTTCATGACTTTTCACTAAACACAGTTGCCACTTGTAATTTAGCTCAGTTTTTTTTTCTGATGTCCTAATAAATTTACAACATCAGTTGTGGCACATTAAATTGAATGAATGACACTGATTGAATTAGAAAGCCCCTTACTATGGAGCTGAAATGACCATTTAGAAGCAAATGCTTTGTGCTGGTTTAGTGGGTGAAAATACAGTGACACCAGTTTTGTACCACTGGAAACCAGGGGTATTTAAAAGATCAGAGGAGAAAAGTGGATAGAGAGTTGGTGCTAGGAAATCCTGTTTTCCCACTAACTCCTTTGTAATTTTAGGAATTTTTTATTTAATTTCTGATTGATTTTCATCTTTGAACAAGTTAACTGTAAATTTCTCTAATCCTTAGTTTTTCTATCAAGTAGTTAATAATGTAAACATTCACCTTAATATTGTATTATGAGGGAGAGAAAGGGGAAAAGAACCGGTGCTGCTATTTAAATGATTAAATGAAGGAAGAATACATTTGCAATGAGACTATTAATGCCCTAATACATTTGTTTTGTAAATCTGGAATTTTCCATATGAGGTTTTGTTAAAGTATTTAGATTTTTATAGCTCTGTATTTAGATTTTTATAGAGGTTTCTTGGGGGAAGAGTGGTACATCAGATTTAACTTGAATTCTTTCTTAGTTCAGAGTAAGATTAAAGAAAAGGTCCTTCAGAAGAATGCAAACTCTGAGTTGAGGCTTAATGGATGTTAAGAATATGGTTGGAAAAGTGAATAAAAGAAATTGTTCAAGATATAGTGCACATGCACAAAGTTTAAAAAGTGAGAAATAAATGGGAGCTGGGGTTTTTGAGCTAACGAATGATCAAAGAAGCCAGTCCAAATGATAAAAGAGTAAAAATAAAAATAGTAACAGCTCACATGTATATTGTACATTGTGGTTTCAAATACTTTGCGATGTATTATCCCGTTTCATCCTTATAACATCCTTGTGAGCTAAATAACAACAACAGTAGCTAACATTTCCATTTTATTAAATGGATTAATGATTAAAATGTACCTTCAAGTTTTATACATATTGGCTCATGTAGCACTCAGAACAACCTTTTGAGGCATTACTATCCTCATTTTATAATTGAAGAAGCTGAGGCTCAAAGATCTGTGAGAATCAGCTCTGCTATGTATTATGTTTGTGTGTGTGTGTGTTTGTGTGTGTGTGTGTGTGTTTCTAGAACTGGAAGGGATCATGAAGCTATCTGGTATACCCCCCTCAATTTTACAATTGAGAGAACTGAGACCCAAGAAAATAAAGTGACTTGTGCAAGGTCTCAAAGGCAGGATTCATCAGAGGCCGCTTTTAACTCAGGTCTTTAGACTCTAGTAGACTCTTTCTACTATATTATATTACTTGCTTCACTTTATAAACTTTGAAAGACTATGTAAATGTCATTATTAAAACTCATAAATATTAATAAATGAAGCTACCAGTTGCTGTACTCTAAGGAATATAGAATCCTTTCATTTTTTTTTTCTCCGTTACAAAGAGGAAGCAAAAATTTGAGAATAGAAGGAATCACCAATAATTTACTAAAATAGAAAATTGTTTTTCTTTCAGAACTTGGTAGCTACATGGTATCAAGGAAGTATTAAAAACATTCATTTTTTGAAAAGAACAGGTGAAAGGAAAAGACTCAACCTTATTGGATACAACTCTTGTCCCGTGGAACTAAAGTAAAAATCAAAAGTTTATATTGATGGAGGAAAGTTTGTCTCCCTCTCACATTTTAGTGATGTGACATGAACATCTTCAGAGATTGTAGAAAATAGAGAAAGCTAAGAAGAATAAACTTCCTTTAAGAATAATAAACTTGGTCAGATCCTGAACAAAAACACTTTGTGTTTATCAACCTAGATAGAGGTCTCTATTGGAGTGCCTTGAGAATCTGTCCTTTAAATTATTGACATGCATTCCCCAGTTGATAAATGGTCAAAGGATATGAATGGAGAGTTTTCAGAGGAAGAAATTAAAGCTATCTATATTACTATGAAAAAAATGCTCTAAATCACTATTGATTAGAGAAATGCAAATCAAAACAAGTCTGAGATACTATATCACACCTATCAGATTGGCTAATATGACAAAATAGGAAGATGATAAATGTTGGAGAAGATGTGTGAGAATTGGAACACTAATTCATTGTTGATGGAGCTGTGAGCTGCTCCAGCCATTCTGAAGAGCAATTTTGAACCATGCCCAAAGGGCTACAAAAAATATGCATACCCTTTGACCCTAGCAATACTGCTTCTAGGACCCAAGAGATCATAGAAATGGGAAAGGGTTCCACATGTACAAAAATATTTATAGCAGCTCTCTTTGTGGTGGCCAAAAACTGAAAATCAAGGGGATGCCCATCAATTGGGGAATGGCTGAATAAATTGAAGTAAATGAATGTAGTGGAATACTACTGTGCTATAAGAAGTGATGAACAGGAAGACTTCAGAGAGGCCTGGAAAGACTTATTTGAACTGATGCTGAGTGAGAGGTGAAGAACCAGGAGAACTTTCTACACAACAACAACCACAGTGTGTGAAGAATTTTTCTGGTTAGACATTACTTCATAGCAGTGCAAGGACTTAAACAATTCCCAATGGTCTCTTAAAGCAAAATACCTTCCGCATCCATAGAAAGAACTATGGAATTCAATCACAGAATGAAGCCGATCATTTTCTTCTTTTTTCCCCTCCATTTATTTATTTATTTTCGGTGTTCCACAATCACTACCATGCAACCTAGATTTTTTCTTTCCCTCCCTCCCCCTCAACTCTCCCCTTCCTCCCTGAGATGGCATACAATTTTATATAGATTCTACACATATATTCCTATTAAATACATTTTCACCATAGTCATGTTGTATAGAAGAATTAAAATGAATGGGAGAAATCATATAATAAACCAATATGTAATACAAAAGAAAATTATCTGATTGAATTCCATAGTTCTTTCTCTGGATGTGGAAGGCATTTTGCCTTAAAAGATTATTGGGAATTGTTTAAGTCCTTGCATTGCTATGAAGTTATAAGTCTACCCGAAAAATTCCTCATACACTGTGGTTGTTGTTGTGTAGAAAGTTCTCCTGGTTCTTCACCTCTCACTCAGCATCAGTTCAAATAAGTCTTTCCAGGCCTCTCTGAAGTCTTCCTGTTCATCATTTCTTATAGCACAGTAGTATTCCACTACATTCATTTACCTCAATTTATTCAGCCATTCCCCAATTGATGGGCATCCCCTTGATTTCCAGTTTTTTGCCACCACAAAGAGTGCTGCTTTAAATATTTTTGTACATGTGGAAACCTTTCCCATTTTTGTGATCTCTTGGGGATATAGTCCTGGAAGTGGAATTGCTGGGTCAAAGAGTATGCACATTTTTGTAGCCTTTTGGGCATAGTTCTAAATTGCTCTCCAGATTGGTTGGATCAGCTCACAGCTCCACCAACAATGAATTAGTATTCCAACTCTCCCACATCTTCTCTAACATTTGTCATCTTCCTATTTTGTCATGTTAGCCAATCTGATAGGTGTGATGTGGTATCTCAGAGTTATTTTGATTTGCATCTCTCTAATCAATAGTGATTTAGAGCATTTTTTCATATGAGATCATTTTCTTCTGTATTATGTTTTGTTTTGCTTTATGATTTCTCCCATTCATTTTAATTCTTCTATGCAACATGAGTAAGGTGAAAATGCATTTAATAGGAATGTATGTGTAGGACCTATATAAAATTGTATGCCGTCTCAAGGAGGGAATAGGGAGGGAATGGGAAAAACATCTAAGATATATGGAAGTGATTGTAGAACACTGAAAACAAATAAAATGATAATTGAAAAAATAAATTATTGACCTGAACAAAAATGGTGTGCTCATCAAAGTTGCAAATAACTTAAAACTGGGAGAGCATAACCAACATATTGGATTCTAAAGTCAGCATCAGAAAAGATTTAGATAGGACAGAATGTTGGGTTGAGCCTATGAGGACAGAACTTCATGGGGATATGCTTGGGTTTAAAAACAACCTCATAAATTCAGGGTAGGGAAATAGGGATAGAAAAGCAGATTTCCATTTGATTTAAGGAAAAAATTACCACCAATTAGAGATGTCTACAAGTGGAATGGACTACCTCAGGGGTAGTGAGTTCTTCTGCACCAGGAATTTTTCAAGCAAAGTCTTTGTGACCATTTATCGGGAATGTTGTATAGGGAATGCTGGGGTGAAATTGATGATCTCTGAGATCATTCAGTCAACAAGCATTTATTAAGCACCTACAGTATACCAGGCATTATGTTAATGATAGGGATGCAAAAAAAAAAAGACAAAAGACAATTCCTTCTTTCAAGGAGCTCATGGTCTAATGGGAGAGACAGCTTGCAAAAACTATGTACAAGCAAGATATAAATAGGATAAATTGGAGATAATCAACAAAGGGAAGACCCTAGAATTAAGGGAATTGGGAAAATTCCTTCGATCTCTGAGATTTTATGATAGCACCTTCATAATATCAAGTTCCCAAGGGTTATAATCCAAGCAAGTGTTTTTATTTAACACTTTCTTGAAAGTCAACATTTCTGCCTTAAAGTCTTGGCCCCAAGAGATTTGCAGCTGTATAAATTCCCTGATAACAGAATTCTTGCAATTTTTTTTAATAGTCTCTTTACTTTCATCTGTGATTGTATGTGAAAATACACTTAAGATTTTCAAAAACAGTTGATTTTATCTGGGTCATATGTTCAGCAAATTTCTCTCATTCATATGCAGCAATTGCTATAAATTTCAAAAATAATTTTCCCATTACATAGCTTTTAGAAATTATTTAGTGTAATAAAGTCTAGAGAAGTGAAAGCATAGCACAGTGGATAGGGAATCAGGGAGATCTAATCAGGAGGGGGGAACCCTTTAGGTCTTTAAGTACAGCCCTTGGACTGAATCCATACTTCACAGAACAATTTGTTCCAGAACAATACCAACTTGGATGACCAGAAGGATTGTGGTGCTCTCAAAAGAAATTGGGAAGTTAGGAAGGAGTTGATTTCTGAGGAAAAGCTAATGAGTTCTGTTTGGGATATTGAATTTTAAGTGCCTATGGCACATCTGGTTTAAATGTCCCAGTAGGTAGTCTGGGATGGAGGATGAAGGTTAGGAGATGACTACAGATATGCCTATCTGGGAATCATAAAAGAAATTGTACCCATGAATACTGATGAAACCATTGATCAGAAACAAAGAGAGAGGAAAGAGCCTTGGAGTGCACCCACAGTTAGGGAGTATGATGTAGTTGATGAGATGGCCAAGGAGACTGAGAGGGAACAGTCAGAAAGTAGGGAGGGAGTTAGGAGAGGGTAGTCAGAAAAACCTAGAAAGGAGAGGGTGGTAGGCAGTTTCAAAAGCTGCAAAGAGGTCACGAAAGATGAGGACTAAGAAAAGGCCATTGGATTTGGTCATTAGGAGATCATTGGTAATTTTTAAGAGAACAATTTAAGTCAGATGATTACGTTCAAAGCCAGATTACAAACAAGTGAGAAGTGAATGAGAGATGAGAAGTAGAGACAGATTTTTTTCTAGGAGTTTCTTTGTAAAGCTGAGGAGAGATACAGAACTTTAAAGGGAATAGTGGGACAAAGTAAAGGTTTTGGGGAGACCCAGGCATGGGTAGGCATTGAGAAAGGAGCCAGTAGATAGGGAGAGATTGAAGACATGGGAGGGAGTGAGTTCAGGGCCTGGAGAGGATAGGATCAGAGTGGCAAGAAGAGTACTGAGAGTAGAGTAGATGAGAAGAGTACAGGGAAAGCTAATCTGTATTTCATTTAACCTTCACAGCAGTCCTAAGAGTTGGGTGCTGCTTGCCCCAAGGTCACACATCTACCAAGTGTCAGACTGGTTTTGAACTCAGGTCTTACTCCAGGCTCAGCCCTTTATCCATTATGTCACCTAGCTCCCCCAAAGATATGAGGGACTTGTATGATATAGAAAAATGAAGAAGCTCAGTGTGAATGGCTGCTTTTTTTTTCCCCTCCTAGTAAACTATGATAGGAGTTTCTCAGCTGTGAAAGTCAGGGGAAGTAATGATATTGGAAGCTAAAGGAGAGATTTATTCAGCTCACCATGGGGAACGTGACAGAGAATCAGTTATGGGGAGAGTATAAGAATTGGATTGCCTTGCAAGAATGAGGGCCCATGTGAAATTATTTAATATAAATTTGGAGTGACTCCTTTAAGCATACTTGACTGATTTCCAGAGCCTTGGTTTTTTTATGGGTTAAGTGAAGGTATGATTTCTGAGGCCACTTTCTAGCTCTAAGTCTATGAACCTAAGTTGACCAACAGTCATCATTCTACCTTGGTAAGGCTTTCTTTACCAGAAGTTTCCTACACCAACAACAGTAACAAGTCTAGAGGAAAAATATTAGATACCAATTTATGAAAAACATTTAAATAAACATTTTGCAGTTATTGTTATATGTGTCTATTTTTAAAAGCTCCATATCTCAAGGTGAAATTTGACAGGAACAAACCAAAATAGTGAACGTAAATATGTTACCCATCTCTTTCCAGGGTGCCTGAAATTCCCTGTTAGTCATATTTTAAGTGGATAAGACACTATTTCCAGAAAATCTCAGTTAAAATGCAAATGTAAACATATTACCTTGGAGTTAAATACTTCAAGCCTTGGACACCCATAATTAGCAGGTATTAGTTCTCTGATTAGCTAGAAATGAATACTTTTACTTTGGGACTGGAAAGGAAGTGGGTCAGTATTGATGGAAACAGGCAAGGTAGGTAGGTCTGGAGCAGAGTCCTTGGAGGCTTTTGGTGGGGGACAGAGGGAAAAAGAAGGGCACCCAAAAGGGAAGTGGAGGCTTGTAAAAGTCAAACTTAGCAATTTTGCCAAGCCCTAACCCTTATAGCACTAAATGAAGCACAGTTAAAATACACACTTGATGGGAAATAGTCTAGAGATAGAGCTATAGAGCCCATACTGTTAAAATGAATTTTACACCATCATATTCAACTGGGTTGTATAATAATGATGTTCATGGAACATCATTTACCTCTCTGACATGCCTGCTACTTGAGCAAAATAATACCTTTTGTGGATGAGAACTAAACATAGAGGCATTCTTTCTTTTGGAGTCTAAACAGAGAGCAAGCCTAGAAAATAGCATGTTAAATTCACATGTGGATTGTTGGCAAGACTACAGTTTAGTTTTATCCAGTGTATTTCTGATGCATTTCATTAAATGTCTTTTTCAGAAAAGGGGGAAGACTGGTAGTGAACCCAATTAAAGTGAACAGTGATTCAGTGGTTTTAGAAATGACAGTTGGGGAATTTGAATCCAAAAATAAAACCATACATAAATTGACCAAATATTTTTCAGCAATGAAGTAACTAGTAGCAAAAAGTAAGGCTTTATTGTATGCTTTACATAAGTGCCTCAGCTGGTTGGACTGATCGTTATCACGTGCCACTTTTTATATCCTTGCTGCTGCTACCCCCTGTCCTTTGTTGTTGCTCCATTGACCAGACATATGTAGCAGTACCACGGGGCACAGAACATACCCTCAGTTAGTAAATGCTGCCAGATGTGGTTAGGATCCGTTGATTTAAATGACTGTGATTTAAATAGTTAACTTTACCTCTTTTCTTTTGAGTTTCTTTCCTATAGTAAAATGCCTTTTTAAAGTTATTCCAGTCATGTCTTGTGTCTTGACCTACCTCTTTGTTTCTGGGGGAGAAAATACAAAAAGAAAGGAGGATGGGCATTTGTTTCCTTGAGCTCTTAGTGGTTTTGACTTTTCCTCTTTTGGCAAATAATTGTTAGTTGCAACTGATTTACTTAGTGAGGAATGTTTTGATTGTTTAAAGCTTAGGTGAATCTCACAGGTAAGAATTATTAGCTGGAATTATGAATTTTGTCTGAGTCCTATTTATTTCAATGCTTCTAAAAGAAAACTTTCTCACTTGGCCTAGAGAAACCAATAGTTTGTTATTTCAGTAAGCTAATCTTTCTATATGAGAACTTTTTTTCCTGTTTGCATTTTATCACATATGAAGCATTGGGGTGAGTCCATGTCTAAGAGACAAACACAGATACCTGTTCACTTGTTTTTCATAACAAAATATTTATTGAAGGAATGCATTTAAAATTTTTTTCATTTTAAAGGCAGATTACTTTCACTTGAATCAATTGATTGTGTAGCAATTATTTTTCATTGTCTTGCTTGTTCTTCCTTTTTTTTTTTTTTAAATAAATAGGGATAAAAACTGAAGCTGTGATTTCACAGGCATAGAGAGCTTCCAGATGGGGAAATTCCCTTTGCTGATATAGGTCTCTGCAATTTAGTGTTAGGGCAGGTATACTTAAGCATATATCCATCCACTTTTAAAAAACATTTTCATAACTTTCAGAATCATGGTTTCCTTTGCAATCTTATGTATTTTATGCATTTTAAAACATCATTCTGAAAAAGTTTATGGGTTTTAACAGATTGCTTCAGGGGTCTATGACATAAAAAAATTAAGAACCCTTTCTTAAAGGGTTGTTATGAAGTTAAGTGACTTGCCCAGGGTCCACAGCCATCATGTGTCAAAGATAAGACTGGAGCCCAGTTTTTGTTTGACTCTCTGCTCAAAATGCCGTGATGCTTTTTGAGAAGTTAAAACAAAGCACGAAAAATTTTCTCTGCCTTCCGATTATCAACACATATTTTAAGTTACTAGCACTAAAATAGAAATCAACTTAAATAGTGTGGGAGTATGTTTATTGTCCGTGTGAATTTGGCCAAACCTCAGTGCCTTCATCTGTGAAAATAGAAGATTGGACAGGCTCTTTCAGCTCCAAATCCTGTGATCCTAATGTTTTATTTAGAATGTGCTCATCTGTAGCAATAGAGATAGAAGTAGCAACCTTATGATTGTTACTTTTAATCTCAAGATTATTAGCTATGAGTGAGGACAAAGGGAATAAATTGCCTTTTTCTTTTTGTCTTAAATGAGTACTTTCTAACAATGAATAGGCTGGTATCTAGTTTATCAAATTACTTTTTCTTGTGTTTCAAATGCTAGAGTCTTGGAAAAGTCATATATCTGAGGAGACAAGTTTGCTCCCTGTCAGCTAGGAGACCCTCCCTAGCAGGTTGGCATAGAGGAAAGCTCTGGCTTCCAAAAGACAACCTGGCAATTGTGTGATCTTGAGCAGGTCACTTACTTCTTCCCTTGAGAGACTGAGTCTAATCACATGTAAAATGAAGAGGAGGACAAGCTGGACCTGATTATCTTTGAGGTTCCTTCCAGATCTGAATTCCTATACTTGAAACTTAGTAGCATCTTGTATATATATATAGCCCATAGAAATCAATAAATGTTTCTCTAATGTTTCTCTGATTAGGCAAAGCAGTGCAGGACAGTGGAAGCTTTGATTCAGGAGTCAAAGGATAAAGATTTAAATCTTGCCCCTTATAATTAGTATCTGTGTCACCTGGAGCAAATGACTAAAACTCCCTCAGTTTCCTCATCTTACAAATGAGGAGGTTGGACTCCAAGGTTCTTTTCAGCCCTAGATAGACAATCCCATCAACATGTTCCCTTTTTATGCTTGTTTCCTCAAGTGTAAAATGAGAGAGTCTGACTGAGTGGCCTCTGAGGTCTCTTCCAGGTCTATCTAGATTTATGGTCAGTCACTGAAGAGCAGGGAGTTGGAAATATGTTGTTTCCTGTGGTTTGCCTTCTTTGGGGGAGAGAGGTGGGGAAGAGGGTTCCTATGGGCCAAACCCAGCATGAAGGTCAGGAGGACGAATGAATGAGGTCTGAGCTTGTCGGGGCCACTACAGAAGGGAAACACCTCTCTGGAAGGATTTATAGTTCAGTTTGGGGAAGGAGACTTTTAGATTCCCCTGGAATCAACTGCTTCTGCAACCCTGGACATTTATAGCCACAGGCTTCTTCCCTGGGAGAGAGATCCTTAAGGCAACCTCTGAACAACTGATTAAGACAACTGAATCTTGGAATCCTCTCCTTGTTGGCCAGTTACAGTGAAGACTTTTCCTTCTATGTTTTACATACTGAACATTGTGTATTGGGTAGATTTGTGTATTGCCTTTGGCAAAGTTTCCAGCAGCTGATTTGAACACTAAGTACATTAAATTTCTTACATATACATATATATCTATACCGTGGTATGCTAGTAAATATTTAACCACCAGCTGGGGAGAAGGGTATTGGGTAGTGTGATGTGATGGTGGTGGTGGTGGTGGTGTATGAATGCATGTAGAACATACTTTTAAGTTTAATCTACACACTTAAAGTTTTCTTCATTGCTTTCTTAAGTTTAGACAACAAAATCATAAGTCAGGCTCTGGTTTGCAGGTTTGCCAATTTCTGAAGTGTAACCCCTCACAATGAAAAATTAACAATTGTACAGCCATTTCAAGCTGACTCTAGCACTCCCTAGTCCCTAACCTTTGTTAGGTTGCTAACTGGAATTTGTTAGCTTCTTAGAATCCTAGGGTTTGGGAATGAGGATAAGATCCTTTGACTCTCTTAATTCTCATTCCCTCCTCCCTCCTCCCCCCGCAATTTTCCTCAGTAATTCCAGACTCTTTGATCCTTTTAACTATCCTGGGAGTGGGAACAGTATTTGGGCAGGTGAATGGAAGGATGAATGTATTCCCAGAATCTCCATATTTCCTTCTCCTTGTGTAATGTTGAGTGAATTTTTTTGTAGAAACATTATTATAAATTATGTTAATTTTTCATACCATGTTTTCATACCATAACCTTTGATAAACTACAATTCCTATGTATTTGCAATATCATCGTTTTCACCATTTCTGTTGTATATATTCAATTTTTTTTATACTGTTAATTAATGAGCTAGTCTGAGAACCTAACCCTATATATGTATTATATAATATTGTTTCTATGGGAAAACATGTTCAAAGTTCCAGACAATTGACTTGTAAACACATTTGTGAAATACTAGTATTTGTAAATTGAGGGGTTCCTGCATAGATTAATTATTCAACACCTAAATGTTCTGCTCCCCAAATACTATGCAACATGTGTTTATTATTTGGTGAGAAATGGGGGAAAATGAACAATAAGACACTAGGGCAATCCTGTGTACATAGAAAGAGGTAGCATGGAACGGTTGAAAGGAAAACCTCTTCAAGATATGGGTCCATATACCACCTCTAACCCCTTTTTTAAGGCTGGACAAGTGACCTACCCCACTTAGGCTTCTCTTTCTCCTCTCTAATATGAAGGAGTTGAACTAGAGATAATAGGCTTTTAACATGGGATCTGTCAACTTGTTTTTAAAAACATTTTTGGCCATCTTGGGGACGGAAGGGGAGAAAATTTGGAACTTATGGAAGTGATTGTTGAAAACTGAAAAATAAATAATTTGGGGGGAAAAACATTTTTGATAACTGTATTTCAGTATATGGAGCAGTGATATAGATAGAACAAGAGATCTGGAGTCAGGAAGACCTGAGTTCAAATACAGTCTTAGATACTTACTAGCTGTGTGGGCAAATCACTTAACCCTGTTTGCTTCAGTTTCCTCATCTGTAGAATGAACTGAAGGGGAAAATGGCAAACCACTCCAGTATCTTTGCTAAGAAAATTCCAAATAGGGGTCACAAAGAGTCAGATTGTAAAGAAGGTACACAGTAGTTATCAGAGGGGTCCACTACACAGAAAAGTTCAAGAACCCCTGAAATTGATGGATTCAGAGGTTCCTTCTAACCCTACGTCTGTGATCCTGTGGCTTAAAACTATGATGACCAAATTTGAATTTTGTCGAAGTTGCTACTGATACCAAAAGTTTAATTTCTTTCTCTCTCCCTCTCTCTCCCTCTCTCCCTCCCTCCCTTCCTCTCTCTCCATCTTTAGTTTGAGCCTTTGTTTAATATTTTATATAAAAGTTCAAACGTATACTCAAGAATAGCTGCTACTCTAACTTGTTTAGGTATTAGGAAAGATACTTATAATCTGCTTTAGGCTATGGGCCAGAATAATTTCAAAAGGAAATATTCATTCTCAGTTATAAAACCAGAGCTCAGAAATTCCAGTTGTCAGGTTACTGCTTGTGGCTGAAAGTTTCAGGGTGGCAGGAAGAGGGGGAAACTGAGGCTGGAAGAATTTTTATGTGTTCCCTAATTATCTACTACCAAACCTAGAGAGGGCTAACCTATTTGATTACATGATCGGGTTACGGCACCAAAGTCATCCTAACCACTACACAGTCATTGCAGTTGAGGTGATGAGAACAGTTATGGAGTGTATTTGATTATGGCAAAGCCCTAGAAATAAAATTATCTTAAAGCATGCATATTACCTACCTCTCCCCATCAACTGAACACGTACTTGATTTTCATGATATATAGCCTTTCCTTTCATATATCATCAAGAAAATGCCTTAAGAAACAGGTCTCATACCATTCTGCAGAAGCCTACTTGCTAGCTAATTTTTTTTTCTAAATACAGAAGAGGAAATGGAATTTGCTAACTGCATATTCTGTCTCTAGTCATTCTGGTGTCTAAAACTGTCTTGATGATGCATGGTGAAGTAGAAAATCCTCAAGGTGACCAAGCCCAAAACACTTTAAGATCAAAGCCAACACCTTCAATCATACTGCACTTGGAAATAATTAGGTACATATGATCTGTAGAGCACTGGTGTGCTTTATGCTCAAGTATGCATTGGCTGAAACTTTGGGCCACATGACCACTCCCAAGAAGAGTGTGCTGCAATCATGTAGAAGTTACAAATGTATAAATAATCACAAGGAGAAATTTGTCTTCAAGAAGAGGTTGTGATCTCCACTCTGTTGAGGTGTGATGAGTTTCTACCTTCCAGTTATATGTTGCTCACACACAGGAAGCAACTGCAGGTTAGGGCTTATCAATCATTTGAAATTTTTCTTGTTTTAGAGGATGAAATCCAAAGTTATCATAGGTTTAAAATGAGTCTTCTACTTCTCATTTGGAATGATTTGACAGACGGTTTCTTTGTACTGGCTATGTGTTTTGGCTTTTTAATGGAAAAATCAATTAAGTGGGAATAATTCTAAGAAGTGAAATTCTTCAACCTAAGGATTCTCATAAAGGAGTTTAGGAAAACTCACCACTAAAAGAATATACACTAAATTGTCAACTCCTTGAAGACAGGAACTGTGTCTTATTCATCTTTATATCTCTCTCTTTGTGCCTAGCACATAGTAGTAGATGCTTAATAAATGCTTGTTCAGTTTAATTGACTCGAGAGAATATATTTCTGTTATCTATAAGACAATAACAAAGAAAATCAGGGACTTACCTCACCTCAGCCACCTATCCCATGACCTATTGCGTCTCAGAAAAATCGGAGTTTTGAAATATTTTCAGAGTAAGTTTTTCAGTCATTTTTCCTTGACTGAATGAACAACACACTTAACAGACATTTATTAAATGAGTAGTAGGAGCTGGCTCTTGAGAACTCCACTGTCAGATTTTCAGGTGCCAATTGGATATCTCAAAAGAGATGTCTCATCTTAAATTCAATATATTCAAAAGAACATATTAACTTTCTCCTCGAACTCTCCTGTCTTCCTAACCTCCCCATTACTCATGAGAGTACCATCATCATAATCATCATCATCTCTAGTATTAAAGATTTACAAAGCACTTTACAAATATCTCATTTTATTTTTACAACAGCCCTGGAGATCAATGATATTTTTATCTTCGTTTTACAAATGATGAAACTGAACCAGACAAAGGTTAATGACTTGCCCACTCACATAGCAGTTAAGTGTCTGAGGCAGGATTTGAACTCATGTTTTACTGACTCTAGGCTGAACACTCTAGCTGTATACCCTGCCCCAGCATCCTTCCAGTTACTTGGGCTTGGAACCTCAGTGTCATCTTCAGTTCCTTACCATTTCATCCCTGATCCCCATCTACTCTATTGCCAAGTCCTATCATTTCTACCTTTGTAACATGTCTTGTATATGCTCCTTTCTCTCCTATAACACTGGTGCCCCATTGCCTCACACCTGGACTTTTGAAGCAGCCTGATGGTTAGTTTCTCAGTCTAAAGTCTCTTCACTCTAGCGCATCCTCCACTCAGCTGTCAAATTAATCTTCCTAAAGTCAGGTCTGACTATGTTTTCCCCACCTTCACCCCTCATTCAACAAATTTCAGTGACTTCCTATTGCCTACAGAATCAAATCAATACAAAATCCTGTTTGGCTTTTAAAATCCTTTATAACCTTTCTACTTTGCTACCATTCCTCAGTCCCCATTCCCTCCTGTGTTTTGAAATCTAGTGACACTGGCTCCTTGCTGTTCCTCAAACAAGACTCCTCCCAATTCCAGGTATTTTCACTGACTGTGAAAATGTCTAGAATTTTCATTTTCCCCATCTCTGCCTCCTAGCTTCAGTGGCTTTCTTTTAAGTATCAACTAAGATCCCACTTTCTGCAAGAAGCCTTTCCTAGTTCTTTGTAATCTCACTTTCTTGCCTCTGATAATACACAGTATTTTGCTTCTCATCTCTCCCAGTAGATCATGAGTTCCTTGAGAGCAGGAACTGATTTTTGTCTTACTTTGTATCTCAAGTGTTTAGCTAAGTGTGGGGTAGGCACTTAATAAATGTTTCTTGACTTGACTTGATTTAACTTAAGTATGTAGAAGCCTTGGACTTTGGTTTTACTTCTTGCAAATGTGCCCTTAGGGTGTAGACTCTATGCTGCTCTCTCTCCAAACCCAGTGCTGCAATATTCACTATAGGAGTGAAGGTATATAGAGACTAAGTGGGAGTTATCACACTAAGTCTGGGTTATCACAACTGTCACAAACAACCACTTCCAAGCCAGTGAAAGGCAACATTTGGAAAATGTACCATAAAAAGCCAACAGATAATTCCTGTTCTAATACCTGAAATAGTTTTTAATAAAGAAGAAATCTTAGAGAGCTTTTTAGATTTCCCCAAGTTGTTACTGTTCATTCCATGGGATCTAGGAGAAACAGAACCAATTGCAAGAATGACCTTTGAGAAAGATAAACAAAATGAAAAAGTTTAATATTGTAGATATGTGCACTGGCAAGCATCTCCTCCATCATAGTCTTTGAACTCTTATGAAGCTTATGTTTGGGAACAAAGACCTGTTAGTAGAATGATCATGTTCATACTTGTTGTGTGAAGAGCCTAATTTATATGTAACATAGCACTGAGTGAGGAGAATGGGTATTTCTTCTAAAATTGCCTTTGATAATTTGACTAGTCATATTGACTTCCCCAGTAATAAACTGAATTACTCCTCGAGAGTTGTCTCGGTATTGTCCACCGCTAGAAAGAAAGTAAACTCTAGAGTTGTTCCTTGTCTGATTTTGAAAATATTCTCAAGGAAAGAAAGAAAATATTCTCACATTTTTATTATCTATTGATTTTCATATTCTAAAACACATGCTTTGTTTCATTTGGGACTAACTTGAGGAGATTCAAAGCTATGTTTTAAAGAATATTTAGCCCTTTCTTCTGCACCTTTTTCCTTACCACTCCTAACTCCCAACAGAGCCAAGAGTCATTGCTTGGTGGTGACAGGGTTGCTGACCTACTTGGAGTTAAGGCAGCCACCATGTCAAAACGGGAGTCTACTTTGAAGGAATATTTGTCATCTTTGGAATTTTTACAGACTCATAATTTACACATATACACTGACCCCAATCCTCTTTTCTTACCTGCTCTACAAACTGAGTTCCTCAATTTTTTCTTTCTCTTTGAGGAGGAAACAGTTCAGTGTTTTCTGACATTGCCACTCTGTGTTAGTTTTCATTGCAATTTGCTCCCTCTGAGACCTGGCCCTGTGGGACCCACCTAGTATTTGAAAATAAAGCCAGTGGCCTTGAAATATTTTACTGAATAAATAACAAAATACTTTTGTGATGTCTGTTACTCTGTTTTCTCAAGAAGCACATGCATAGGTGGTTGACCAATGATGAGTGTCTTTGGCATTAACAGGTTTTCTAGTTTTAATATTCACGGACTATTTTTTTTTCATTCTAGCTGTCTGAATGATTAATGTGACTAGGAAAATACTGTTGACCCATTTAAATCATGTCAAACAACATCCCTTGCTCATCTACATAATGAAATACACACTGAACATTAAATCTTAAGTGTAGGAGCCAGTGAACTACAAAATAATGTTTTACTCATTTAGATTAGGAAGTAAAATATAGGACATTAGTACTAATCATAGTATTAAATATTAAACCATGCAAATTGTAATTGTCATTGAAAAAGAACTACAACAGAAAAGACTAATAACATTTTAGCTATAGCAGTTAATTAGGGGAGGTTGGGGGGGCGGTGTGTGCAACAGTGTGAAGTTTAAGAAAAGTCTGTGTGTCAGATCATTTTTAATATTTCTGGTATCATGGGATTTATTTCATATAGTTGAGTTCTTTCACGTGTTAATCAGCAGTTTGGTAGTCTTAAAAAATAGCTGTCTCAAAAATAGAAAAAAAATCATTTGTGTATATTTTTTCATTATATTAGTAAAATATCCTCTGAATTCTTAGTTAAAATGAAAAGTTATTTTGATCATCCATCAGACGACAAATAAGATAACCCTTTAAAAGAAAAGTTTTAATTTTATGTGGACATTATTTCCAGTGTGTTTAAATAAATACAAAATTCAAAGATACTGAATTTAGGCTATTAGGTTTCTATGGTTACGTACCTTTCTGAATTATTTTGTGTATTGTGTAAATAGGTCTATGAGTCACCTATAATTATTTGTTTTTTAGTTTGTTATGTTGGTAATTCTCTGTTTGGTTGAATTTAATACAGTTCCCACCACTTGCTTTGGTTTATGTATATTTTAGTGTGTGTGATTGACAGTGATTGAGCATTTCTCATGGAGTGCTTGTTTTTTTTTGTCGTAAATGATGTATGTTGGTGGTGCTAGAAATGTAAACAAGTTCTTCCTTTATCACTGTTTAATAAACAGGGAATTTTATGCAAAGAAAAGATCCTTGTACATTTTAAGCAATAAGGTGAGGTAAAATCTAGTTTGATATTCATATGAAATATTCACATTACAAGTATTTTTTTAATTGTACTCTTCAAAGCTTGGTCTATAATTCTGTCGATTACTCAGGATATTGAATGTTACATAGGGGCTTATGAGTAATCATACTACTTAGTGAATAATATTTCAAGATAGGATGAAAAATGGACGTTTTCTGATAAAACTCCAATGCATGTTTTCTATAATGAACTTGGGAAGTGACTTAGTTATACAGTAGTAGAACCTTTGAGTAAATAGCTTCTTCTAATAACATCATTTACCCTTCCCTCCCACCCCATGCACAAATATGAAAACTCTTGGTACATCAGTTCAGATATTTGGATGAATACCTAAGTTTTACAAACTTGATGACAGGCCAGTTGGTAGGAGTTGATTTTCCTGTATTTGGTGATACTTGAGTTTCCTTGTCTGAAAAGGAAGTTGGGATAAGAACAGAGGTTGAATCTTTCATAATTTACCTAATCAGATAGTACCTATGAACTTCCTAGCTCTTCCTTTTTTAGAACTTGGAGTTTCTAGTATTAGAAGTCTAGATAGGATGATGTAGCTGTATATTTATTAATATAAATTACCTGTGGCACATTAAAAAATTTTTAAACCAGTTTTTCACTGCCAGTCAATACACTTTGATTTTTGCCTACCCTCAACCAGCTAGCAGTCAGGGGATAAAAAAATAATTGGACTGTTAGCCCAGGTAAAATGTAGTTAGATAAAAGTGGAAAAAATCCTGTAAGACATTCTCTCACAATAACAATGGATTTTTGACTTAGCCACCATTTTGCATTTTGTTCCCCACTCTTAGTCTCCCTCTAATGGATATGTCCTTTTTTTTATGTCTGTATTAGAAATATAGTTCAAAAGGTTATAAATAATATTTTACTACTAAGACAATTTTATCAAAGCCTTTTAATATAAAAATGTGAAGATGGATTTAACTGTCCACCAAGTGTGACAGATATTATCCAATTCCATCAGTAAGAGATAGCATTTTAAGCTAAATCATGCTTTCAGATGTGAGTAGCAGCTTGTTTAAATAAAAATAGAAATTATAGGTACTTTTAAAAACCATCTGGGGTTAAGGAAATTATTTTATAGTCAGATATCTCTCTTGCCAAAGAAAAATAATACCTGACCAAATACTCAACAGCCTCCCTTGTAAGTATGTGCTCTTTGGGACACTCTCCAGTTATTGTATTAGTACCTAAAACTGTGAGGGTAAGTGGACCGTTGTGCTGGCAATTAGCCACTTGTGAATCCAGATGTATTATATATTCAGTATTTTGTGGTGATATAACTATTCCAGCCCCAAAGAAAGCTACTCTCAGAAAATATGAAATATTCTTCTTTATTACAGTCTGCTGTATATTTTGTCTTTATTTTCATTGTGAAAATAACCCTTTGAAGTGTGACCTTAGCTTCTATTGTTTTAGAGTTATGTATATTCAATCACAGAAACATGAAAGTACATTGCTTTCCTAAAGCCTTCGCTTTTTCATTTTGGGTTGTGATTACTGACTCTAGTGACCATCTCTTCTATTGCATGGTGATAAGGCAGAGAGAAAAATCCACACAATTATCAAAACCATCCAGTACAGAATTTGTATTCAAATGTATTCTTTTTATTTTCTGTTCTTCACCTGGAGTTATGCAATCAATGAAAACATTGCATGTAAAGCATTTTGGTGTAGATTTTTTAAAGGCACTGATACTTCATTGTTCAGCCCAGACGGAAGCTTCTGAGCTATTTTATGCCAATTGTTTACAAAAATGACTTTAAATGGTACACATACATACTGGGGGAAAAAACCAACTAGCTCGAAGACACTACATGTAGAGCATCATTGATGTTTTTGCAAAATGAAGCCCCCAAATTCTTCTAGTTGTTTTCATACACTTTAATACAATGGAAACAATGCATATTAAAGCTGTATCTCTAGTCAGCAGCAATGAGACTTTTTTGTCCTCTTTCCTAGGTTTCCTATAGTACTATGTGATTTTGGTCCTAAATAACTCATATTTTGGATAGGATTATGTAAGACAGGAGACTGTATAAGATCTGTTCTCTAAAAAAAAAAATTAAAGGCAGGCAAGGATTCTGCAAAGTAGTGATACTTTTTCTGTTTTTTAACTTGAACTTTTCACATAAATTGTAAGATTCAAATCAATGTGTGAATCTTATCAACTTGCTATTTCTGGTTCTGATTTGTGTGTTTTATTGCAAACTCCTTTATTTTCTTCATCTTCACTAAAAATGTGTAAGGTAAAAGGAATGTTTCTCTTGCTAGACTTCGGAAAGTTGAAATTTGCCAGATGTCTTATGTTAACTAGGAGTCTGTATTCCCTGGGTACCACCAGTGTGAAACTCTTAATACTACTCAGCCTGAGCTTTTGGATTGGGTTCATTTCATTGTTCTGTGCTTCTACTTTAATTAGCACTTGTCTTTTGTTTTCTACATAGGGGATGTTGCTGGTTTCAGAAAGCCTACAAGAGGAATAGTTTTTTGACGATATTTTTTCTCAGGGCTTAACTAAAGTATTACATTTTAACTATGATATTTATACATCACTTCATTTGCCCAGGAAGAATACAATATTTCTTTGTCCAAAAAGTTGGCCTGTGTATATATATTGTTCTACTTTTCTATAAAGTGTAACTTACAGGCAATGAAATCTGCTAATGTATAGTAAGATTATAAAGGCAAGCTAATTAACTTTCCATTTTGAGTTAGAAAAGGAAGATTTCCATCTTGAGGAGAAATTTGAACACAAGTTAGTCCTCTCTCTCTCCCTCCCTTCCTTCCTTCCTCTCTCCCTCCCTACCTCTCTTCCTTCTTTCCTTCCTTCCTGCCTTCCTTTCTCCTTTCTTCCTTCCATCCTTCCATCCTTCCTTCCTTCTTTCCTTCCTCTTTCATCCCTCTCTCATCTAGTAAATAATTTTCTGTTAGCTTTGGACTTCAGGTATGAGTTCTTACTATAGTAATTTTTTATATAAAAAAATGTGGGCTAGGTTTCTAGCATACTATTCTTCTTACTTTTCCAGTATGTACCCTTGTAGTAAATAGTCTTGTTTCCCACTATAATTTACCATAGGCTGGAGGATAGTTTATTTTATCTTATTACAAAGGAGTAGAATAGTTTTCAGAGAATTAGCAATCCAACTTTTTTAAAGAAGCAAAATGAGAACTTCCCCTTAATTTTCTTGTTGTCATTGACATTATACTCCATCAATTGCTATTGATAGAAAAAGAAGGAAAAAAAGGTGGCATGGAGCCAACTTCCTGAAAGAGCCATGGAGAGGGTCATGTTTTGTCGTGACCTGGGCACTGTTACTTGAATGTTGTTATTATTAGGCCAGGGAGCCCTAAGGCTGTCACCCTTCCTGTACATAGAAGAGGCTCTGAGTCTTACTAGCTTTCTAACTTACCTTCTCTAGGACTGTGACCCCTGGGGCTTCAGTTTATGACTGAATGATGAATTCTGAGAATTCTAGTTATGTATTTGCTTCACCTTCATTTGAATAGGCAGAGAAATAATAAATGATTTCATAAGCAGTGGTGGTAGTGTGCCCAATTTTAATATGAGAAAAATGTAGGAATTCAAACAAAACCTCATTGGCCTTTCTTTATTAGCTTACTCTAGTCTAGTGGAAACTGCCAACTACAGCATTCAATAACTGGTACAAATGTTACATGTTGTTTTTGTGTTTAAAAAAAAAAAGCATTTATGTTAGATTTTTTTTGTCCATTTAAAAACACTCTGTATTTCATATTTTCATATGCTTTCAAAATATATGACTATATTGAATGTAAATAACCATAAAGTCACTATTCTTTATATCTCAATTGCAAATCTTTATTTTAGGCAAGTATATGTGCCAATACATTTTGTCTGTGTATTTTACCATATTTTGAGCATTTTTAAAAAATCTCCCTCCCCCCAACACCTGCATAGCAAATGGAATTGTACCCTCATTAAAAATGTTGTTTAATTACATTAAATTACATTGTATCTTCATTAAAAATATTGTTTAATAAACACTGTAGCCTTATCATCTTGGGGGAGGGGAGTTGCCAAATGCTGCTAATTAGAGAAAAATGTTTTTTTACAGGCTTGTAAAACATATTTAGTTTTTTCTCTGTAATGTCATCTTGGCTTGTAATCCAGGAAACAGTCATGTATGGTGTCCATATCCATGATTTCCTGAAATGGAGAAAAAGTGTGGAAAGCATCTGGAGAAAAGGAGACTCCCTTTACCAGCTTGTTTCCTGTAAGCTAAATTGGAAGACCTTGTCTGTGCAAATAGATTTCAAAATAGAGCCTGCCCTTTGACTGTCTCCATAATTACATGGCTCTCTCTGTATTTTATTTGGCTGCCAGAGCAGTTAACCCCTGGAAGTAAGGGGGTTGTTGATGGCGTGGGCCAGCATGGCTACACATGTCCATGTGAATAGAATACACTGTTTAGAGAAGCCTAGCTAAGACCTCATTACATTATTCTTTAACTTGACTTAGAAATTTTTACAAGTTAAATAATGTTGATTGTGGTTGGTTAAAGGCCCACTATATATAGATAATATATAGGTATTGGTTGTTTGGGGGAAAAAGGAGGGGGGGAGGAGAAAGTTCCTTGTTGCTTTGATGTAATCAACATCTGTCAACAGAATGAATTTGCTTTTGTTTAGTTTCAAGGGCTCTTGTCCTTCTGCTTTGCCCAATCAGTTTCTGCTTCAGCCTGGGGCATTCCTCTATGTTGTTCTTTTATTCACCAAATGCACAGGTTTTCTCTTGTGAAATATGAGCTTCTCTTCTGCTATACAGGTTACTTGTAGTTGGAAGAAACCTTTAATCTTCTACATTTATTCTTGAAATGTGCATCTTGAATAATCATAAAAAATCAATGAGAGAGGTGTATTAAGTATGCAGACTATTTAATTTTCCACTCACTGCAATTTTTCTAAGATAGCAACACTGTCATGAGGATCTTCAATGTTTTAGGTTAAGAAATAGAAGACAGAGATACATTTTGTCATATTCCCTTTTGGTTTTGAAACAGAGTACTTTAAAAGCTTGTGTCCCTACTCTAGGTAATTGGCTGGAGTTACTGAACTGTTATCTTTCCTCAGTTCCTAAATTAGCCTCTTCAAAAGGTATTCCTATAGCATATTACCTACTGAGACCACCATAGGAAGCATTTTATTATTCTTATTGTTTTAAGCATTTAGTTAAAAGTATGCCAAAGACTGCCTTGCCGGAATTAGATGACTTTTAAAAGTTAACCTGTTCTTTAAATAATCTGATTTAAAGTTAAAATAATTAACAAATATAAATCTTGTATTTGAAAGTATGTTTTACCAATCATGTTTACCAAAGATGTTTTACCAATCATGCTTGTTTTCTGATTTGGTACCCTAATTTGGTATTATTTAAATCTAGCGTGGAGTCCTCACTTCATCCAAAAGATGAAAAGGCCTCCATTGTAAAAATCAACTACATATTAACATACTATAAATAACCAGATTTGTAACCAGATCCTGGCTTTTGCAGATGATTGCAGAAAAATCATATTAAAAGAGACATTTTTACAATGTGTCCTTTAAAATTATATATTATCTTTGTTGAGTTTATCAGCTTCTGTGAATTAGTACCAGGCTGATTTTTATGGGTGATAAGTTGTTTTCTGCTCTAACACTTGATACTTTTGAAATGCAGAATAACTGAGAATTAAAAACATGTGTCTCCCTTGAAATGTATTTAATGTAAATGAATGGTTTAGATGGTTATAGGCCACACCTCACTAGAAGTGAACTTCCTTCAATTTTATAGCTGTTCAGAAAGAAACATTTAAAAACACCCATTGGAAAGTTCATTGAACCTCTCCCTTAAAAAATACTTGTTGACCAAGAGAAAAATCACATTTACAAGGCTAAAATCAACTTAATTAAGGGTCATTAATAGAGGTGCACATAAAAAGCCCTACTGCTTAGTGGGTGAAATAGGAGTATTTCATTATGGAGTGTAGCCTGTGTGAACAGATAACAATTAAAACAGACCTAGACTAAAAGGCTAATAAATATAGGGCACGTTGTGTGCAGCACAATTAGTCACTTACAATGTACCCCAGCCTCCACTATACTTGAATTTTGTAGTTCTACCTTTGAGGCTGAATCTGTTCAAGGAAGGAAAAAATGCAGCCCTCAGTAGATTATGTTATTACTATATATGGGAACATTTAAAGCCACATTAAAGATTTACACTGTAAATACAAATTTAAAACAGGAAAAATATGCCATGAGATCCAGGATACACACAGTAATTTTGAGAGGTGCTCGGACTGCACAGTGTGATTCTCCATGGAGTGAAAGAAGCACTTGACTATAATTTTCAGTGTTCAGCACAAACTATGTGCTGATACAATTTTTGTGACACTGAAAATAATTCTTATTATTACACTTGATAGCAGTAAGTATTCTAGTATTCATACCAAATAACATATAGATTTACTATCTAAAAAAAGCCTGTACAGAGTTTTTGTTAAATAATCAACACCATACATCCTCACTGTGATGATCTGTTTCAAGACCAATAGTGATGATACAAAGAATCTCCTTCCTGAGCTCCACACCCTCCTGATATTCTGATGCCTTCCCAATGGAGTCTCACATATATATATGGATTGCCTATTTTGGTAATTAGCATCACTGTGTAACTCTTGCCCCCCCATCCTACCTCCAGATAGCTTAACAAAATGAAGATGAGCTGTGGACTGTGCTTGAACAATAGTGAATAGAATACTGGACCTCAGTAAAAAGGGGAAGTATGGCCTGATGGGAACAGGCCAGGTTGTTCCTGTCTGATGATTGATGAGATGGATGCATCAAACTAGTTGTGAATGCAGCAGCTTAAGAGTTTGTTGAAAAGAGGTATTAAAAATACTGTTTTGAGTGCGAGTGGTAAGGGAGAGAGGAAGGGGGAAAGAAATGTATAGAAAATGTTAAAATATTTTTCTGGAAATTATGATAGACTTTTTTTTTCCTTTCAGGGCCATCTATTAAAATTGCACATGGAGATTTTTGTTTTGTTTTCTTGTGGGTTTGAGAAGAATCTTGTTATGCTAGCTTGTATTTGATAAAACAGAATTTTTCTTTATTTCTCTTTTTTAGTCAGGTTTACTACAACCTTAATCTTGGAATGGCATGTGGTTGGTTTAAGTACATTCTTCATTTCACCTGTGAAAGGACTAGATTTTTTTTCCTCTTAGTTTGTAATGAATAGTTAGTGGAATAACAACACAGTAAGGTACCTTATTATCCTGTTATCTTGTGACAACATTTATAGTGTGTCTTTTATAGGATAGAGGTAAAAGATTTCATTCCAAATAAAGAAGTAT
This sequence comes from Potorous gilbertii, assembly GCA_028658325.1. Lineage (NCBI taxonomy): Eukaryota > Metazoa > Chordata > Mammalia > Diprotodontia > Potoroidae > Potorous > Potorous gilbertii. Next base: position 195,699,857 of record CM053771.1, read on the forward strand.
CCTGTGAATGCAGAATTAGTTGATAAGATAACTTGGCACATGGATAGCTACAATTGTTAATAGATTGAATGTTTCTGGTTGGGTTTCAGAGTTTAGAATCAGATATTTAGAATTCTGGTATACAGTCAACTCTGTTTTTATCTGCATTTAGTCTCTAATCAATCTTTTCTGTGGCAAGTCAGGTACAGTGGCAACATTTGTTTATCCTCATGAAGAATTTCTAAAAGATATCTATACTCCCACCTAAATGAGAGAGGCATAGTGGAAAAAGTAGTCCTAGACCAGTAACCTTACTGAACCTCAGTGTCTTGATCTGTAAAATGGAAATAATAATACTTTTGCTATGTAGTTGTCCCAGATTGTTGTAAGACTCTAAGAAGATGGCATTTGTAAAGTGGTTTGAAAACCTTAAAACTCTATGTACATGTGAGCTCTTGTAGTTAGTAACAATATAACCCCAGAGAAGTTAAGTACTTTGCCTCTGATTATACATACAGCTGCTAGTGTCTGATAGGCATTTGAGCCCAGGCTTTGTAAACTCCAAATACTCCCTACTTACCCCACTAGGTCATGCTGTCTCTCGAAGATAATGCAAGTCAAGTCTGTTTGGTCTCATGCCTAGATGTAGTGTTTCAGTGGACAGAAAAAGTTCCCCTTCTGTGACTCTGTACTAGAGCTGGGTAAAACTGATAGATGGCCACCTTGTAAGGGAGTTTGGCTGCTTTGACTTAGGCTTCATCAGCATTCACAATTCCTTAGCCCACAAGAGGAGTTAGTAAGAAATTTTTGGGTTCATCCAATCCAATCTCCTAATTTACAAGTGGAGGAAATTGAGTCATGGAGAGTTTACATGGTAGAGTCAAAACTATTCTCAGACCACTAGTCCAGGATTTCATGTTATTGCTGTGGAAGTCCTGATAACTGTTGGTCCCCTTGAATACTTTTGGATGTTGGGATGAGATTGTAAAGTGATTTTTATGGAATGTGTCATCTGAATTCTTGTTTTCTCTTGTTAAATGAAAAAGCTCCCCCCCCCAAAAAAAACCCAAACCTATCACAAAACAAAATAATTCATTTTTTGAAAAGTCCATTATACATCTTTGACAATATATCATATGAAGTTGACTCTGGGTTAGACCACTCTCTTTAAAAAAACAACAACAACTGAATATGGAAAGTCAGAGGAGATAGAGTACTAGCCTCAGATTCTGGAAGACCTCAGTTCAGGTCCTAATTCTGACTTATAGTGGTTGTAGAAAGGTACCTAACTTCACTCTACTGGGCAACTCTCAAAGACTACGTGCATGAACAATTGCCATCTCCATTGATATAGGGAATTTCCATGCTAGGAATTTCCCCTGTACAACAATAAAATTATTAGCTTGGCCCAAAAAAAGAAAATTTTAAAAAATTATAAAAGAAAGAAAATAGATGCAACACAAAATCAGATAACTCAAAAATACTTCTATTAGAAGAGAATTATGAGAGATTATACTTGGCTCTAGTTATAACTCTAGAACAATTGCTAGTTTCATCATCCCTAAAAGGAGATAATAATGCTGGAATTAGTTATTAGCAAATAAGAGATTTTTAAATCTTAAAGCAATTTTATGAGTATGAGTTATTCATTTCTGTCAGTAACCAGTTTTGGTCAACTCAGTAATGAAGTACGTTTCCTTCCTCTGTAGAGGGGTGAGAGATTATGGGATCAGAATGTTGCATATGCTGTCAGGGTTCTTCTTTGGTCAATTAATTTTGCTTGTTTTTATGTGTTATGAAGGAGAGTTCATTAAATGTAGGAGAAGACATTGGCAAATGACTTGTGGTGTTGGGGGATAAACGAAAAACATCAGTAAATCTTTAAGAGAAAAAAAAGAAAAAATTTTCTGTTAGTGTAGTTATGAGCCAGACAACCAAGAAATAATTCCCTTAAATGGGGCCTACTCCAATATGGGCTCACACTACACGTACGAGTTAATTAGATAGGAATTCTGTCTCTCAGTAGAAATGAATGGTGTGGTTTGTTGTTGCTTGATTTTGTGATATCACCCCTTCCTCCAAAAAGGTTTCATAGGATATTCACTGTTGTACAAAATAACATATGTCAAGATCTTTGCAAACTTTAAAGCATTATATAAACGTTGGCTGTTACTATTAACATCACAAATTTAAATTATGTCCTCAAAATATAGCAACTATATTTTATGCAAATGTTATTCCTATCCTTTCACAGCATCATTATGAAGGGTGTTTTTTTTTATTTAAATTTTTAAAGGAGTTATTTTTTTAAATTTAAAGTTAATTTAAATTCATTTTGTTTTTATAACTCCCTGAAAATTTCCTGACACCAAACCAGAGATGGGAACATTGTCAGTGATCCTGTTATTCCTACTGTAGACTATTAATCTGGAATATTCCAGGAGGAATATTCCAGATAATCTCAGGGATTATAAAAGCACTTTAGAAGAAAGCTATCCTTGTTCGCGACAAGGTCTAAACAACTGGACTTTATGGAATCAAGTCAGTCATGAATTATTCTTGGCAGCTGATTGTCAGGCAGTGAATATGTTACAAACTCCCTTTGGGTGTAACTGAGGTGTTTGCTGTTGAGCGTCCAGTGCTTAGTCTTGTCCGCGTAGTTTAATTTTCTAGAGTCTGATACCAACGAAGCCTATGTCAGGAGTTAGATTCTATATGACTCTTTATTCAGTGAACCTCACAGAGATGAAAGTCTTTCTTATAGACTTATATAAACTTATGCAGAAAGAATGAAGCAGAACCAGGAAAACAATTTACACAATGACTGCAACAATGTAAATGAAAAAAAAGCAAAATGAGCACTGTCATCATAGTAACCAAGTGTGGATTATTCCTTGTGCTACCAGATGTGGCTGATATAATGAGTTACCACTTTTTAAAAATCTTTGGTATAAGGGAAGGCTTGCTGGGTAAGGGGAAGCAAGGGAAGAGACAGATATGTTAAGAAATAAATGTGATGTAAATCAACAAATCAGCAAATGTTTATTAAGCATCTATTATGTGTCAGGCACTATAGGAGGCATTGGAGTAAAAACAGTAAGGCAGTCCCTGCCCTCAAGGAGCTCATATTCTCCTGGGGGATTGCAGCATGTTCCCAGATAGAAGATATATGTATGTATATATGTGTGTGTGTGTGTGTGTGTGTATAGTTATTTGTGGGACACACTAACAACATGAAAAGCAGAAAAGGACTTTTAAAAGGGAGCTGACCCTTAAAGGGAGGGGTTCCAAGAAGGAAAGCTGAAGGGCAACAATGCAGGTATGGGGAAAAGCCTGGTGAGGGATGAAATACAGTGCTCCAGGAACCGCAAGTAGACCAGTTTGGCAGAAGCCTAGGTGAGGGAAAGTAATGTGCAGTCAGCCTGGAAATATAAGTGATCAAACAAAAGGCATACAGAAATTAAACTTAAAAAACAACAACAAAACACAAACAAAAGCCCAACAACTTCTCTTTCAAGGCTACAGATTGGATCCTTTACCAGAGCCAGACATCTCACAAATGTTTGTTTACAATCACAAAGCATGACAATGTGGATGGTTCGATCTAACTGTATCAGTCTTTTGGGAAAAAAACAAAACAATTCAGTTAAGAAAGATACCTTGTGTTTAAGAATGGCAACAGGGATAATCATTAGATAGACTTTTAAGGTTTACAAAGAACTCTCTTCATAGCAATCATGTTAAGTAGGTAGTGTAATCATTTCCCCCTTTTTGATAGACAAGGAAACAGGTTTATAAAGTTTAGTCACACATCTAGGAAGTGTGGGAACTAAAATTTTAATCCCAACTTCTGACTCCAGGTCTAGTGTTTTCTATTGTACTATACTGCCTTCTGTGTAGAACTTTTAATTTTGCAAAGTACCTTCATGGATTTTGTCTCATTTTATACTGATAATAATCCTGGGAGGTATTAGAAAAAGACAGCCCTGGAATGGTGATAAGCATGTTCAACTTGGAGTAAAGACCTGGGTTCAGAATCCACTTCTCATCCTTAGCTGTGTGACCATGGGCAAGTAACTTAACCTTGCTGTGCCTTAGTATCCTCATCTGTAAAATGAGTATATTCATCATAATATGTTCTACCTCACAGGATTGTTTCAAGTTTCAAATGAGGTGGTGTACATAAAGGGTTTTGCAAACTTCAAAGTTCTGTATAAATGTCAGTTCTTATTATAACTAACTCATAGATGAAGAAACAGAAGCACAGGCACATAAGATAGTTTGCCTAAGATCACAAACTTAGTGAAGGAAATAGGATTAGTATTTTCTTGCATGTTCTTTCTTTTTTTTTTACTTAATTTTTTTCAACTATCAATCATTTATTTTTTCTTTCCTCCCATCTCCCCTCAACGTTAAAAAAAAGAGAAAACAAAAAACTTATAACTAATAAGCACAACTGAACCAATTAAATTCCCATATAAGTCATGTGCAAAAGTATGTGTCTCATTCTGCATAATAGTCTATCATGTCTCTCTCAGGAGGTAAATGGCGTTCTTCATCATCACTCCTCTGGCATCGTGATTGATGATTGTCTTAGCCAAAATTCTTAAGTCTTTCAAAATTGATTTTGTGATATTGATGTTAAAGCACAAATTATTCTCCTGGGTCTGCTTACTTCATTTTGTATCAGTTTGTTCAAGTCTTTCTGGGCTTTTCTGAAATTGTCTCTTTCTGACAACACAACAGTATTCTCCATTACATTTATGTACCATAACTTGTTCAACTCTTCTCCAGTTGATGGGCACCCTCTTAGTTTCCAGTTCTTTGTCACCATAAAAAGAGATACAATAAATATTTTTATACATATTGGACTTTATCCTTTTCCTTTGATCCTTTTGTTGTATTGGTCTAGGAGTATCACTGGAATAATACTATGTTCTTTCCACTCTGCTACTCTGCTCCTCATTTGTATGGTTAGTTTAGTATATGGAAGGTACATTTAAAAAAATACTTTAATAAGGTTTCTGATGCTTTCACATGTTTAAGTCTTTTGGAATAACTGACATGTGTATGTGTTTTAATGTTTCCAAAGCATTTTTATATACTTTATCTAGTTTTTTTTTTTGACTCATAACAACCTAGTGAAGTAGGTGCTGTAAGTATTCCCTTTCTACAGGTGAGGAAACTGAGTCCCAGTGAGATTAAGCTAAGTGACTTACCCTTGGTTCACATCTAGTTAGTGTTGGAGGCAGGATTAGAAAGCAGATCTTCCTGGCTTCAGGTTTGGTGCTCTACCACCACCATGTTTGTCTTTCTACTGGTACTATTTTGTTTAGTCTTATCAACTCTTTTAAAATACTAGTTAATGCTAAAGCCAGTCAGCAAACAACAAGCCTTATTTTGCAGATGAAAGTACTTGAAAGAGGTCCATGAAAAAGACTGACTTATTGACTAGCCAAGTTGGCATGAATAATGTCCTTTCAAATCCAATTAAGAGACTTGATTTCTGAGGCCATTTTATGAGAAGATACTGTACTCTATCCCTATCACACTTACCGTCCAAAACTAAGTGACTTGTCTGGTCTCTTGGATCTCTCAACTGCACGGGCCAGGGAGTCACTTCTGGACCCATTAATGCCATCTCTGTTTTGTGCTCATTTCCCTTTTGTGTGAGTCCCTAAATTTTTGCCATGTCCCTTATTCTTTACATGACTCAAACACTTACCACTGTGTTTCATTGTAATGCCCCACTGTATACAGCTTAACACATAGTAATCTGATCAAGGTCAAGGGGTCCTGCTGGCAACTGGTCTGTGTAACTTGGAAGAAAATCATTCTGAGTGTGAAATAATCCAAACAGGATCCTGAATCAAGGGTCCTCTTGGTTCTGTCTATACAGGATATGTCCCACAGAATCTTAACACAGATCTGATACATAGATTTGTATTTCATTAGAGAAGGATTTTTTATTGCCAAACATTTTTTAAAAAACTATTAGCTAATAAATATGCTACAATAGTATACAAAGTAATGAATCTTATGACCCAAAACTCATTGTGCTATCTGCTTTCCTTTTCCATCTGGGAAATTGTCTTTTGGAATCAAATATAGAATAATTTTAAAATATTATACATTATTTTTAGCCATAGCAATGCATGTGTTTCTTTGTTTTTAAATAGACATTTTTTTTCCCTCAAAGGTCACATGACTGGCTCTCTTAGAGTTTTCTGTTCACCTGTCAGTCCTGTCTACTTACACAAGCAGACAAGCAATCAGCAAAGAAGATATTTCTTTTTCCGAAGTCAAAAATGCACATCTCATAGGATAGTTTTTCCTGCTGCAGTCTCTTCAGCTCATCCAGTTCCTCAGGTACTGTGAAGCTTGTTCTCTGCCACTTTTTGTAGTCCTAGAAAGGTTGACTGCACAGAAGATCGAGTATATTGATTTGTTCTCTTGATAGTGAGGACATGTACATCATGTGTCTGTTACATGCTTTGTGATTTGACATAGAAACAGTCATTTTGGAAGTTCTAATAGGCTCTTCCAGGCAAAGGATTGAATTTGTTCATTCTAAGCCAGTAACTTCTTCACAGCATTTGAATTTGCATTCCTTCCTTGAACAAAGCACATATGTTTGTTTGTTAGTCTGTTAGAGCAAAGATTTGAGTTCTGAGTTGGGGATACCACAAAGAAGTGGGTTAAAACTGACACTTGATATAGTTTTCCTGAGCCCTACTTTCATAGTTCCATTATTATTGCTGCTGCTTTAAAATAATTTCTTTGGAATAAGTAAAACAGGATGTCAGGCCTCCAAGTGTCCTTGAGATTTTCAGAGATGCAATCCGTACAAAAGGCTGTTGGTCCATTTTTCAAAATTCAGTGTAAAGGAAGTATAGGAATCATGTGGGAAGAATCAGAAAAGCTAAAAAGGAGGAGATATTTATCACAAAGGCAATTATTTTCTTTTTTCTTTCTTTCAGTATTTTTCTCCTCCTAGCAAATATATGATACAAATATTATATTTCCTAAAAGTTAAAAATACCATCTCATTGATAAAGTTTGCTAAGATTGTGTAGACCAACAAAGCTATTCCTTTTCCAAGGCAAAGTACTTTCATCTCATAGAGAATAGGGATTTAGCACTTGATATTAACCATGAAAGAATAAGAATTTAACTTGTTGATTAGAAAAAGAAAAACACACTTTGTGCACAGCGGCGACCACAGTGTGCGAGAGTTTTTTCTGGTAGACTTGGAACTTTGTAATAACACAAGAACTTACTGAAAAAAAAAAATCCCAATGTCAATTTTCTAAGGCAAAATGCCTTCCACACTCAGAG
>CM053771.1:195707673-195742673 GCA_028658325.1 Potorous gilbertii
AACATGACTAAGGCGAAAATTATTTAATAGGAATGTATGTGTAGAACCTATATAAGATCATACACCATTTCAGGGAGGGAGTGGGGAAGGAGGAAAAGGGAGAGGGAAAAATCTAAAATATATGGAAGTGATTGTAGAACATTGAAAACAAATAAAATAATTTAATAAAAAAATAAATAATTTTTTTTAAAAAAAGGAAAAAAAAAAAAAAAAAAAAAAAAAAAAAAAAAAAAAAAAAAAGAAAAAGAAAAACATAAAAATGGCAATACATTGTGTTAGCATTGCCTCTGCTGTTGTTTGTAGTTCTGAGCAAATTGCCCAACAGAACTGGGTCATGGTCATCAATTTTTTATGGAGACCTATTGTAGTCTCAGAAGAGCTAGCATTTATTTATCCACAATAAAATAGTGACAAATAAGATTCTGAGTTGGTGGTTGAAGCAGAATGCTCTTGGAGGTACTTGCTACTAAGACAAAATAGAGAACTTTTGAGGTCCCTAAAAATTACGTCATGTTTTTCGTAGAGAGGAGGAGACATTAACCTCAATGCCATTTGGTATTTCCCCTCATATTTCAATTGAATAGTGTTGTCTTCCTCAGCTTCCTGTCCTAAATTTCTGTGTAGTATTACTGTGTACTATTAAATCATATTTACATAGCAATTTCTATAAATAGTTTGTAAAGTGCTAAGGAATCCTTTGGGACTGAAAGAAACTCTGTATGTAGAATATTGTTATTTATTTTCTGAATCCTGCCCAACAACTTGTGATCACTAATGTAGAATTTTCTAGGAGAGAGATTGTGTACTTTTTAAATGAAAAAATGATCGAAACATTACAAGTAATTTTGCTTTAAGGGGTCTGTATATGTCTTTTACTTCTGCCTCCCCCTGTCCCTTTACTCTTTACATGGAAATGATTGCAAAGGATAAGAAAAGGGTAACTTTTTCAGTGAACTTGACAGCCATCTTTTTAGATATAGCTATTCAGAAATAATATTGTCAGCTGCTAGCTTTTGTACAAATTTTACATTTATGTTAAATTTGTGAAAGTGCTCTTATTTAACCATTTGGCTGTTTTGAAGTTCAGTGGTATTTTTCACCAATGATGATGATATGAAAGTTTTCCATGGAGTTAGGAGAAAGAAAATGAAATTGTTTGTTTTGACCAGAAGTTTTCTATAGTCTAACTTGGATCTCAGCGCCATGAGGTTAACAGGACATGTGAAGTGAATCCTAACAGGCAATGTTAAGTTCACAAGGGCAGTCAAAGAAACACTGAGGCAGCCTTGAGGGTTTGTTCTTTGGGTTTAGGGAGGTCGATGCTTCAACAGGAAGGGCAGTGCCATGAAGCAGAAGGCTGTGTCTGAGAAAATGATCCCATTGTCATGCTCAGCGTTCTGATCTTCATTTTCAATCCTTTTTCTTCAAGCACATAAAGAAGCCAGACTATGTGACGACAGGCATTGTACCAGACTGGGGAGACAGCATAGAAGTTAAGAAGGAAGATCAGATTCAGGGACTTCGTCAAGCTTGTCAATTGGCCCGTCATGTCCTCCTTCTAGCTGGAAAGAGTTTAAAGGTAGTAGCTTCATGAGAATTAAATGGAATAAATAAATAAAAGAAATAAATAAACTGTCTATTTATGGAGACTTTCCTTTAAAAAAAATTACCTTTTTAGCTCTTTTAATGTATATCGGTGGGAGGAGAGAAGAGGAAGGTTACATTGATTCTGAATGAGTATTTAGAAGATAATTTTTAATCCATGTGAAATTTACTGGATGATCTAAGGTTAAAAAAAAAATTCTATAGCTGCTTTTCCCCAAATAAGATAACCAAATGGATCAAAAACATACTGTCTTGACTTTGAAACTCTTCCCATTTGCCCTCAGTTTATATTTGTTCCTTATTCCTATTTTCCTGTCATTTTTGTGCTAAATCTCATCTTTTTTTTCTCCTTTTCCCTTGATGTTTGCTTTTCTCTGGAAGATTAATTATAATAACTCCTAGTTATATATGTTAACAAAACATTTTGTATACATTATGTTGTTTGGTCTTTTGCAACATCCTAATAAAATTGTTATTCAGTCGTGTCCAATTCTTTGTGACCCCATTTGGGATTTTCTTGGCAAGGATATTGGAGTGCTTTGCCTATATTAAAGATGAGAAACCTGAGGCATACAGGTTAATTGACTTGCCCAGGGTCACACATCTAGTAAGTGACTGAGGCTGGAGTTGAATTCAGGTCTTTCTAACTCCAGGCTCAGCACTCTATACACTCTGGTACCACCTAGCTAGCTATCCCTGGATAGTATTGTTGTCCCCATTCCCCAGGTGAGGAAACCAAGGCACAGAGACATGATGTGACTAGCCTCATCATATGGCTATTGTCAGAAATGGATCTTTAACCTGGGTCTTCTGACTCCACTCTTCTACACTCCCTCTGCACTCTACCATTAACTGGAGCACATAAAGCTCTAGCCACCATCAGAGTAGTTGTGTAGTTATGTACTTTTGCAATGCTCCCACCATCCTTTAGTGGTCTTTTGAATAGCAGAATTCTTCAGTGGTTATCTGGAATATCCTGTGGTTCTGAAAAAGTTGATGCAGAGTTTAGGTAGAGGGACTTGCAAATGAAATTATATTCATTAGCACCTCCTTCTATAAAGGTAAGAACTCTTAGAGTAAGTAACTGGGTGAAAGTGACAGTCCTTACCCATGAAGGAAACAATTGTAGAAACAGTAGATCATTTACCACAAAGAATGTAACTTTTCTTATCCCAACTTTGTGTGTTATAAGTTGGGCAGGATTTTCCTCCCCTACTCTTCAGAAAATTCTCGTGCACTCACAAAATTATAAGTTTGAAGAAGGGTTCTGGAGCAATTAAGTGCCTTCCAGTGGGGGGAAGGGGAACTGAATCATTTGGGAAATGGGGGAATAAAAATATATCAAAAGCTGAACCCCTCATTCAGTAAGATATTTATTGAACTCTCACAGAGGGCTTGATACTATATAATTCTACCAGATGCTTACTGTGCAAAATATGGATAAATAGGGATACTAGATGTTTCCCCACAGTTACAGAAAACTGATAGGTAAGAATAAAATTATGTCCTTAGAAACCAGATATGGATTTTTAAAAATCACCCAATAAAGCAAACAGCATTTTCAATGATATCAAAGACTGTTGTTAGAAGATGGAAGTCCACAATCTTCACACAATTTCCATCAAACCCAATTTAAAGTTTTGTCTAGATTAGGGGACACAAGGTTGACCTAACTTTATCATACAAATTAAGCCCTTGATTTCCAACATTACAACAACCCTGGAATTCTGACCAGTGGTGAAAATGGGAGAGAGACATTGTCTAAGAGCACATTTTGGGGAATAATGGTACAATAACATGTGTATTGTTTAATTGCATATAGAGAATTTCCATGATCCTTCAAATTACAAAAAAAAAATTCTATTTTGTAATATGTGCTGTTAACAGTATCATATACTCTCTTAAGCAGCATGGTACAAAACTGAGGTCACTATTAAGACTCATGCAAGCCATTAAAGTATTTATGGTTTTTGGCAACAAACTAGTGTGAAACAAACGTTATTGCATTTCTTCTGCCACAATCACATTTATTAAATAAAAAAAAATCTTTAACTGTCTCAGCATACATTTAAATAAAAAATTTAATGTTTTAGGTTAACATGACAACTGAAGAGATAGATTCTCTTGTTCATCAGGAAATAATCCGTCACAACGCCTATCCTTCACCTCTAGGCTATGGAGGGTTTCCAAAATCCGTTTGTACCTCTGTAAACAACGTGCTGTGTCATGGTATTCCTGACAGGTATTCATTTCTTAATAACACATTGTTCCCCTGCTCACTCAAACCTGAAACCAAGATCTACAGCCCATGTTGAAAGACACTGGTTTAATTGAAACCCACCTGTAAGCTTCCGTAGTTACATGTGGTAAAGCACTGATTATGAAGTCGTAGTGCTTCTAATTTGACAGAACACTTCTAAACCACAGCTTAAAGTCTCTTGAAGAAGCATGTAGTTTTAAAGAAGTGGGGAGGAGAGAATGGTGGATTTGTACATTAAATGTTTCTTTAAATCATTTTAGGTTTTAATGATGATAATGGTCTGAATGTATGCAAATATTGGCCATCATCCCTTGTTTTGGCTACATGCAGAGACATACCAGGCCCCCAATGAGCAGTAGAAGGTTTTCACACAATGACAATAAGTTTGAATTAGATGTTTCTTGTAAAATTCCATGTGATTATACTTGTTCTTTTAAGTAGCAAGAGCTGAAGATTAGATATAGTTATTCCATTTATTCCCTTCTCCACTCCAAATTATCTTTGTGTCTCATTGGTTTTTGTGATGGTAGTCATTAGGTGTTTATTTTTCTGCTTCTTTTATTGAGGCCTGTCTATCACCATTATTTTTTTTTCTGTTTATGTTTCAGTCGACCTCTTCAGGATGGAGATATTATCAACGTTGATGTCACGGTGAGTAAATCATATAAAAAATAGTCTTTGATCAACTTCAGAATTGCTGGTAGCAACAGGAAGAAGAGTAGATTGAAAATGTGGAATGCACAGATGGATGTGGTGTTTACTTCTAAACCCAGGAGCAAGCAGCTGGTTTCCTTTTTTGTTTTTAACTCTGTGTTTATTCCAACAAGACCCAGGCCTGACTTGAATTTAGGGCTGGAATCAGATGCACTGAGATCAATGTTGGCCTAAGTGAAATGTCAACCCAATCCTGCTATGTGTCATGTTTTTGAGAAGGTGTAATTGTTATTGATCCACTGTGTAGTTAATGCAGAGCGCCGCAGTACTGGGCAGCTGCTGAAGATAGATATGTATGAGATGAGCTAACATGAAGAAAGCCAGCATTTTTCCTTCACTCTGCCAAGATTGATCTTCCTCTTCCTGCTGATTTTGAGTGGGGCCTGTCATTATCTTACTCTGTCATTAGAGGCTACATTGGCCTGTGTATGTCAGTCTATTTGGACAGCAACTCTTGTGCTAGCAGTGTTCCCTACATTTATTAAAATCTCCGAAGGTAGTATTGTGTTCCATTTCTGGTATAAAGAGTCTTGGACTCTATCTCGTTCACAAGCAGAGAGCAGTTATCCCCATGAACTTAAGTTTTCACCAAATGGTTAATAGCGGTGCTTTTAAATAACAAGGCTAACTCATCTAATATAGGAACTCCAATTATAGAAATACGAAGCTTTTGTCATTCTCTTAGCCTTTCACTGTTCTCAGAGTTGGATTTATTTATTTAGGCTGTAGCAGTTCAATTTGCTCAAAAGGTGATTCATTTATAAGGGATCTTCAGCTTCTTCATTGCCTTAAGTATATAATATACATCAAAGTCTTAATAAATCATAAACATCAGTTGGTAATTATTTGAGGAAGCTAACACATGCATTTTCATTTTATGAGGAAATACTATGAATATCCTTACATTCTGTCCATACACATATAATCATTTGAAGCGGGGGATGGTACAACTGGTACCTTACTCTTTGACTCAATTAAATCAGTTGTTTTGAAAATAGCCAGTTGTCTGAATTAAGTTAGCCTCCCTCTCCTCTCAGGAATATCACTTTGTGTGTAGGCATGGCCTGTAAGTCTTTTGTAGTAGATATTTTAGTTTTGGGATTGATACTATTTTTCATTATTTTACTCAATCTGAGTTTGAGTCTCTGGTGAAATTTTTGTATCCTGTTTAAAATACTTGAAGATCCTATTTCTTCCCAGCTAAGAATTGTGTTTTTTCTTAAAAAAGGCATTTTGTAAATTATACTTTAAATAAAACCTTTTCCCTAATTAGCTGTTTCTTCAGCCATCACCTGATTTGCGATTATTAATTTGTTTAATCATGCCAAATAAATCGTGACTATTTTGGGTAAAGTCATCCTTGGTGTCTCTTCTTTGGACAGAGACAGAGTACTGTTTTTTTGGATGTTTACTCAGAATTTTTAGTGTTTCTGATATCTAATTGTCTTTAGGTTCACAAAACTCTTTTAACAAAGTTAGTACTTTCAAGTGTCCAAGAATCCAGAGAAGTCTGATATTTGCATGGAGGGAGGGCTACATTCTCTGATTCTATAAATTTTTCATAGAAAATAAACTTATGATTTATTCCTTATGTCTGAGAAGAAAACATAGGTTTTCCTTACTTCTTTCCATTGATCTTTTAAAAATTAAAAAAATCCAAATTCAGAGAAAAAAATACCGTGATATTTTGTGTATGGTAGCTATGATTAGAGACTTAGTATAGTCATTGTAGAGTCTAAGATATTGTTATTATATTTATAGGTTGGCTCTTTAAAATGATCCTCTTCAGAACTACCAGAGAAGAGTATTTAACACTAAATGAAAATTACCTGATCATTTAAAAAATGTTTTGCTGCATACATTACTACATGATGTAATGGACTTTAGTAACAGCTTTGTAAAATTTCTCATATACTTGAAAGGTGTTTCATTTAGCTCATCTAATCTTTACATTGTCAAAAAATGAATTATAAAATCAAAGTCTTGCCCTTTTGTACGTCACTAGTGTTCCAAAACATTTTCACAGTAATAATTGTTCACTTTTCCATAGCGCTTTTGGTTGATAAAGTGTTTTCCTTTTAATGTCCCTGTGACAATGGAAGCATATTTTATAAGTGAGGAAACTGAAGTCTAGAGAATTTTAATGACATACTCAGGGTCACTTAGCTGATGAGCATCAGTACTAAGTCATGAATCTAGGTCCTCTTTTTCTAAGTTTTTTGTTTGTTCTACTGTATCAAATTATCCTCTTTGTCAAATTAGATGGTAGATGTAAAAATACTTTGAAAAGTATAAAATAATAACATATAGATGCAGTATGGAATAGAGCATCAAATTAGCCTTTGGAGATGTGAGTTCTCTTCTGGTTCTGCCACTAATATGCTGTGTGATATAATCTGAACCTCCATTTCTCGATCTGTAAAATAGGATCATAATCATTTACCTCATCACTAGGCATTTGAAGACGCCTTGTTGAGTACTGTGAGAAACTACATAGACTTGAAGTCTTATTGTTAATGCAGACTTCACATAACTAGAAAGGTCAAGCACTTGGAACTAACACATTCCTCATTTTACTTTTGCAAGGAGACACATGACACATAAGTTGATATCAAAAATTTATTCCAAAGTATAGCCTCCAAATATGAGAAATGGCAAAGAGAATCAGTCACTCTCCTCTACTCTTCATGCCAGCAGTAATAGACAGTGATCCCTGATGTTCAAAGTGATGGTGACCCTGAGCTCACAAGGTCTTACTTTGCCTCCTTAATCACTAAAAGACAGTAAATTATGTTCACCATCATTTTAGTTTTAAGTACATTTTGCTGTATTCAAATGCTTAGCTTTATTGTTCAGCAGCATTCTTCTGATTTCCCTATGTTCCAAAATTTATAAGTTACATAGGTAATTTGATATGTGACCTTGGACTCTGATTTTCACACCTAAGACAAAGGAGGCATTAAACTTGATAATCATTAAAATTTCATGTTGCCCTAAGATTCTGTGATAACTCTCTGTTTACTGGATTCTTTAGTTAACCAGAAAACATCGTTCCCTAAATTTTCTAGATAAGCAATGGTCTGCTGTAATGTAAATCTCAAATATTCCCAATTTTACTGGGAATGAAATAGTGGCATTGAATTCCCCTGTTGTGTGTTAGGGCACTGACACATTTTACACATTTCTTCTGGTAGTAATATCTTCACTTCCAAAATGTGGAATTGATAAATACATAGGAATACATGGGAAATCCTAACTATTTTAAAGAAATTATTTCTAACATATCAAATTGTCTTAGTTTTATAATTCCCTTTGTGCCAACCATGGGTCAAATTCTTTGCTCTTTAGTGGTGAACAGCTTTACAATATGGTGTTTGATGATGAGGTTATTATACTCACCAAACCTTGTTGTACCCAAAGATAAATCTATAAGCCAAGATGTTCAAATGGCCTTACTAATCACAGTGCTAAAGAACAGTGGCATACTATTAGTCCTGTTTCTTTTAAATTTTGCATTTTTACTGCATAACTACATTTTTAAAAATCTTTCAATGAGGTTCAGTATTTTCATCCTATATTTTAAAGATAAATTTCACATAATACTGTTTGGGAGACTGGGAAAGGGCAAAAGGGAGATGCTGGGGATGCAGAAATCTATGAAAATAGATACATAATTCATTCAAAATATACACTTTATTGAAAAAGTGAATTTGACAACTAGAAAACATCTTGACATTTCTACCTGTAGGTCTATTACAATGGCTACCACGGCGATACTTCTGAAACATTTTTGGTGGGCAATGTGGATAAATATGGTAAAAAGTTAGTGGAGGTTGCCAGGAGATGTAGAGATGAAGCAATTGCAGCTTGCAGAGCAGGGGCTCCCTTCTCTGTAATTGGAAACACAATCAGGTAAGCTTTATACTGACAAGTAAAGGGAGGGTTGGCAAGTAGGACAAAGGTTATTGGTGGTTTGGTATAAAACTGATGACATGTTTTATGATTCAGAACCATCATTTCAGTCTGATATCAGTATGTGAACTGCCAGGCTGTAATGTTGTTCCCTGGGTAAGAAAAGATTTTTAAAAAGTGACTTACACTGAGGTCAGCAAAGACACCTATGGAAACAGAATGTGTCTACAAGGCTCCCTTGGTTTTTACTGAGCACGTTCATTCTATTTTTGTAGTTTCCCTTGTATATACAACTGCAAAAGTTACTATATAAATTTAACTGAGAAAATAGTACGTGTCCCAAAATTCTGAAAATGGTGAGGAAGCAGAAAGAAAGGTTCATTTTTAGGAAGACTCTAACCAAAGGGTGTCTCCCTATTGTAAAGACAACTAGGTGTTCACCCCAGAACCTTACCTTTTTTACCTTCTTACCTTTTAAAACTGAGGTTAAGCAAATAACCAGAAGGAAGACCCCTTGTCTTTTTTATGGACAGATTCATTTTTTTATTGTGAATCATTGTTTGTTTACACATAATACTCCAGAGAATTATGATCCATTAGACTTATTTCTGTCTTTGTCTTTTCTAAATTCAAGCTGCTTCTTTTACCCATTTTTGAATCTTTTTTTTTTTGACAAATGTTGCCAAATAGGGCCTGTGGAGTTGTTTTTCATTAAAAGGCATCACATTTCACTGAAGATG
Source organism: Potorous gilbertii (assembly GCA_028658325.1). Classification (NCBI taxonomy): domain Eukaryota; kingdom Metazoa; phylum Chordata; class Mammalia; order Diprotodontia; family Potoroidae; genus Potorous; species Potorous gilbertii. The sequence goes on from CM053771.1 coordinate 195,716,905, forward strand.
GTCACATTGGTAGTCTGTGAAAGTGCTTTTCTCATTAATATAAACTATTGAATATATTCTGTTTGCCTAAAAACATGAAAGGCTTAGTCACCTTGGAAAGATACTGTCTTTTTTTCTTTGTGAGCCTTCAAATACTTAAGAAAAAAGTGGTAAGATTATCAGTTATATGTATTTATAGATTTTAAAATATTGTAACAGAATCTGCATCAAACTTTAGTAAAATCTCTTTGGGTTATATCTGAGAAGCTTTTATTGAAGACTTTGAACAAAATTGTGTTTTTGACAGTTTTAAATTATAGGCTAACTAGCCTGGGAAAAAAAGGATAGTGTCTTTCTGTTCTTGCCTAGGAAATGTTGAATCAGACCCCTACTGGGAAAAGAAATTTAATGCATATCTCACTATCTTACTGTCCATGAATATAATAGAAATGAATTCAAAATGCAGTTTTATTTTTGCAAATGGGATGAGTCGATAGATGCACCTCATATTTGTGAACACCTAGGGTTCAACAAATTTACTGGTGGTACTTTTGCATTTTAACCAAATTTATTCTTCAGTAGAAGGGGGCATAGAACACTAGATTCTTATTCAGGCATTCTATCGAGCTCTGCATTCATGGCTGTGTCTAAAGGGCATGTCAGCCTTTGATTCTCTCTGAGAGGTAATTATCCTTTTCCTGTCACGGAACAACAAATGATAGCTAACTACAGAGGCACATTTGCAGTAGTCACATTCATCAACTGCAGAAAAAAAAATTCAATTTAATTGTGCAACACAGCTGCACATAGGCTTTTTGAGCATTTCTGTTGTTCTCCCTGTCTTGCTTTTCCTCCCTCCAGATCTATTTTTTAAACTTTTTTTCTGGTTATTTTTTCCCCCTTTTTGTCTCTTCTTCCATTTTTACTCTCTGTACTTTCTTGTTAAAGTAATTTTCCTTTGTGGCTCTCATTCTTTTTTCCCCATTGAAGGCTATGAATGTAGAAAATTATCACAATTACTCATATAATTGAGCCTCTTTGTAGCAAGTGCAACTCCGGTAGCCTTTCTCCATCATGAAAATGGTTTCATTATAGGGTTTTTCATATTCTCTGACACCATCTACACAGAGGAACAGGCGTGCAGATGAGATGTACTAGGAACAGGGTAGATCAGTAAGGTCACAGTAGGAATAATTAGCTCTGCTATGGAAAGAGCATCTAGGCCTTTTACTGCTACATAAATGTACTGTCCGTGGCTTTTAGTCACAAAAAAACTTACTAACAAATGGAGCTCCCGCCTACTACTTTGAAAAAAAGATTTGTATCAACACTACAATTTTCCATCATTAAGACTAATAACACAGAGCCTAGTATACATCAAGGGGAATAAAAAGAAAAATCTCACATTCAAGTGGCGGCTGGGTGCTGACCTTTGTTCCCTTTTTTTGTGTACGACTTAACTCTTTACAAAAAAGAGCCACACGCCACACCAACATGCAGGTGAACTCCAGCTAGCACTAGCAAAGCATGGCATTCAATTGGAAAATCTGATAAATCTCCATGCAGGATAATGCATTTCATTACATATTCACTACATTAATTCTAGCTATATTAAAAAAAAAAAGGAAGAGTAGAATTGAAAGTGACATTGGATTTTTAGCTATCTGGATGCAAAGGTCAGTTTTCTCAGACTGTGAATTTGCATGCCCAGGCTTCTTTGGAAACCATCAAACCTTGCAACTGCATTCACAAAACTATATGAAAAATAATAGAGAATGAACTTTTTACTTTTACTGTAGTACAGTTTTATTATTTAAATGCATTATGTGCACCATTTGGAGAAAAAACTGAAAAATTATTCTGACAAATGGTTGCCCTGGTTTGTTGAAGTATAATGTTTTTGGATAGCTATTATTTTGCCTTTTCATATGCAAGCAAAATTGTAAGAATAACAGTACACCTAGAAACAGACATCATCCATAGCCAAAAAAAGAACTGGGAAACATTACAATCTGCAGGTTTACAAACCTTTTGACTCAGACTCATTGTTTGCTAAAAGGCATTCATCATCCTTAGCATACTCTTCCCCTTCCACAACTGATCTTAGACCACTCATATCATGAGAAGACCATGAATTTGAGGATTTTTATTAATAACTATATTATATACTGTACATGGAGGACTTCAACACTATGATAGGCTTTGGAATTCTGTGAGTAATGAAGAATAATAAATCTCTAGGATTATTGGATAAAACAAGAAATTGTTGACAGATGTACCTTTGTTAGGGACATTAAGGGCACTAACTCATTGCACCCAACTACTTTCTTGAAGATGTTATTAAGTTATCATTTGTAGATAGATTTGTACCTATAAGAATGTTGTAAAGATACAGGTTTGTGCATTCCAAATATTTCACAGTTCAGTAAAAATAATTCATACTCATAAGTGTAAATTCCATGATCGAAGTCTCAATAAATGGTTTTTAAATGTTTAACTCGTAAGTATATGTTTTGATATTAATTTAGAACAATATAAAGCAGATTTTTAAAAATAATCTGTTTCTATGAGATTATGCACATTTAAACAATAACTGGCTCAGGCAAAATAAGTCATTTTAATGTCATCTGTGATAGATTTTCCTTGACAGCTACTGTAAATTACAATTACACTGCTTCTCTCTGCACTGGAAAGTAAGCATTGCAATAAATTATCTTTTATTTCAATCCATCATGTCTGCTTTTCAGAAACAGAAAACCTCAAATAAAAGTTCAACAGTATTGTAAGAAAAATACAGTAATTTGTGTTCCAGTTTGAAACAAAAAAAGTACCATTCTTTCAAAAAACAATTGTCGGTTTTCAAAAATATTACTAATTATACTTAAACATTACTTGTTATTAAAGGGTCTCTTGGACTTGTACATTCCTTCAGTCAAAAACAAATACTTAATATAAAAATATCTTAAATATTTCAGGTAGGATTCTGTAACTTAGCAAATCAGGTACTATCAACCACTTCAAAGACATATTTAAATGAAAAACCATGATCAGTATGGGGATTATTAGTCTATTAGCTTGTAACAAAAATTCATTAAATCTATACCTATATGTATCCTCTTTTTTTCTTTACAGAGTATGGCCATACATTTACTATTCCTTCATCTAGTTGGAGAATGCATTTACAACTTTTAAAGTGGAAATGAAAGCTATTAAATAAACTCAGCCTTACTTCCTCACACACACACACACACACACACACACACACACACACACACACACACCCAACCAGGAAACACCATTTCAGTTGAGTGTGAGCTTTTTTTCTAAGAGAATTAGACTAAAGAAAATTATCATGAGATGAAAATCTCTAAGTGAGACATGTGAAGCTGGAAACGAACTAAAAATGTGACATAATAAGATTAAATTAAAATATATTTCAAGAATAAAATGCATAAAGTTCTATTATATCTGTCCCTTTCTTCTATCCCCACCCTTATTCCCCCACCTCCCAAAAGCCTATATGAAAAGCATCAAATTATGAATGTGCTCAGAATATTTGTGGGCAGAAATTATCCTTCCAAGTGCCTTTCCCTCCCCGTTCTCTCTCTCTTTTTACTTAATAGTATTTTTTCCAGTTGCATGTAAAGGTAGTTTTCAACATTCATTTTTGTAGGATTTTGAGTTCCAAATTTTTCTCCTTCCCTCCCCCCTCCCCAAGACAGCAAGCAGTCTAATAGAGGTCATACATGTACAATCATGCTATACATAGTTCCACATTAGTTCCCATTGTCTTTTAAATCAGAAAAAATAACTATAGAAAAGCTAGCACTGACAGTTTTAAATTCAGCCAAGGTCGACTTCCATTGGTAATGAAATAGATGTGATACTCCACTGTCCAGGGCCAGAGTAGCATCCTTGCATTGAAATAGGTTCTGGCACTGCCACTTCTGGTACCACAAAGGAATTGCATCTAATTCTCACATCTCAGTGTTGCTAGCACTGCCATCTTCATTCTGAATGAACCAGTCAGGAGGAGTACACTCACACACTGGACTTTTCCTGGTCAAACAGTTACACAGTTTGTTCTAGTGCTAATATAAATGATAGTCTCCCTTGATAACCCCTATACTGTCTGTGCATGCAAGGATTCCAAATGACAAAGAAGGCAAATAGCCATGTGATCTATTAGTTAAGTATCACCAGATTGTTCAAGGTAGTCAGTTTAAATACTCATCACATGGTGGTTGTTGAGGTTTTTTTTGCCCCTTTGTCCTCAGTAACGGAATATAAATACTAAATCCCAATCCCAAATGAAAATTCACAGAAGCAAGGAGTCAGAAGCATATGCTATGCCTCCCAATCATCAGTCATTAGGGATGATATAGAGTGGATGGATTCAACAAAGGATCCAACCTTACTTTTTTCTGTTCTTCCCCTTTTTTTTTTTTTGTCTTTGTATTCGTTTGACCTCAGGTGTCCATAATGCATACATTCAATGATATTGCCAGAGAAAGACATGCTAGTACAATCAAGCAAATGAATTGTTATAGGAAGGTAAACTCAGAATGGCTTTGGCCAACCAGGTATTCCCAGAATCTCTAATGGATTGCAGAGGATAGCTCCAAGACTATTTCACAATGGGCATGCTGCTTCTTTCTTTAGAAACGAACAGACTGGTTTGACTCAAGTTTTTCCTTTTTTTTTTTCAATACAGTCTTAAGATTTGGAAGTGATGCATGCCAAGCATTCAAGACCCTGACTGTCAGGTTTTGTTGTGTTTAGGGGAGGGGGAGGAGAAGGGGGAAGCATGGTGGAAAAATAATTCTACAGGCGTTTGTTAAGCCTTTCCTGTGTGCCAGACTTTTTGCTAGGTCATGGGAATACAAAGGCCAAAATAAAAACAAACCAAAACGGAAAAAAAAAAAATCCCTGTTCTTAGGGAGTTTACATGGCTCCTGGAAGAAAACTACAGATAACTAAATAGAAAATGCATGCCAAAAATACAAAATAATGTCAGATTGTGGAAGAGAGGGAACTTCCCTTCTGATACGATTTACTAGAAAATACATATCTGGAGGTGGACTTTAGATAGAAGCACCCCTATTTCTATAGTGTTTTAATTCAAGGTTTCAGAGAACTTTGCTCACAACCACCCTGTGAAGTGGGTAGTGCCAGTGTTATTATCCCCGTTTTACAGATAAGGAAACTAACTTAGAGAAGTTGAGTGATTGGCACATGGTCACATAGCTAATAAGTATCTGAGATCAGGTACAGATCCAGGTTCCCTAACTCCTAACTCCTACATTATCCACTAAAACCTATTGCCTCTCACTAGACAATAATGACTAGGTGTCACCGTAGTACATAGAGTGCCAGGACTGGAGTTAGCAAGACATATCTTCCTGAGTTAAAATCTGGCCTCAGACAGTTAATGGGCTGTGTGACCATGGGCAAGTCATTTAACTGTGTTTGCTGCAGTTTCCTCATCTGTTAAATGAGTTGGAGAAGGAAATGGCAAACTGCTCTAGTGTCTTTCTCAAGAAAACTCCAGATGGGATTGCAAAGAGAGGACACAATTAAAATAATTGAAAAACAATAACAAATGTTTCCCTGACCAACAGAATATTCTTCTCAGCTTCTTTGTTTCTTCATCTGCAAAACGAATGCTTTATCAAGTACAGTTACCTTCACTGAGATGAGTTAGGAATGGACTGACCCAAATATATGAATTCCAGTAGACTGCATTTTTTTTTTAAATACCTGGTTCTTGTTTAATTTTTACAATCTCTCTTCTTCCTTCTGTGTTTATATTTCGCAGTGACTTAATACTTTTGCAAATCCAACCTTGGAAAAATTTGTTAATTGTGCTAAGGCTTATTTGACCAAAGCAGAAAATATAAAACATACAGCGAAGCTTATAAGGTTTTCATAACCCTTTGGCCTATACTGTAAGCTCTATGTTACATTCTTCTTTCTGTAATCTCTTAGACTGAAATTATACCTGAATGAGAGAAAAGGCCCGGAAGAGTTGAGCAGCCAGTAAAATTGCCACAGTGACTTCAGAAGAGATGATTAAGAAGCTTTGAGTGCAACTCAGTATCTTAAAGAAAAGTCAGGAGATGAAGGCTGAAAATGTTTTGAGACAGTGATTTTGTCAAAAATGTTGAAGATTCTCACTCACAAGCATTGTTTGCATGTTAAGCTAGTGCCAAGGGTCCATTTGAAACCTTTGTCCCATGGCACTAGCAAGGACTATAATTGTAGTGCTTCTAAATCCTCTGGACCATGATTCATGCAGGGTAAATTTTCTGAATGTGCCACAAAGCCCTTCATCAGCATGAAAATATAAGTAGTTAATGGAAGGTGTATAAGTACTTATCTTTCCAGTACTCACAGAAATAAGTGTGTCCATTTGATTTCAAAAACATGGCTTTTCAACCTTTTAGATGAAGTTTTTTTTTTGTTTGAATGTAGATCGTATACTTAATCTAAAAAAATGCAGTCTAAAGCATGTACATGTGTGTTACTCATCTTCAATGAATAGTACGGTCTAGTTTATATATTATAGTGATTAAGCATTTTCTATTAATTTTGTAAATGATATAGGACTAATGTAGGGTTCCCAAATGATCACATGGTTTTGGTATGTTTACGAGAATACTGACAAAAAAGATTTGACTAGATATGACCTGCCTCTTTACAAAATATATAATTCTTTGGAAGAGACTAGAATGAAAAGAATCAGGTAGGTGGAGTCAAAACATTTTCCAACTTATATTTCTTTTCTATTTGTTTTCTTCAAACCAGCAGTGACTTATGTATTCTTTTAGTGAATCTCAGACAAAAGGAACGTAGATTTTTGTGTTCTGAATTCTATCTGCATAACCAGTAATGCATTCAATATCTAGATATACTACAAATGCTCTGAAGTTAAAACAAGACTCTTTTAAAGCTTTGCTAAATTAAATAGGGGGGAACAAACCATAGAGCCTATGGGTTTTATGTATGCTTGTGTGTGTGTGTGTGTGTGTGTGTGTTTCTACTTTTCAGGCAAGTTAGAGGGTTAATTTATTCAAGCAAACTAAAGGAACATTAATGATATCATCTAAGAAATACGGTTACTTTTTTAAACTTCAGAAGACTTGTTTCTAAGTGGCCATGCTTGACAAGAGTCTGCATTGAACTGATTGTCCCCAGCATTTGTAAAAATAATACATCTAATGTTTGGTTACTTTTAAAGCCGAATAACCTGTGAAAATGGGTTGCAAGTCTGTCCTCACTTTGTTGGGCATGGAATAGGATCCTACTTTCATGGACACCCAGAAATTTGGCATCATGGTAAGCAAATAAAAGTAGGGGAAATTAGAAGAGTAAAAACTATGCCTCCACAGACAATCCACTTGAACATCTTTTAGCGTAAAAAAAGACAAAAAAATACCACCCAAAACCAAAACTGCACACCCATAAAACCCCACTTTACTCTTAACCATCACATTATATTACTGGACTAGTGCCCTGCAGTTTTACAGTCTTAAAATAAGGTTTATTTTTTGCTTTATGTCTTCTCCTGAAGGGTGCTTGGCTAGAAGGCAGAGGGAGATATTTTTCTCGAAAAAAGTTACCCATGATAAAAACAAAACTCTACTGCATCAATATCCCAGCATGCTCATATGACTGTTTTCTGTTTTTCTTTTTCTGCCCCCTTTTCAAACTGCTGACTGTTGTGGTTAAATTTCATTACATCCTACTCAGCGCTGACAGCTGATGTATTTAGCAGCATGTACCTACCTCTTTAGTGAGTTCTAGGTTGTAACCCACCTCCCTACTCCTCCCTCCCTCATGTTCCTCTATCACCCCTTGCTTCTCACTACCCATAGGTAGTGTGTGCCCCTCCAGTGTGACAGGGTTGAGGTGGGGGAGTGGTACTGAGATGTACTGAGGGGGTGGGAGTGGGGAAAGGAAGTGATGTTTTGGGTAAGACTGGTGGGTTATAAAGGAGGGTATGAGCAAAAGTAGGAGTGAAGAATGTAGGGTGTAGTTAGAGAAAGAGTTCACTTCTGGTCCTGATATTTGCCTAGAGTTTGTGGCGGGGAAGAGGGTGCGGAAGTCACATGTGGGCACCAAGTAGCCTTGCCTCAGTTTTTGAAAGTTTAGAGATTTCTATGTCCTCGAAAGAGCCCCACCTTAAGCCATCAAGTGTGGGCTCCCTAGTCACAAATTCTCTGGCCACAGCTTCTCATCGAGGGGCAGAGTGATGGGGGAGGGGAGGCAGTACCTGGTGCCATATTATGATTTATTTTTTTTAAAGATAGTCTTTCAGATCAATCTACAGGAATTAACCATCTGGAAGAAATTGTGCTGGTGTAACCGAGTAGTTCAGAACCCACATTTGCCAGGCATTGGCTTTCTTTCTCCTTAAGTGCACCCTACAATAGTGTCTTAACTCACATATCCAGTGTCCGAGCCTTGTAGAAGGGAGTACGTAGCAAAGAGGCTATGGAGCTTCCCGTGGAGGTGCTGGGTGTCACCAGACTCCACCTTCTGCTGCTGGGGAGTTGCCTATATAGCTCTTTCCAGCCCAGCCTTCCCACCTGGAAATCATTTCTCAAGGTGATGGCCACTTTGGGTCATTCCCTCCTCTCCCTCCCCCCGCTCCCATATTAGAAAGCCTAATAGACTCCCCAACTCCACTCCACCCCTTGATTTGAGCAAACTTTTGTCGAGGTGTTTTCCCCCTCTGCTTCTTTCACCACTTTATAGCTTTCTTTGGCTGGTTGAGGAGATTGGGGCAAAGATAGAGTGAAGCCACAGTGTAGGAGTGACTTTTTGGCCTTCCAAAAGGGGGTGAACTGGGGACCCGGAGTACAAGAAGTCTTCAAATTTATCTAAGCCAAACCGTTGTCTTTCCTATAACCCTGAGGCTTCAGGTGGATTTTTCTTGGGGCAGGGGCGGGAATGTGGGGCTGAGCCTTGGGCTTTTATATACCTTCGGTAGTTATATACTATTTCCTTGAAAGGTGAGTTATTTAGAAGGATACTTTTTTTTGTTTCATCAGATTCTCACTCTTCCAAATTTAAATTCCCCCCTCCCAATTTTTTTTAAACGCACACGTGCAATGTAGCTTTTAGAATAAGTGGTCCAAACTCCTAATTATGTTTCTCTTTCGCTCTTTCCTACCCCTCCTCTTGTTTTTATTTTGTAGCGAACGACAATGATTTGTTGATGGAAGAGGGGATGGCATTTACTATAGGTTAGTCTCCACACTCGAAGTCCCACACCTCGATACTCCTGGGTTTTCTTCTGCATGTCGTGTAAACGTCTGTCTGTCTGCTCCGCCTCCGTTGAGCCCTGAGGCAACTAACTCACGCTGTAGAGCAAAGTCACTCATCTGCCTGAAGAGAGAACTCTCTTCCATAGTAAATCTTATTAAATCTAACTGCTGGAGACTCATCTTCCTAATTCAGACATTTCTCCAGCCCCTTTTGCAAGCGGCGGCCGTCCAACATCTAATTCTCTTTTCAGTGTAGTGTTATGAGTTTGAGGTGTGTGTAACTCTCATTTTTCCTCAATGCTTGGATGGTTTGTGTCTGCTCTCCCGTTTTTTCTCCAGGTCCGAAAATGTCCTGTGCCAATTTGCTTTCTGCTTGTTTAATAATTGCTAGATCTCCCATCCAGATCTCTCACCCATACACAGCTATGGAAAAGTACTGTTTTTCCCCCTAAGTGTGACTTAATGGCAAAGCAATTAGAGGAAAATAAGAAAATTGTTATTTTGCTGATTAATGAACATTTTGAGCATGTTTTAAAAATTCAAATATTTTTAAACTATTTGATATGTGTAAGAGGGGCCTGCGTTTTGGTGGTGATTATCCACAGGGTCTTAATTAAGGCTTGATTAAAATGCCCTCTAAAAAATGAGATGGGTAACTTCATACATGTTTAAATGCCTTAATGTTTCTTCTTCCCACTGTTTAGTTGGTAGTTTAATGTGAAAGCAAAATTTCAATTAAAGAAACCTTACAAAATGACAACATGAGCCAGTGGGGAAGTACTTGGAAGATAAACCTTTTTATAAATCTTTTGATAATGAGCCCAAACAGTGTTTGACAAGGATCTGATTAGGTCACTGAAGTAAATATTTTTCCCATTACAGAGCCAATCATCGTGGAGGGATCCCCTGAGTTTAAGGTCCTGGAGGATAAATGGACTGTAGTCTCTACAGATAATAAAAGGTGTTTAATTCGATCCTTTTTCCTTTGTTTTATTTCAAATTCCCCAGCTCTCAGCCAGAATTCTGGGGTAAGGTCTCAATACTTCTAACCTACATAGTTCCTCCTAATTGTTCAATGTGTATTTCAGATCAGCGCAGTTTGAACACACCATCGTAATTACATCTGGAGGAGCCGAAATCCTGACCAAACTGCTTGAAGAATCTTAAGAGCTGCATCCAGGAGTTCTTGGGGACAGCAATGCTCTAGGGTTTTCTGGTTTGAGAAGGGTTTAGAAACCCATTTGGAGAGTTTTTAGATGCCCCAATAAAGGTAGCTCCAGGAGAAAGAGCAGCCTGCTACCTAGAGTTTTCTGAAAACTAATTTGATTACTGGGTTATAGTCGAAAAGTTTTGAAGACCACTCCTCAGAGGTTTGGGGAGTGTGAAGTTCCACGGAACTTGCCTCCCCTCTTCCTAATTTGGGGTAAGAAGGAATCAGGCTGACATTTTCTTGTCTGCAATCTCAAATTCCATTGGAAAGAAACGGGGAACTGGCGAATCCCCAGTTAGGAGAGGACTCCCCAAAGAAGCATAATTCTACTTTGTAATTAACCTGCATTTCCTCGAATTGAATCTGCAGAAGTAAAAGTGTTTTAAACCAGTTGTTTTGTGTTTTAAACTAGTTGTGCATGGTGGCAATACAATGTTTCTCTGATAGTTTGGGGTAAAGTGGTAGTGTTTGAACTTTTTGTTTCTAAACACATACTTGAGTGCACACACACACAGACAAAATACTGCTAGTTGTGGCTTTTCTTTGGTGAGAGACTTTTAAAAAAAGAAAAATCCCTTTGTACTTGTACATAAGAAAGTGATAGAATCCTACCACTTTTTCTATTGCCGTTGCCTTCCAGTATATCAGGTGGCTTTTTTTCGGAGTGGTTCGCTGGGGGGTTGTTTATTTTTGTCAGCCAAATTTTGAAAGGAAAAAATAACACCTTGTAAGTGAGGAGTTTGTTCCAAACGATCCCCTTGGCCGTGGGAATTAAGTCTATTTCAGTAGGACTTCTAAAATGCAGAAACTTGTTTCGACTGCTTCCCCCCAATCCCCTTAAAAAAAGAATCTAGGAGAACACCCAGAGGAGCCTTGAGGAGCCTCAGACCCCTACTGCCTCGGAGCTGAAATTTACCCCGACCAAAAGGGCAGAGCTTTGAATTCAAAATTCAAATAGGACTTGGAGTCCTTTGGAACAGAAACTTAGTTCAAACAAACAAACAACAACAAAAAAAAACCTATCCCGAGATGTCCAAGCCAAACACTTGCATTTAGAAAGTGTTCAAGTGCCTCCTTTTACATATACAAGTGTATTTTTGTCCATAAAATCACGAACTAGACCCTCCATCCCCCCGACTAAGGGTTATCCCTTCCTGTGTCAGCCTTTTCTGAGTGATGAAATGACTTCTGACTGGCGGGGCGAGCGGGTTTCTGGCAGGGTGGAGGGGCTAGATCGTATCTGAAAAGCAGGGTTGGGGGTGGGGGACGGTGTGGAAATTAGGCGGATGGTGGCTATTGGGTTTGACTTTTGCTTTGTCTTAAGGGACTAATCTCTCACTTGAGGGACTCCCCTTGTACAGACCCTGTATCCTTTTAAAGAGCTAATGTCTTGCAAAACCAAACCTCCAAACCCAAACGTCTTTCCTTGTCCCCTTCTCACTCAGGCTGTCCACATTTCACCTGCCTTCTTTTGAGACTGCAAGGCCTTGAACTTAGCACACCAATTGGGAATCCAATCGATTTGGGGGAGGGGGGTACCTTTTAAAAATAGGAATATAGATTCTTGTTTCTGAAAAAACTTGATAAGCAAAATTTGTGTGCATATGTGTCTGTGCTGCATGACTGCAACCTTGATAGAAAAGAGTCCCTTTCCAGAGTGCCACACATGCTGATGTTACAAAGTGGAATTAGAGGAGGATCTCTTTCTTCTGGCAAATTCAGACTCCAGCCCACTAGAATAGGAAGGGAATGAGAGACGAATGAGCGTGTTTGATGCCCATGGAAGACACCCCGTTTTCAAGGAGGCATTTGGATTGTTAGCTGGACATAGGGTTTCCCAAGGCATTTCAGACCCTGGTGCAACCACTTTTGGTTGTCTCAGCAACCATGGATGCTAGTTAATTCTATGGGTAAGAGGCTGGCCTCTTTAGAGGCGTCCTGTTCAAAGTTTTAGTTGGCATATTGGAGAGGAAAGGGTTGGAAAAAGGCGAGGAGTTTGAAGTTTAACAAAAGTGCAATAACGAATTTTCAGGAGGCTGACCCAGGCTTCAGACAAGCAGAGCTGTGAGAGAGGGAAGTGGAGAAGCGTTCGAATGCGCTTGGGGTGGCCCAGAACAATGCAGTCTCCTAAGAGCACTAGGGCCATTTCGATGCTTGGGGACGCTTGCCAAAAGAATGATTTCTCTTCCTCAAAGGATAATCGGATTGCTGGAGATTAGTCCGGCATTTTAGTTTAGGATCTACTGGCTCTAGGGTTATCTGAGAATCATTTTTATTAGGACTGCAGGATTCTACCAACTGCTGTGGTAACGAGCTGTTTGTGTGACAATTATAAGGAGGTGATTATATTTATGACATACATTTATAATCCTAATGATAAAGGTTATTACTAAAGTTAAAAAAAAAAGATATCCACTCCCCCAACCCCAAAATAAACAAATTCAAAACAAACAAAAACCAGCCCAACCCAGCTATATATAGTAGAATGAACTTTCAGGTTGAAATTAATATGACCATTTGAAGTACTTTTGCTCCTAACCGTCCTACTACACTTCATGCCAAATTATTTGTAAATATTTGTTAGGACAGATTTTGAATCCTTTTAAAATTATTTCATTTTACATCTTTACATTTCATTTTACATTTTACATTTACGCAGTCACAACTTTCTGTAAGGATATCTTACTGTTTCTTGGTGAATTTCAAAACAAGTTCAGCCTCAGTATTTGTGAAACTCTGGAGGAAAGGGACTGTCTTTCCTATCAAAGTTGTGACATGCAGAGACCTGGAAAAGCTAGGCATTTTTAGAACAGGTGTTATGCTCAATGGGGAAGAGAATGGGGAGAGGAATTGTTCTCTTAAGGTTTATAGAAGATAGATAAGATCACGCGAAGTTGGTGACAACCAGGGAAAAAAACAGGTTGGTAAGAAAGCTGTCTGTACAGCGTATCAGGTCTTTCCGCTGTCTCTCCTCCGATTTATACACGAATACATCTCTCTCCAGGTGTAAATAAATGCACAGGTACTCCAGATAAGCACTCCTACGATATGTCGAAGAATTCAGAATTACAGTATAAAGTTAATCTAAATATTTCTGGTTAGGATTTTTTTTTCTTGTGGAACCAGTCAACAGCTGAAACGACTTTGAGTTGGCTTTGTTTACACGGAATCAGTCTAAGGCATCACATTTGCAAACCATAATGCTGACAGCAGTTCTTTGCCTTTAGTCCCTTGTCCAGATAGATGCAAATAAGAGTAATTCATCAGAAGGATCCTTGACCTGCATTTGCTAGCTAGGTTCATGTTCTTGCCTTCTCCTTCCTAGCTGTTCCTTCTCTCGGACAGCTTTCTTAGTGAATCTCTCCTTAAATAAGTCACTTTAGTTTGTCCACTGTCGTGCTTTCAACTTAGTGTCTCAATAGCCCCCTTCCTTATCCCGAATCTCCTCCTGTTCTGCGCCCCCCCCAAACCCCTGCCTCTTCCCGAAAACGAACCCGCCTCGAGTGATCACTTACATAGCCACGGCTCAGGAAGGCAGCACGCAGGGGAGACCTGATTGCCAGAGCGGAGTTCATGCTGGGGGGAATGGCAGGCATCATTCCCCCATCTCGTCACCACCACTGATCCTCGGCTGGGCCAGAGATATGAACTTTTTTCGGGCCCACCCCAAAACGAGAATGAAACAAGCTCTAGGAAGGAGCAATTAAAATCACGAGAGTAACTACTAACTAAATCAGGAAGAACCCACAGGCTCCGGGGGCTGTCAGGTTGCAGTCATTAGCTGGTTGGTGCTACGAAGCATCACCGTGTGGTTCAGAGATTAAAAAAATTTTTTTTTAACGTTGGCAAACCCATTATTGGTTTGGAAGATTTCTTCCTCCCCAACCCCCCCCCCGCAACTTGTTTTTCTTTTTTGCTCCAACCACGCTTCCTGACATATTTCTGCCCCCAGCCTAGTGCCCTAAACCCAGAGAGAAAAATTCCGATAGCAGCAGCAACAGCGGCGACTGCAGCCGCTGCTGCAGAAGTTAAAAAAGAGAGAAGCCCCCTCCACTAATATCTGTAACGACATCACCAATGTAATTTGTTTTGAATGTTCATTTTTATTGGTGTTCTCTCTTTGCCAAAATGTGCTTGATTACATAGATTTGGTCCTGTGATAACTGCGCACCCTAGACAGACTAAGGTGTAACGGAGAAGGTTCAGCTCAGGCCAGATCAAATCCCAGGCTGTTTAACGCTGAAAGGCTGCATGTTGCTATTAGTGTTAAATATATGGCTAATTATGCGTATGAAAATTAAACATCAGTGTTATGCTAATGGGGCCGCCTTCAGCTGTGGATCAGAGCACTTGAGACTAGCATTTAATCAAATGAATCAGTAACTAATACATCTGCACGTGTGAACTTTCACAAGATCATTTCCCTGTTACCGTCACACCACTAAATTATGAAAGAAATAATTATCAACACTTTCTAATTATCTAACAAAGTAATTTGGGATTCACCGTGGGGCTGGCGGGATTGGGATCCTGCAGCCCAACGTTGTCAGCATGCCTGTGACTCCGCGCCAGTTGTTTTGTGTGAGTGAGTGTGTGTGTGTGTGTGTATTTTTGTGGCGTGTGTTTTGCTGTAGGGGAAAGGTGCTTGTTGCTGTCTGTGTCTTAGGCTTCGGGGCAGGACTGGAGGGCCTTCTCACTTTCACTAGCCACCCACTCGCCCACCCACCCAACTTCCATTTTTACAGCCTCGCCTTGGGCCCTAGTCCGGGACTACCTCCTGGGCAGCAGTACAGGGTCCTAGCCAACGCCCTCCTAACACCTCCCCCCCAACACCCGCCCCGGTTCATTAGTGTTTCTAACCAGGTTTGGAGGCCAAGCCCTATATTTGTGGAAGATAGCTGGGCATAAATGGAGACATGCGTCCGCACACGGACGTGTGCCGACGGAACAGATTTGCTCTCAGTTTCTGCTTGCGGGAGAGTGCTCCT
Source organism: Potorous gilbertii (assembly GCA_028658325.1). Lineage (NCBI taxonomy): Eukaryota > Metazoa > Chordata > Mammalia > Diprotodontia > Potoroidae > Potorous > Potorous gilbertii. The sequence goes on from CM053771.1 coordinate 195,732,354, forward strand.
TCACACAGGTAACACCCTTTATTTTAACAAGGCCTCCTTAGGGAGACGAAGAAATCCCACCCTCCAGCGACCATTCAGCTTGTTCTGGCCCCTGCTGATTCTGCCTATGTTCTGGTTTCTCTCTGCTCTCCTGGCGCGCTGAAAACTAGTTCTTCTCCAATAAGCCCACAGAGTAAGGGGAATGAGGTGGAAAGGGAAGGAGGAAGGCGACGGTGGACCGGGGTAAGGGGAAGGAAAAGAAGGAAGGTGAACAGTGTGTATCTGTTGCGGGGGGCAAAAGGGGTGCAGCCTCTTTTCCTGGGAGGAGAAGCGTGGGGTCCATTTCGCTCACAGGGAGCTGCATTCTAATCAGATCAGCCACAGCCTCAGCGCACCCGAGGAGCAGAGGCTGGAGAGATGCGAGCTGTCCCCGGTGAGCAGCGGAGCGCCAGTGGAGTGAGCAATTGTGTGTGTGTGTGTGTGTGTGTGTGTGTGTGTGTGTGTGTGCGCGCGCGCGGGCGCTTGTATGTGTTAGGAAGGGAGGGGAAGTTGCGGTGTGGGGGGAGGGTCACCAAGAAAAGAGGAAGGTGGACCGCATGGGGAGGGGAGAAAGAGTGCAAAACAGGCGAGAAATAGATGCATTAGAAGGGGGCAAAAAGAGACTGGAGAAAGAAGTAAGCGTGATTGGAGTGGAAGGAGGTGCTTCCCCTCAGGCTCTCTGCTCCTCACTTAGTCCTAGGGATGTCTATGTCTGCTGGCGCCTAAGATGCTGCGGTCCAGAGGAAGCGCGAATTGGGGTGGCAGTGAGGCCAGTCAGGAGACTGCAGGCCGACCCCCTATCCCATTCCCCCCTCCCCTCTTTAGACTGGGGGCCCAGAGGACCAGAGAAGGTGGAGGCAGTTGTGCAAGCTTGGCGACGGCTGCGAGCTGCAGCACCCGAGGTTCCCCAGTGAGGGGGACGGGTTGACTTGGGCGGGAGGGGGGGGGGAATTGCTGGTTGGCTTCTCGGGAAGAAGGCGCTTTGAGGGAGGAGGGAGAAGGAAAAGAGGGGGTAAAGAAGTTAGAGGGGGGAGCGTTGGAGGGCTTGTAAACTCTGTCCGCTCTGGCGCCTGCAGCCACCGCATTGTGAGCCCTGTCGTGCTGCTCTATTGCAGATGTTCACTCGCAGGGGCTCGGGGACGCATCTCTCCCAAGTCCTGCTTGCTTCGCTCTCTCTAGTCCAGCCGAGCCAAAGCACCTCGGACCAATCCCAGGCGATTATGCAAGACGGCGGACCAATCAGATCCGCCAGCTCATGAATATTCATGACCTTGGCTGAGTCAAAGCTTTGAGGCGAGTTTGGGGAGCTCGGCAGCATCATGCTTAGACTTTTCAAAGAGACAAACTCCATTTTCTTATGAATGGAAAGTGAAAATCCCTGTTCCGCTTAAATTGGGTTCCTTCCTGTCCTGAGAAACACAGAGACCCCAAAAAGGAAAGCAGAGGAGAGAGACCCACACCCAGACCCAGCGAGAAGAAATGACCATGACTACTATGCCAGAAAGCCTCAACAGCCCCGTGTCGGGCAAGGCTGTCTTTATGGAGTTTGGGCCACCCAGCCAGCAAATGTCTCCTTCTCCCATGTCCCACGGACACTATTCCATGCACTGTTTACATTCTGCTGGCCACTCGCAGCCCGACAGCTCCTACAGCTCGGCCTCATCCTTCTCCAGACCGCTGGGCTACCCCTATGTCAACTCCGTCAGCAGCCACTCGTCTAATCCCTACATCAGTTCAGTGCAATCCTATCCCAACAGCTCCAGCCTGACTCAGACCCGGTTAGAGGAGACAGGTATGTGCACTTGGCTTCCACAGGGAGGAAGGGGAGGGGAGGAGGTGTGAGGAAAGAGAGAGAGCAGAGAGAGGGAGAGGGAGGGGGGAGGGCGGGAGAGAGCAAGAGAGGTTTCGGGTATCAGTCTGTGCATCCATATCCTATCAAAGAAAAAATTTAAAACTCATAACCATCAAAAAAAGAATAATCCTGCGTTCGTCCTCCCGAATTGGCTGTATCTCTGGGCGGCTCCGTGTGCTGAGCACACAATGCCCCTCTAGAAAACAGAAACCCAGATGTGCACGTATTAGTCTTGGTAATTATTTATTGCGTAGCGCTATAAACAATGTATGCAATTAAGGGTAATTAAACCTAAACTGCAGCCTGTAAAAATAGCAAACTTTCCTTGAGAAGCCCAAGCTTCTGAAACAGCCCCCCAGCCTTTGTTAGAGGGACTTGAGCTCGTGTTTTTTCCTCTTTCCCCACCTCTTTCGTACTTGCTCCACTTCTCCCCCCACCTTGTTTCTGCGTCTGCTCTTTTCTTTGCTTGTTATTAATCATCCTTGTGATGATTATCACCACCACCACCATCATTATTGCTATTAATGATTGCCCCTCTTCTTTGCTGTTATTCCAGGAGCAGATTCGGAGAAAAGCACCGTGGTAGAAGGAGGGGAAGTTCGTTTCAATGGGAAGGGGAAAAAAATTCGCAAACCCAGGACTATTTATTCCAGTTTGCAGTTGCAGGCTTTGAACAGGAGGTTCCAGCAAACTCAGTACCTAGCTCTGCCGGAAAGAGCGGAGCTCGCAGCCTCACTGGGACTCACGCAGACACAGGTACAAGCGAGAATCTTCCTCTCCTACCACTCACGCAGGCCTCTTTTCATCTTGCTTTGCTGTGTTGTTGTTTTTTTTTCCCCTCTCCCATGTACACATATACATAGAATAGAACGTATATAATGTCACATATAACCTCTCTCTCTCTCTCCCCCCTCGATCCCCCTTTACCAGTGCTCCTCTGCGGTACTTTGATTCCCGGGCACTCTGATCATTGAAGCAGTAGGATTTCCTCGCTGGGTTTTGTTTTGGGGGCTCTGGGGCCGCACGTGCCCGAACAACTGGAACAATAGAGACGAGACGGGTTCTAATCCCCTCTATGGCTTTGAAGTGCGTTGCTAATCACTCAGCCTTTTGGCATCGCGACGTTGCCACCCTTCTTTTCTTCCTAGTCCTCCTCCTCCTTCGCCTTCTCTCCCACTTTGTTGGTGGGAGTGGGGAAACTTTCCTCCCCACCTGGAGAGTACAATCTCTTTTAACAAGATCCTAACGGGGGAACAGCATAACTTTGCTTAGCCACATTTTAGATTTTCTCTGAGAGAAACAGCAAGCATTCCTTCTCTCAGCAGCTCTGTCATTTTGGAATATTCTTGGTTTTGAATGTCCCGGGCCGGTATTTGGAGCGGAGTGGGGGGTGGGGGGGGGGAGCAAACAAACACAAAAGCAATGATTGGTTTGAGCCCAGAGAAATGTCAAACGTAACACCATCCTCTCAGCCAACTCACCCTAGGGCAAAGAAAGCAGTGAGAAGAGAACGCCGTGGATTCGAAATAAATTTCCTAAAACAGTTTCTGAAGTTTCCACACTTTTTTTATTTTTTTATTTTCTAAATGATTGCTTTAATTGGTATTGGAAGGGTTGTTCATGGGTTCTCAGCATCTGGTAGTCAACAAATAATGGAAAAGCCTGTGGGATTAATTCTTGTCTCTGACTCAGGCAGGAAAGTGTCTTTTTATTCTTTCTCTTCTTCAATTTCTCCCTCTCCTTTCTCCCTCCGACCTTCCTCGACAATACCCCCACCCCAACACACGCACACACCATCCTTGATCTTTTAAAACTTGTTCTCTCTCCCTTAAAAAAGCTGTTCGCTCTCAGAAGTAGCTGGGATTCCCAGCCGCGCCCCCTGGACCGAGTGCTCGCTCTGTGCTTCCTCTTTTCCGCTGCTTACTCCCACGGGCTGGGCATTGGCTTCATCACTAAAAGTTAATGCTAAAGGATTAGGTGCCGGGAATCTCCTTCCATTCTGTAGGTAGAAGCGCAGCTTCCTTCTGGGCTCAGTAACTTTCCTAGGCTTTTCAGGAAAGGCCGGGCTTTTCTCTCTACACTGCTCCCTCTGCTTTCCCTTCGATTCTTTCTCCCCATTCTCCCCAGTCATAAATCTTCTCCCTTAAGCACCGTTCCACCCACACCCCCGTCCCAAGTCATGTCTGTGGTGTTTGGTTTTGCAGGTTAAAATCTGGTTCCAGAACAAGCGGTCCAAATTCAAGAAACTGATGAAGCAGGGAGGGGCTGCTCTTGAGAGCAGCGCCCTGGCGAACGGCCGGGCTCTGTCCGCCAGTTCGCCTCCGGTGCCCCCGGGCTGGAACACCAGCAGCTCCTCCAGTAAGAGCTCCACTGGCAACGCGGGCACCTACATCCCGAGCTACACATCGTGGTACCCCTCAGCCCATCAAGAAGCTATGCAGCAACCTCAGCTCATGTGATTTACAAAAGCAAACCAACCCAGCTTCCTTCCTGCCGCTTCTCCCTGCCCAGTACCCGGGTCCCCACTTGTCTCCCCAGCCCAGTCCAGTCCAGTCCACCCCTGGTTGACACGCACTATGGGTCCAGAGGAGAAGAAGGGAGAACCAAGGAAGGGAAAACATAAACAAAGGATGCAAACCACCACCGCCGCCAACCACCAATGCTAAACACCAGTCTCCAGACAGACCACAGAGTGCACTGGACCTCTTCAGACGCGGGAGAGCCTTCCGTTGGATGACGCTCCAAATTCTGGCGTGCCGCAAACGAGCGCAGATGTGATGCGGGGTTGTTTGCCATGTGCTGACAGCTGAGAAAGCTGCCTCTGAACTCTGTTAGATCACCCGGAGGACAGACAGCCTGGGAGCAGGGAGACAATTCGACCCTCAGCTTTGTGGGGCGATCAGAAAACAAAACAAAACAATGTTTGTAGAAACACGCTCTTTTCTGTTCTGTCTGTCTCCTCGTCTTCTTTCTCTCTGTCTCTGTGCCCTGATCAAATATAGGTCATTTCATTTGTTCTCCCCACCTTTACAGCCTCTTTGATAGCAATGAGAGCACGGAAGGGGAGTACCCCTCTCCCCTCAATTTTCCCCTCGTTGTAATAGTTTGGGAAAATTTTTTTGGACTTTCTCCTGTGCCCTGCCTATCCATATATGTAGTTTGTTGGGGGAGGGATGGGAGGAAAGGGAGGGGAAGGGATTTTATTTATTGACAAATTGATTTAAACTACCACTATCTGAGTGCTAGACACTTGGTGAATATATTTGGCTTGCAAAGTGCACTGTTTGAAAGCACCGTTTACTTTAATCGAAAAAGGAAAAAAAAATGAGGATGGGATTTTTAACTTTTACAATAACTTTTATACTTTGGTGAAGTGGAGAGGTTGGGTCCGAATGATTTGCGTTTTTTCACATACTCAGTGTTATTTAAAAGAGAGAGAGAAAAGAAAATGAAAATACACTAACACAATTTCATTCATCCTCCGAGGGGTTGATTACTTCGTGTAAAAAAATTTGAATTCTCTTGGTTGTGTGTGTGTGTGTGTGTGTGTGTGTGTGTGTGTGTGTGAGAGAGAGAGAGAGAGAGAGAGAGAGAGAGAGAGAGAGAGAGAGAGAATTGTTTATTCTGAGTGGAAAAGAAGAAAGAGGGAGGAGAGGTGAAGTAAAATTATTCCAATGGACTTCGAATTGAGACAGTGCAGCTTTAAAAACGATCTCCAGAGGCTTCGCCACAGAAAATGCCAATCAAAAATCTACGTGCACATACTCCAGTGCAGGATCTAATCGCTGTACATATTAGTACTGTTCTTATTATTATTGTTCTGTAAACATGTTGCACACATTTTTTGTTCCGTTTTGTGTGGCTGTAAATCATGATGCTTTGTGAAATGGGAATCTTGACATTTTACTTGTGAAATTTGGAAAATGTGATCAATTGAAATCAACTGTGTTTAGTGTTCTATATGTCAAAGTTTAGTTTTATATTGAGAATGTTAACTTATTGCTTTGTATCTGGGGAAAAAAACTTTGTAAATAAGTTATAAAGTTTCTTTGAGACAGTAAAATTATGGTTTCGAAAAAGAGCTGATGCCCTGTGTGCTGTGTACAGGAGCGAATTTGGGGCAAGAGAGAAAAGAGTAGGGCAGAGGGACTGGGAACACAATCTGCGAGTCAGGCAGAAACAGGTGCTATCTATGGCCCAATTTGGATTGGCCCTTGGCCTCTTCCCACTAGTCCTCAGGGGATCAAGAGCCTGTCGGTCTTGGGTAAACGTGTGGGCTGGAAGAACCTACGGAAGGATGCATCTCAGGAAAGAACTTTTGTGATAAGGTGTAATGCTAGTTAAGTTTTGGTCACAGGATCTGCTGAAGACTGGCGACCTCAACGCTTTAAGCTGAGTGAGTCGACTGCCTTGGCTAGTGTCTATCCCAAACCTGGTTTGTCCACTCCTATGGCCTGCTCTGCTCCTCAGAGCTCGTCTGGACACCACAGACCCGAGGTCCTCCGCCTGGGTACTCATCCCACCTAAAGGGAGAAGGGAATCGTCCCGAGCCCTACTGCAGACTAGCTGTCAGCCCCCGAAACCTCCTGGCCCTTCTGGGGTCCTCAGTCCCTTTTCTTTTGTATCAGATTTTCCTTTCCAACATTAGAAGTTCATTCTCCTTTCTTATGGCGGCTTCCTCTAATCCTCCCTTACCCCAGTTTAAAAGGCGGAGGAAGGAGGGAATGGGGCTGGGGAGAGAGCACGAGATGGTTGAAAGGAAATTCAGAGAACGAACAGGTGCTTCCGAGAAGAGTTGAAGTCGAGAGTGGGAAATTTAAGTTAAAGGGCAGGAAGAAAGGACTGACAATCCAAGACAGCTGCTGGGCCAATCGATTACTGCCTTGGGTTTCATGAATGTTTCTTCCCCAGCTCGCTATGTGTGAGGACTGAGATGAAGAGCAGGAAACGAAGGACTTCGTTCACTGGGTTGATAAACTCTGACCCCAGTCCCTAAGCTGATAGCACTCCGATTTGGCTCCAACCAAACCCTCGTGGGGTGGGAGGTGGAGAGGCGCGAAAATTTGTCTTCATTTCTCCCTTTCCAACCAATCTACGAGCATTTATTGTGTGCCTACTATATACCCAATTAGTGAGAGGGAGAAGGGAAGGAGGTAGGGAGCAATCCCCCATTTTTCCAGGAGGAAGATGAGGGAAGCAACCGGATCTAGCACGCTGGAGGCAGCTTGGGCTAAGGTCACTTACTCGCGAAGCCTCGTCTGATTTAAGCACTTCTGAAAGCTTGTTTAGTTCACGGATTGCCAAGCGCTCCCTGGGCCTTAGTGTTTCGCCAGCGAGTAGGGTGTGTCCGAGTGCCCGCTCAGGGAAGCTGGTCAGTGCCTAACCAGGAGAATGACATTTCTGTAAACAGTTTGGAAATGTTTTCCCCTGCTTATTGGAACTGAAATGTGATTTGAAATCTCCACCGGGAGGTAGGGGAGGTGGAGGGAGGGGTCTTCAGCACAGGAAGCTTTAGGTTAAAGGACTTTGTAAATGATTATTTTGTAGAGTGGATTCTTTCAGATACACTCTCCCCTCTTTAAAAAGTAGGATTTGGAGTGTTTGCGCTGTGAAATGGTTTGACTGGTAGTCTGCTTGTGTGGGCCGTCGGGGCTGACTCTGGAAACTCAATGGGTCAGGACAGGAAACTTAGCCGCTTACTTCGCTCAATCTCAGCCTTCCCATTCTACCCCCAGCAGACTCAACTGTCTCTCCAGTTCCCAATGCCATGGACCTAAACTTTAGGACCGCATTGGAGAAGACACCAACTGGACCAAGCCGGAACCTAACTCTTTCTCACCTCATCCCACTTCCCTGACCTCCCTGGATAGCATTCATGATTCGCTGCCCTTGCCCTACTCTCTGATCTGAAATCCAGGCCTCTCTGCTGAGGTTACTGCTGGTCGCAACGCTAGCCCGAGATCTGAGCTGTGACCCTCACCTCAGAGTCAATTCACCGAACCTGCCAGTTACCACGGGCTTGGCCTGGAGGTGGGAAGCGCTGGGGCAGCTGGTTTTGATTCCGGTGACTAGGTCTAGGTCTGGGTCTGCAAATGCAGTCTCTGCCGGGGGTGGGGGTGGGGGATTTCCGGTGGGTGGTTAGGAGGAAAGCGGTGATAAATGGCATTGATTTTTTGTTGTGACACGCACCCATTTTTCAATTCATGATGATGAATGATCAAATGATCTAGGCCCATTCGACGCCTTTCCAGAAAGGCACAAATGTGGGATGGGAACGTGTAGTGATGGGAAAACGAGTGGGTTTTCACTCGGGCAACTAGGGGACATTTCCGGGAAGTAGCTATCCTGGCCTTTCCAGGATGCCCAGACTTTCGACCCAGGATCATTAAAAGAAAAATAGGAAAGCAGAAAAAACTCCACATCATGATCCACCTCCAAACACCGAATTCAACCCACTGCCTATTTCTGAATGAGTGTGAGTGAGTTTGCCAGGTCAGAGATCTAGACATTTGGTCTTAGTGAAATTCATTTAGACTTCCTTTTTCCCAGTGAGACGAGACTTATTTGTTACTAGTTAGATTATTGACAGATGAAGATCACATATCCTACTCTTCTCCCCGGAAACAGCAGCCAGGGGCCCAAAGCCTTGAGCCACAGGCAGAATATGTTTGGTCAAGCAGATTTTAATACTTTGAGATATTAGCTTATACTAATTTAATAATGTCTTGTTAACAGTTCAAATAGAGAAATTATTAGTTTTATCTCAACGAAGGCGGTCTTTAGTTAGGCTCTATTATAATTATAAGCGGTTGTACTTTTAAAAATGTTAATCTCAATATAGGCCTAATTAATGCTGCCTTGTTACTGACAAGTAGTTCATCAAATATCTGATTCAAAGATTTTCATAATGAGTATATTAATTAAACTATGAATAATCTAAAGGTGGTTATATTTAAACAATACCTCATTACAATGATTAAATACTGATTTCGAATATTATGTCTTAACAATTGTCACTTAGAAAACACAACCTTTCCTTATGTATGAGTCTGTAATGGCAAAATGCAATTTTAGGATTTTTTTTCTTGTTCAAAAAATGTGAACCTCATTTTAAAACACTTCTGAAATAGGTTACACACAGCTTAATGATTATCAAAATGACTCTTTTCTGCAAAAAAAGACCCCAAAGTGCGCGTACAGCTGCAAACCCGAGAGGGTCAGCATCATTTCACTGTATTCTCTTCTTGATTACAAGCCGAGCCCATCAAACACAACATAATTACAGTAATTTCAGGTTTATTTATTCTAATGCAGTTTCCCCATCTCTCTGGTAATTATGAGCAATTTTTTCGCCCAGGGAATCTTTTTGCATTAACAAAAGAGATAACGCACTGAAAGCCAAATTTGCTGTGCATTGAGAAAAGGAAAAAAAATAATAAAATAGGTTCGAGCTGCCATCTCTGCAATTCTCCTATATTGGAGCTAGGCAAATTGCTTGCAGGTGTATGGAGCAGGACTGTCAATGGGAAGGGGCTTCCAAATTAGCAAATGCACAATGTTGAAGTAATGAAGACAGACTTAGCAAAATTGCCAAACAACAGATACCTCTTTAATATCTTCTCTTACACACACACACACACACACACACACACACACACACACACACACACACACACACACACACCCATAAGGGGGAAAACACCCTAATACCCACCAACACCCCCCACACTCTCTGGCAAGGATTTCATCAGCCACTGAGTAACTGGGAGTGCTGGACATGTCATTCTACTTGCAGAGCAGCACAAACCCTCAAATCTAGAAAATATTTTAAGATATAAAATGAGAAACATTTTAATTTTATTGACTTTCTTAATGGATTAGTTTTATCTCTCCCCATCCCCTTTAAATCTCCATCAGACTTGGCTCAAATTGCTCTTCACAATTCCACTTTCCTTGTTTCTGCTAATTTTAGAAGCCATGCAAAGTTTAAAATTCTAAAAATATAAATCTATAAATAGGGTTTAAAAAAATAATTGATTAGGCATCATCTTGATAGATTGAATTCAAACTCTCAAAACAGAAAAGAAATAATCTGTGGTTTAATGAAAATGTGTTTGTGTGTGTGTGTGTGTGTGTGTGGGTGGGTGTATGTGTTGTAAAAGGAAGAGGAATCTCATCTCCCTGGATGATATTAATTGGAAATATAATAAATTGTGAGAAAAAAGAAGATGGTCATGTTCCACAGCTCTAAGTCTCTCTTTCCTATTAACCATCTGCAAGAACATCTCCCTCTTTTGCCTCCCACCCCCTTTTAAAGCTGGTGTGAGAATAATATCTCACTAGCTCAGTACCAATGCCTAGGACGAAAATTCTATATCTAAGTTGATGCGAACTTTTCTTTCATTACATAGGTGTGTATATATACATACATGGACACGAATATATGCATG
>CM053771.1:196385695-196433468 GCA_028658325.1 Potorous gilbertii
CAGCTAGTGCTTGGGGTCTGGGATTCAAATGCTGCTCCCCAGCCTCAGGGCTTTTGGCGGCAGGCCTGACTGCTCTTCAATGGGAGCTTATCTGCTGGTTCTCAGGTGGGGGCAGGGCCGCCTCTCAGGCTCAGTTCCCTCAGGGGGTTTATGCAGAGATCTTTTGTAATGGAGCTGGGGTGGAGCTCCTGCCTGCTCTGCCGGCCTCTGGCCAAGCGGCCTCTGCCTCTGCAGCGGCTGCAGCCTCCCGAGGGGGTCCGAGTCCAGTAGATCCCCCGCTCCACTCTCAGCCCGTCTCTCTCACTGACCTGTGTGTCTGTGGGTGGAGGGACCTTCGCGGCCGCCGGAGATTCAGGTCCCTGACACCTGCTGGGCTGTGCTCTCTCCTCTCAGTGCCGCGCGGCCGGGGCGGGGGAGGGGAGGATTCTGCAGGGCAGGGCTCCACTCCTGTCCAGAGTACCTTTGTGGTCGGTTTTTCAGGGCTCTCTGCAACGGAAATCTCCTTCACTGTGTTGCTGCGCTGCTTCCACTGTTCCAGAATTTGTCAGGAGTTCTTTTTACAGGAAATCTATGGGCTGTGGATTCGGAGCTAGCAAATGTGAGTCTTTCTACTCCGCCATCTTGGCTCCGCCCCCGATACATTTTCTAATGAACTAATTCATGTCCTCTTGAGTACGCAAGAGGGATGAATACCTGAGTTTGGATTGCATATGATTTTCTGCTTATCTGCCTACTTCGCCATTATACTTCACCACCTCCTCCCATTTCCTCTTGCTAGAATTGTGTAACCATTTTTTTGGCTAAGTTTCATCCCTGAAATCAATCCTGTACTGAAACTAAGAAAATCAGGATCCATAAATTCATTGCTCAGGTAGTTTAGCATCTTATCACTTCCACTATTGTTTCCACTCTGACATTTTATGCTGATTCTAACAACTGTGATCTTTACTTGATCATTTTAAGTAATCTAATCTCCTGTCAGGTGCCCTAATATTTGGACCCTTTATTATTCTAAGTACCATTTCTCTGACTTGGAATCTGTAGGGAGAGGGAGGCAAATTTATAATTTTAGAAAGTAACAAGATCTGACCCAATTAATTCATAAATTCTTTTGTGTTTGGCACTTGAAAGTTCTTAAAATTTATCTTATTGTTTATCTTCTTATTTCTAGACTTCAGGGAATGATTCTCAGCATAAAATTCATGTAAAGTGTAACAGGAGTTTTGTGAATTTATATGTTAACATATTGATGAATAATCTGAATCTAGATTTCATATAATGTTTGAGAGTGGGTGAAACATTTTGTCAAGTTAGTGAAAATTGTAATGATAGAAAATTGGGTTTTGATGAGATTCTAATTGTAAGTTGTATTGCTTATTTTTTTCAAGTGCATAGGGAATGTATGCTGAATTTCCTATTTGTCTTGTGTGGGTTTCTTGATGTGTGTAATGTTAAATTGGGATCTCAAGTTTTAAATAATTTGCACACTTACACCTACATTGTATTCTTGAGCAACTTTTTTTGGAACCAGTATAGTTATTTTTTTTTCCTGTTTTCTCTTCCATGCTGGTATCTCTTATTTTAGAAAGAATACTTTCATGTTGTTTTCTTTTCTTTCCAGGATAAAGAACTCTATCTCTCTGCTTATGTCTTCTCAATCCTCACTTTTCTGCTGAACCAGCAACTGCAAAGCACCTGTCTTCTTTAGGGGTCTTTCACTGCAAATTGCAGCTTCTTCTGTTTCCAGTATCCTGTCTGGATACATGTGTTTTGTTGAAGTGTGGCCCTGTTTGTGTCTCTCTATGTATTTGTCTTATTTTCATTTCTTACACTTCTCATACTCCTCATGTTACAGAAGAAAAAACAGCAGCCTGGGATATTAAATTAATAGCAAAAAGTCACATAATGTGTTTGAGGTGAGATTTGAACTCGTCTTTTGACTTCGAGTCATACTGTCTCCCCTGTATCAATACTGTGTATAATTTACCGTCAGAAGTTGTTTAAATTTCTCATGTAAAGAAATACCCGATAGAGCTAACTTTCATTTGATGGTTTCTCTCTTAAGGCTCAGCTCATGTACAGTCTAAGGGAAGACTTTCCTAATCCCCCTAGTTGTTAGTGTTTTCTCCCTCTACAAGCAGGCATGCATGGATTTAGTTTGTTTACGTGTTATCTTCCCTCCAATAGAATGTAAACTTCTTGGATCCAGAGACTTTTAAAAGTGTTTTATTTTTATCTGTGGTCTAGCATTTCCTTGGGACAGCTAGGTGGTGCAGTGCATAGAGTACTAGGCCTGGAGTCAGGAAGACTCATCTTCCTGAGTTCAAATCTGGTCAGAGGCAAGTCACTTAACTCTGTTTGCCTCAGGTTTCTCATCTGTAAAATGAGTTAGAACATGAAATAGCAAACTACTCTAGTATCTTTGCCAAAAAAACCCAAAATGGGGTCACAAAGAGTTGGGACACAACTGAGCAACAGCATGTCTTGTGCATAGGAGGCACTGAATGGTAGTTGATTAGATTAGATTGAACTTAGATATTTGGAATGCTTAAATTATAATATTAAAACTAAAAAATGAGACATCCTGACATTGGCAACTTCAGTATATGTACCTCTTGTGCAAATGTAAATGAAGCAGGCAGTCTCTAAGATTTGAAAGTATTATTTATTGGTAGTCTCTATGACTTATAGATTAAGTGAATTTAGAATTTTGGCTTTGTGATAACTCATAACTTTCTTCCCATCCATGACTGGCTTTCATAATAGCTCCCTCATTTTGGTACTCCACATCCTCAGATACATAGGACTCTTGGATACAATGTCTTCCCCACCCCCTACATTTTTAACAGGGTTAAGAGAGTTTACAACTGATTTTTTATAATAGAGAAAAGAAATTTGAAGAACCTAAGCTTAGAAAAGAAAATTGCAGGAATTCCAGTCTTTAAGATATTAATTTCTGCTTTTAGAAATTAGCAAGAGGGGAATAAGTGAGAAAGCTTCATTGTGTTGCAGCATTCGTTTTGATGAATGATTTGCATGTATACTGTAGGTCTGTACATAGGTATAGCTCTGCAAGACAACTGAATAACAGAATAGTATTTGGGAAGGTGAAGAAAGTAAATAATCCTGTTGTTGTCAAGATTAGAAAACATTAGAACCAGGCCATGCTGAAGAAGTGACCCTGCATATGATAGAAAAAATTTATAAATATATATATATATGTATATACATACACATACACACATACATACACAGTATATACAAACATTTATATAAAAATGATGACAGTTCCTTTCTCAGGTTGGCTATTGGCCTGATGACAGTTGATGACCAAGTGCCTAAATTATTTGAGGACTAAGATTCCTACAAGCATTTAAAGCATTCTGTATATCTTCAAGTTGTATGTCAATGTCAGCTACTCTTGTTACTGTTTTATTTGTATTTTTCTTTTGTAATGATTAAACCTACAGAAATTTCTTCCTCACTATTACATATCAAGTGGTCATAAGTCAAGGGGTAGTCATGCCTTCACAAGAGATAAAGTGAAAAGTGACTGTCATCTTTGATGCCAAGATAAATCCACAGAACATAAAGAACATCTCTTGGAAACCTTGTAAATCACAAGAACACATAACATTTTGAGATAATGAAAATGCAGAATTGGAGTGGTCATGTATTGACAGCAGGATAAAAATTGAACTATGTCAGTTGTTTGCCATCTACTGTGATTTTGTTATCCAGAAGAACCTACTTATCCTGTGGACTGAATGTAAATAAACTACAGTGAATTTTGTGATTTGTCTGCTGGAAAGATTAGATAATAAACAGACATTTTGGAACTTGTTAAAAAATGGGAGTAAAAGAGTGACTAGAAGTTCCCACTTACTAATTTATGGGTTTTTTTATTTTAAATTCTTACATCTGTTCTACACTAATACATTTTATAATGCTGTTGTTTTTACTTTTATTTATTTCATTGATGTGTAATATGGATTATGTTATGATGGTTATGTAGTATGTCATACATGAATGAAATGTGGAGCTGGAGGTTTAAGAATAGAGCTGAAAGTTCTGGAATGATATAAGAGTTTGATGGCTTCAAAGGATAATTCATTGATTTCTATAGTTGGAAGCCAGTAAGATATTAACTAATATTGATGTAGAAATTTTATAGTTAATCAGCTATGTAACATTGTATAACTTCATATATCTTACTGTTGTAAACTGACACATCTACTCTTGTAGTATGGAACCCACTGAGATTATTAGCTATTTTTTCTTATTATGATTGTATTTTGAGCAACATGTTAAAATAGACATAATATAATTTATCAAATTAGAAAATTTCATTAGTGCTAGAATTTTTTATTGATGAGGATAAGCAACCCAGTAAGAGAATAATATTAGTAATCCTACTAAAGTATGTATGAAAAACAGACATAGTGAAGCCATGATAGTGGTTGGTCTAAGTGCATCTGTGGGTGCAATGAGAGGAACTGGAGAAGCAGCCTCTGGAAAGCAGTTCTAAGACTTTTCTGAAGACTTCATTGCTATATCCCTGCAATAAAACTTTACACCATATAAGTAAATTTCTCTTTTGTGTATGTGTTTTTCCCAAGACATTTCAATTTGAACCAGAGTGCCAATGGCTAGGCAGTCAGGATAGTACAGCCCTTTCATTTCCTGGATAAGGATACTAAAGCCCAGAGAAATTGAGTGACTTCCCAAGGTAATATAGGTAGTAAGTTCATAGAACAGATATTTGATCCTAGTCCTCCGACTCACAATCAAAGGTCTTTTTATTTTTTATGTTAAATCATGAAGTTATGGCTGTGGCTACCCTTTCCACCAGAGAAGATTAAAAACCTATTCATATCTCATTGTTTGCTTTAACTTTTTGTGGAAGAGCCACCTGACATGCCATGTCTATATTTTTATTAAATTGGTAAGAAGTAATACATTATAGCGATAGGTAGATAGAGAACCAGACTTGTAGCCGGGAATAACAGAGCTCAAGTTAGCTCTTGGTACATACTGATTGTGTGGGCATTTTAGCCACAGTGCTCCAACACATTTCTAACACATTTGCACAGTAGTTGTTGATCTTCACTAATAGAAATTTCCTTACCAAGAATTCCACTAGTAAAATCATAGGTTCAGACCAAAGGAAAAAAAAAGTAATACAAATGAGTACATAATTACTGTTAGTCTCCAGTGAGGGACAGAGAGCATGACCTAATTAAGAGAGGGCTGGCCTAAAACACAGGAAGACCTTGTTTCAAATTCTATCTCTGACCCACATCAGCAGTGTGGTCACAAAGAATTCATAACCTTTCAGTACCCTAGATTTAGTGGGGACTATGTCCTAACTATTTCTAGGTTCTAGGACTTAGTTCTAGGAGAACTAGATTTTTCTTAATCTAGTTAATGAACCCATCCCTGAGAAATGAGTAACTTAGGGGACTGAAGGCTCAAGCTATTGATATCACTTTCTGGTGCCTGGTGTACAAAGTGGCCACAAGGAGCTTCAAGTGTTAGTGAATCAAAATGTGTAACACAGCAAGGGGAGCTTCACCAAACTGAGTCAATTTGGGAGGTCCTCAGTGCATATTCTTGTTGAATATTCCCCTGAAATGGCAAAATAAATCTTATGACTTGTTTTGTTCCAATGTCAAACAAACTGCCAAGGGACTGACCTGGATCAGGCCCAACCCAGTACTAATATTAAGCAAGTCTCAAAGAGTTTCAAGTGGCAGACAAATTGTCATTCTTCATCAATGAGGGAATTTCCCCACCAAGAGTTCCCTTTCCTAAAGAAGCCACAGTCCCAGTCAAACAAAAGATCAGGTCCATTTAGAGGTGCATAGTATGAAACCTTGAAAATTCCTGTAGTCTCCCTTGGACACATTAGTGAAGTTAGCTAATAATCACTTTAAGAAACAACAAGAGAGAGCTTGGTTCTGAGCTGATAAGTTAGGAAGAAATGATGAAGAAAGCTTGACAAGTATTAGAGGTTATGATAGTTGCTCAAAGAAGGCAACAAGTAAAAGAAAAGCCTGTGTGGGAAATTATGGAACCTCGGATTCAAAAGAGACCACAAAGGTCATGTAGTCCAATCTGCACCTAAATGAGAGTCTCTATACTGTAGCTAATGAGATCATCCAGTGTTTGAACACCTCCTCGGTGAAGGGGCATTTATTTTTTTCCTTACACTGAGCATAAATTTCCGGATAATTTCCACTTTTTGTGATTTTGCTTTGCCCATTGTAATTAATCCATTCTTCTACCTTGTACTCTAATACTTTGACCTGTTTTGACCTTACATAGTCTAATTCACTCTTTCCTGAATTTTACTTTATTAGTTGGCAAATAGTTGAGCTAATTAGTTTATGTGAATATAATGGAATAATATCTATTAATAAATGACAAAAGGAGAGTTTCAGAGAAATGGGTAAATCTGTATAAAAGTGTACAGATTGAAGTGAACAGAACTTGTTAAATGATTTAGAGAACAACATAAAAAAACCCCACTAAGATTTAAGAGGTTTGATGAATACAGAAACCAGCTGCAACTCCAGAGAATTATTCATGAATTGCTACTCATTTCCTGACAGAGAAGTGAAGAACTCAAAGTACAGAATGAGGCAGATGTTTTTGGACATAGACAAGGGTGGGAAGGAAAGGGGGAGGATTAGTTTTGTTTGACTACATATTTTTGATTCAAGACTTTTGTTTTTCTCTTTCATTTTTTTTTGTGGGAGGTGAGTGCTAGCAATAGGGTTATCAAAAGGAAATTTAAAAAGGATGGTCACTGAAATATTTTAAAAATGCACAAAAAAGAATAGAAGAGACCTGTGGGAAACCCCGACAAAAAGGATAGCTTTGAAAATAACACCAAATTTGTCAGATGCTTCAAAAGAAAGGCATTTTGTACATAATAAACGTTTGAGGTTTAATTGCATAATCTTTTTTGTTCTGCTTTGTATATAGAAATGCCCAAATTGCTTGGTGTTAAGTTCTGAATTAAATATCTATATATAAACAAATACATATGTATGGTTAAATAAGCTTACTTTCTCTGTGTGACAGATTGTGTCTTTGTGAGGTACTTTGAGGAGGTAAAGATCACAAATCAGAGAATCAGGAAAGGAGATGACACCTGAGCTGAAATTTGAAGGAAACTAATGATTCCAAAAGGAGAAGGCAAGGAGAAAATGCATTCCAGTCATGGGGGATATACTAGCTTGTGTAGAATGTAGAGTGCATGAATGGGAGTAATGCAAAAGAAGTTTGGATAGGAAGACTGGTACTAAGAGACCCAAATGTCAAACAGGATTTTGTATTTTAGCCTAGGCACAATGAGAAGCCACTGAAACTTCTCAGACAGGAGAGTAATGTGATCACAACTTGCTTTACGAATGTCAATTTGGAAGCCAAACGAAGGATAGAATGGAGGGGAAAAGATTGGAAGCAGGAACAGTAATTAGGAACCTATTGCAGTAGGCCATGCAAGAGGTGATGAAGGCCTGGATTAGGATGATTACAATGTGTGTAAAGAGAAGGGGAGAAATGTGAGAGATGGTGAGGAGGTAGAATTGAAAAGACTTGGCTATAAGATTGGATATAAGAATTGAGAGGGACTGTAGAGTCAGGTATGGCTTCTAAGTGGTGGTATCTTGGAAATAAATAGGAAAATTCAGATTGGGGAATGTAAGACATCATGGTCTCTATTATTTGTAACTCAAAGGATACTTCAAAATGATTAGTTACTGTAGCCATACCATACTACTGTATGTTATTTAATGTCTCTTATATTTGTTACAATGAAAAATATGAGGCATCATTGTACTTTTGCCCTTACCAATGAAATCTTTTATGGGACATAGAAGAATTAGTTCTGTTTGATTTCAGGTATGAGTCATTGTCAGCTAATTGTATGAAAGGATGTCACAGCCAGGCTCAGAATTAACCAGGTGGAGAAATGTCTTGAATGGGAAGCTGAGTCAAGAGGGTCCTTATCTTAGTCTTTCTAAGGTTGAACCCTTCCCCCAACTATTTCCCAGGGACAGATATCCAGTGGTGGGAATTTACAGATGCTACTCCCATTGAGCAACTGATAATTTTTCTTGAATAATGGACTAAGGACCTTATGAGAGATCAGATACTTATACTTGAAATCAAAACTTATAAGAATATCAAATTAAAGCCCCACAAAATTCTGCCTTAAGTAGCAAAACTTCACTAATCATATGTTAGAGCAGGGTGTGATTATTGTGTTCATGCGCATAAACAATGTTGGTTCAAATTCATCCTACTTTTAGTATAGTTGTTGGAGGCAAAATTTGCCACGTGCATATATATCTGAAAGTATATCTAAATAAAATAAATATGTGATAGGATTTAACACCCTCACTTTCCACACCAAATTCCTGTTGACTCTGTAGAGAGGATAAAGGGAGGGGAAGTACATCTGGCCTCTTTCGGTGGTCTTCAGAGTACCACTTGCCAAGGAGTTATATGTTCTAGGAAGAGGTTTAACCCAGTGAGTAATTTGAAGGGAATAACTACCACAGGAAATGATGGAAAAAGATATCTAGTCGAATACTGGATGAGTTGGATAAGCAGTATTTTACATTTTGGAGTTTTCATGAATTCAGTTTACACACAGTGAATAGCAATTGGTTCAAAATGTAACTACTTCATACTAATTATTAACAGATATAATTTCATGATTTTCTAAATGATCTCAGATGAAACTCACTCTGTAATTTGAAGTTTAATTCAGAAATTTACTACTCTGGCTGAGAGGGGTTCTAGTTCTAGTACTTTAAATTGCAGCACTACAGTTTCATATCATGTCAGCAGGCACCTCACAGACAGATATCTCTTAAGAGGACTCTCCCAAAAGTAACATTTACTGTTACTGTTATTTTCTTAATTTGAAACAAAAAACCTCATTAAATATTAATAGGTTTCAAACATATTTATCATATTCTATAATAGACACATTTATGATCTACCAATATTCAGATCAAAAGGGGATGTTACCTGCCTTAATAACTTAAAAAGTAATACAAGATTTTGCATAACCAGTATCAAGTATTTAAAACTTAATACTAGTCAAGTGACAATAAATCAGTGGAATGCATTTTAAAATTATGTTACAGAGAAAATCATCTGTCTTCTCTCTTGGTATTTTATTAATCATATCCAATGACATTTAAGACCCAGTGTAGAGTTATCCAGCATGGATTACAGTCAATTAAAGAGGTAGCTATAATTAATTTATTAATTCATTTATAAACACTATGTATAGTATTTACCACATGCCAGGGTTTTTTCCTAGTTCTCAAAGGCAAATTTAAAGAATTGCAGAGACCTACTGTCTTCAGAATGTTGATTTTGCTTTTTCAGTTATTATTTAAACTATTTGCTAATTTACATTATAGGGCAGTTATAAAGAGTAATATTGAAATCTTCCCCTTTAGGAGGCTAGCTAAGACAGACTCTTTTATTTCTTTTCCTTCCTTCCTTCTTTTTCCTTCCTTCCTTCCTTCTTCCTTCCTTCGTTCCTCTTTCTTCCTTCCTTCCTTCCTTCCTTTCTTTCTTTGTTTTTTCTTTCTTTCCCTTTCTCTCACTCTCTTCCTTTCTTCTTTTTTTCTTTCCTTCTTTTTCAGAATAGGTCCCTGTAAGACAATTCTACTTCTCTCTGCTGTCTACTAAATCACATTAAAAAAAGAATTTTTAGAAGAAAAATGGCTATTTTACTTCTTAAAAAGTTTTCCCCCTAAAACACTTTCATACCCTTTTACATTGCTCCCTTTTATGCCTTCCATGCTTTAGAGAAACTAGTTTACTTTTTATTCCCCATGAATGGAATGCATTTTTTTCCTTGCCTTCTCCTTTTAGAATCATTAGTTTCTTTCAAATTTCAGCTCAGGTATCACCTCCTTTCCTGATTCCCTGGTTTGTGCTCTTTACCTCCGCAAAGTACCCTAGGTTGATTTATCTGTCACACAGAGAAAGCAAACTTTATTTAAACATATATATGTATTTATTTATATATAGATGTTTAATTCAGAACTTAACACCAAGCAATTTGGGCATTTCTATACACAAAACAGAACAAAAAAGATTATGCAATTAAGCCTCAAACTTGTATTAGGTACAAAATGCCTTTTTTTTTAAAAGCATGTGACAATTTCAAAGCTGTCCAGTTCTGACCTGTCATCTCAAAGTTGTTTTCTTTTTTAAGGGGAAAATAGTCTTTTGTGTTTAATTAATCCTATTTTACAAATGGATATACTGAGTTCACAGAACACTTCCACCCAGTTTAACCCAGTTTCCTACCTCCAAAGACTATGATAAAGATTGGCAAATGGGTTTAAAAAAGAGTTCGATAGAGAGAGGACTGATGATAATGCATGAGTTCCATCTTTTGAAAAATGATAGACTGAAGATGAAGAAAAAACTATATATTTTTGGAAATAGCCAAAGCATGAATTTGTTTTGTTTGACTATGTTTATTATTTTACAAGGGACTTGTTTTTGTTTTATACTTCAGTGGGGGATGGGAAGAGAAAATGAGTTGTTCATTGAAAAAAGAGTAAAATGAAATCGAAGTTAAAAAATAAAAACCATACAGTACAATTGCTGCACTTGACTTGGCAAATTATTAAAAGATCTACAGATCTTCGCCACATTGAATAGATTCTCTGTGGAGAATTTTCGGAAAGACATAGGCAAGAATTGCATGGGATGAGAAAGTATGGAAAGGTAGAGAAGTAAATTTAAAAAATGCTTTGAGATGACCAGCAATAGGTACTACTAAAGATAAAATGGCCCAACACATACTCTTTCCATGTTCTAGGGCCACTTTTAAATGTGACCTGTTCATTTATTTTACTGCTACTCTAGAAAATATTTCTTATGGAGGTAAAATAAAATATACTGTCAGAATTGCTACTTTAGCTTACATTTTCTCTGTACTGGCTTACTTTTGGAGTAATCAGCCCCTTACTGTGCTTCTCTAAATATTTAATTTATATAGATCATACTTGACTTGAAAAGTAACAACATGTTTTCTGACTACAAGCAGTAAGAAATTCTTACACAGCTGCTAGGCTTTTAGGATAGGCAGGATATTCATTATGAAGTGCTGCTGTTTAGCTGAGTTTCCCTCTTCAGATTGTTTCTAGTTCTGTTTTTCATTTTTTAAAATTATACACTAGAAAATCATCAAGAAACATGAATATTTCCACATACATAGACCAGAAAAGTAAAATTTTTGAATATGAACAAGCTTTTATTATATATTAAGTTTAGTATGGTAGAATCAACATTACTGTGTTTTTATAGCCATTTTTGAATTTCTTTATGTTCTGTTTATTTTTAAAAATATTTTGTGGATATGCTTTTATTTCTTTTTTTCTTTCTTCTTACCTCACTATTGCTACTAGCACCTTCTAATTCTCATGACTCCCAGATCCAAGTACTCCCTTTCAATAAAAGTATGGTCAAGAAAGCACATTTGTATTGTCTGAAAATATATGTCCCATAAGGCAAATATATTCTACACCTCTTCTCTAGTAGGTGAAAGTCATGCTTTGTTAATAGTCTTATGGAGTAGTGAATGATGGTTATAACACTGATAGAGTTCTTGGATCTTTCAAAGTTGTTTTCATTTACAGAGTTGTTGTCATTGTATAAATAGTTCAGTTTCTACTCACTTTAATTTGCTTATGTCTTCCCAGGTTTTTCCTAAGCTGCCTCATTTGTTATTTCTTACAGAGCAACAATATTGCATTATATTACATATCATATGATACAATGCCATTACCAAGACAGAACCACATACACAGGGATTCACCCATTAGTTATGCTTCATTTGGTCATGAACTTGGTGGAGCAAATGATTTGTAGAAACTGCTTTAAGTATGAGCCCACTCTCCTCAGGGACTGAGGGGAAAGGTATAGGGAAGAGTGTTGGGGGTAATACTTGTAGCTTTATTCTTGCTATATTATCTTAGTAAATATGCCTTTGTAAAATCCACTGGTATTAAGTGACTTTGGTTCTACCAACATGACCATTTGAAAAGAAGAGTCACTTCAAAGATGACCAAGATATGAAGAGATCCCTGTAAGTAAATAAGAAAGAAATCCAAACCAAGTGAATAATCAGCAATGAACAAAAGTAAGTGCATACTTTAAGCTTGTTTCTACTTCTTTTTAAGATTCAATATACAGTGATATAAGAATGATATATATATGCACACAAATAATATTTTATTTTGTAGCAGAAGCAATCAAACTAGAATGTGGTATAATAATGAGTACTATGGTGGTTAATACAAAAAGGTAAAAGAAAATGAAAAGAATATATTTTTACTATTGAAAAGGCATTTAACAAAGATGCGAAACATATAGTTTTGCTATTGGTGGCAGATCATTTTCTTGACTATTTTTAAAGATTAATTTGATTGATTCTTTCATGTTTTATAATATAGTAATTTCTGGATATATCTTCTTCATCAAACCCTAGTCAGTAATTGAAACCTCCATTATAATAATGACAAATAGTTAAGTCAAGAAAACCAATTTATTATAGCTGAAAGTGTATACATTTCCTTAATCTATGAAGGGGTTTTAGTGGAGCTGACTCATCTAGTTTCTTACTGCTTAGTGCTTAAAACTTCATCATTTTAAAACAATAAATGTTATACATATTAAAATACTTCTTAGACCATAGTAGGTATTTAGTTATTGAATGAATGAGAGAAAAGCATTAATATGATTAGAATTCATTTGATTCTCTACCCCCTTTCCCATTTTCTGTCTTCAAATCTATTTGTCCCCAATACCTTGGAGAGGTAAGCCATATGTTCCTATTTTCATTTATTTGCTTATTTTTGCCAAGACAATCAGGGTTGAGTGACTTGCCCAGGGTCACACAGCTAGTAAGTATCAAGCGTCTGAAGTTGGATTTGAACTCAGGTCCTCTCAACTCCAGAATAGAGCCCATACTCTATCCATTACACAACCTTGCTGCTCCTATATTCCTATTTTAAAGGAGTCATTCTTGATGAGAATAAACACAATATTCTCTATTATTATTTTACTGTGCAAGTGCTAAGTACTATTCACTTAAACACTCCATCTTTGTGAAAAAATAAAATTTTATTTCCAATCAGATTTTTAAAACTTACACAAGATGTAGTTTGATTAATCCATAACAGAAATGAAGAGAACTGTTCTGGGGGGAAGGGGATTATTTCAGGAATTCACATACCCTTTTTTAACATCAGTAAGATCAACAAGGCATCTTGATCATTTATCAGACTTGTACACTAGGGATCTTTGTGGCAGAACACACACAAAAAAGTGATTAACATTGGCCTGTGTACAAGTTTTAGTAATTGAAGACAAGGCATTAGCCATCTAGAGATCTGAATTAGCTAAAACTTTGCCTTAGCAATGAATCATAAAACTGGAAAATGGGAACAAGGGATGAGAACAGCATTCAGAGGGTAGAACTGAATTATTGGAATCAGTGAACAAACCGTAAAGTATGACACTGGTTACAAATGAACCTGAGTTGCAGAGGTGAACCTCCAGTGACATGTACTGGGTAGCTTCATCTTTAAACTTCACCATAGGCAGGGGATGAGGAGGGGAAGAGGAGAAGAGAGAAAGATTCCGGGAAGGAAATGATATTTGCATATTTTTCAAAACTATATGTAGCATCCAATTAATGCCACACATTTGGAAAGTTAAATCAACGTGTAAGGGGGCAACTTGTATTTATTTGTAGATACAAATGTAGGTTCAATGAAGAAGACACTTCTTTGTATAGACTGTGCAAATGATTACTACCTATGTGACTTCATCTCAATTGAATCACCTCTGCGGGCATCACTTTCCTCATCTGCAAAATAAAAGTGTTTGATTAGATGATATCTGAGTTCTTTCTGGCTTTATATCCATGTTCCATAACTTTGTATCCAGCAAATCATCATGGTCCTTCTACTTATTGATGATGTGCTCAGAAGAACCGCAAGGCTTGTGATGATATATAGAATGCTGATTCTGATAAGTTTACCTGAAAATTATAGTCAGAAAGTTGTTTTGAAGTCATGTGTACAGATGCTTTCATAATTAATTGTCATCTGTTAGGAATGTGCATTTTCTCTTGTGTAGTTCCTAGAAATAATGAATCAATATGTGAAAGTGGTGGGAGATAGTGGTATGGAAACAGTAATAATACACACTTGCCTCCTTCCTTCTTTTTGGCAATCTGCAGAAAACAGATTCATTAAATTAATCAAGCAATTGGAAAATATAGAATATAATTTATTTGCTAGCAAGTAGTTTTGTCAAATTGTGCACTGAAACTTTGACTATTTCCCATCTACTGACCTGATGAACTTGTGGCCAGTACCTAGGCAATGACCCAGGTTCATACTAGAGCTAGATGTAAGAGTATGATATGTATCAGGGGTATCAAACTCATAGTCTAAAATATCCAGGTGCAGCCAGAATCAGATCAAAATGTAACTGTGAAATGTTAAAAATACAATATAACATAGATAATGTTAATTTGTGGGGCTTTTTTTTTATCAACTTGTATCCCACAGAGATCCGTTTCTATTTGAATTTAACACCACTGATATAGACTGTTTTGAAATTTCTAAAATAGAAAATCTCTCATCTCTACTTTCAAGCCTCCCAGTCTGAATTTGGGAACTATTCTGATCTCATTGACCAAATTCACTCAGGATGGTTGACTTTTTAGTAGCCACATGATATGTTAACTTTGATTTAGGTAACTTAAAAAAATGTAGCATAGAAAAATCAATACTGAAATGCAGTTTTCAAAAATCAAACTATAAGGAAACTACTTCATTTAATTGACTTTCTTCCCTCACTTTCCCTATCCACCCATACCCAAGAGATTGGGGAGAAGAGCTAGGGAAACATTTCAAGTTTTGAAATTCACAAAAGATCAGCCCAGAAAATAATCTGAGGCAACAGAACAAAGGGTTATGAAGGACTCCTCAGGATCTGGAATTCATGCTTACTGTCACCGTGCCTGGAGAGTTTCATAGCATCTGCCAGTCCAGTAGTCTATTCTGTACTGCAAGCTGGTCTTTGGTAGGCCCATCTTACTGGCCCCACGTTACTCTGTGTTCTTACCATCATTTCTCTGCCTTAAGTGTCACAATGTTCTAGAATTGCTCAAGGCTCATCTTTGTACCCTTTTGGGTTATGGTCGTATCACCATGTCAGCAACTGAAGCTGATGGCGGCAAGTAGTGCCGTCTTCTTCTTACCGGTGGCTCCCAGACTCTTGGTACAGAAGTAAAGGCAGAGACAGACCAAAAGTTTCTTCAAGGGCAAAGGAAAAAGAAAGTGATGATTCTGAGAATGTCTATTCCTTCACATGACCTCCACTTACTTTTTCCCTATTCATTACATCAAATTTAAATCACTTTATCAGATCATAAGGTTTTCATATAGAAAGAGTATATTAATAACTTGAAAAAATAAATGTGAGGAAATGATTTTATAATTAAACCATATTCAGACTGATGAAGTGTGAGGAACAGAGAGAAAGCCAGTTTGGTGAGATCACAGACTGTAGGAGGAATAATTTCTAGTGAGACTGGAAAGAAAGGTTGTGTAGGGTTTTAAGAGCTGAACAGAGGAGCTTATATTTTGTCAAGGTGGCACAGGGGAGCCAATGGAGTTATGTGGTCAAGTCTTCATTTAAAGGCAATCAGTTTGGTAGACATGCAGAGAGTAGACTGGAGTGAAGAAAGACAGGTGTGTGTTGCAATAATATCTGGGAGGTGAGGGTCTGAACTAAGGCTGTAGCTGTATGAGGAAGGAGAAAAGGTTGGATGCGAGGGATGTTGTGGAGACAGAAATGTTAAGATCTGACAAATGTTTAGATATATTTGCTGGGTAGTTGGGGATAATGCCAGTATTACAAACCTGAAGACTGGAAGGTAGTGGTATCTTCAGCAGAAATAAGGACGTTGAGAAAAGAAGATGAGTTAAATTTTGGACATGCTGAGCTTGAGGGGTCTCTGAAACATCCAGTTTGATAGATCTAGGGGGTCGTCTGCAGGGATGATAATTAACTCCATGGGAACTGATAAGGTTTCAAACCTTGAGGAAAAGCTACAGTATTTATCTTCATTCTTCCATCTCTCTCATTTAGGTCCTGTAGCATGGCCACAGTCCTTCCTATTGTCTTTTGGCCAGCGAAGGTCAAAGCTCTGTGTTGAGGTAAACATTCCCTGTCATTAGGTACAGTGGTGGTTGACACCATTGAAGATAGCACCTCCAGTGCTCACTCACCCTCCCTAGCAGGAGACATCACTTTCTCTGTCATACCACTTCCTGTCACTGAGTCTTGTCCAGGGAAGAGACTTCTTCTCCTTTCCAGCTTTGAGAGTCTCTGTTACCAACTCCAGATTCAAATACATGAATATGAATACTGAAGGCTTTTGTTTCCCTGACAGGAAGTGTTTGTCACAGTTGGAGGAAACTTTCCATATTTATTTAGAAGCCAAGGAAGTACTCCCATTACCTCTCTAATTAATCTCTTAAGTACTGACATTCAACTGCTTATAGCTCCTTTATTTGAAAAGGAGAGGGACTTTCTCTAAGCCAAATATGACCCTGAGACCCTAGTATCTGCCCAAAGCTCCCAACAATTTGAGGGGGACACATATTTCTGTGCGGCAGACAGGGACCAATTTGCCAAACCCTCATACTGGACACTGCTTTTCCCAGAAGTGGGAAAGTTTGTCCCCTTGCAAAACCAATATATGCATTTTAAGAGAGACATGACAGCCTCTTCTGGCTCTACTTGGTTCCCCTTCACATTCTCCCATGTGACCTCAGAAATTCTCTTTCCTAACTCCGCTAGCTTTTCCGTTCCTTCCTTTCCAGTCCTAGCTCGCAGTTTTCTGTTGTCCTAGGAATTGGGATGTGATGAATAAGCTTGGCTTCAGGGTTGTGCTTCTTGAGATGATGTTCATTGTGAGGTCTGGATTGGGCCTCAATCTTGGGATAGAGAGCTGGACACGGAGTCAGAAAGACCTCAGACCTTACCTCAGATACATACTAGTTTTAGGACCCTGGGCAAGGCCCACAACTTATCTTTGCCTCAGTTGCCTCAATTGTAAAATGGGGATAACAATAGAATCTACCTCCCGGAGTTTTGGTGAGGCTTGAATGAGATATTGATACTTAACTTAGCATGATGCCTGACACATAGTAGGCTCCATAGAAATGTTTATTCTTCCCTTTTTATTCCCAGTTCACATTGAATAGATCCTTTCAGGTGTGACTTGGCCTCTTGAGTCCTGAGGTGGGGACTAGAGAAGCTAAACTGCCATTACTACTCCTAAATCACAAATTAAATTACAACTAAAACATTTGTTGCTCAGTTTTTTCAGTCTTGTTTGACTCTTCATGAATTCATTTGGAGTTTTCATGGGCAAAGACTACAGGAATGGTTTGCTGTTTCTTTCTCCAGCCCATTTTACAGATGAGGAAACTGAGGCAAGCAGGGTTAAGTAACTTACCCAGGATCACACAGCTAGTAAGTGTCTGAGACTGGATTTGAACTCAGATCTTCCTGATTCTATGCCAGGTGCTACACAATGCTACCTACCTGCCCCAAACATATTATCATTCTTTATGTTAAATCCCATATTAGTCATCTGTTCATATAATATGGTCATCTATTTACAACTTCAAAAAATGAGAGAAAATGAAATAAAGTACTTTTTTTTTTTACAGGAGAACTTTTAACATTGTAGGTGGAGTGGGATAGCTGGAACAGTTTAGATGGTTCATAGATAGATGATTCCAGTCTTGTTGACAACATCTAAAACCTCATAGTCTGGAGCAAGTCAGACATAGACCTTCTTCTGTCCATCAGGCCTGATCAGTGTGTTTTCCTTGGCCACGTTGATGTCACACAGCTTCTTTATTGCCTGCTTGGTCGGATTCTTGTTGGCCTTCATGTCCACAATGAAGACAAGAGTCCTATTCTCTTTCAGTCTTCTTCATAGTAGACTCAGTGGTCAAGGAAAACTTAACGATGGCATAGTGATCAAGTTATTTTCTCTGAGGGGCACTTTTCCAAGGGTATTTGGGCTGTCTTTGAAGTCTTAATGTCTTGGGTTGCTGGAAGATGGGGGATGTTTGAATTTTCTTTTTGTGGCTATGGAAACCCTTCAACACCACCTTCCCGACCTTTAAGGTCTTGGACTTGGCTTCTGTCTTGGGAGGGACAACAGCTTCCTTCTTTGCCTTTGGTGCCATCTTGGGGGAAAGGCAAAATAAAGTATTCTTTTGCACAGCATATAGCTAGTTATGTTCAGAGGTAACATAAACTGAAAATATAAGTGCAGTAGATCCAAGAAAAGATTAGACAATGTGTGAGTAATAAATATAGATACTCAGGGTTTTAGGATAATTATTAAAGGCAGCACCACAGAAAACAACTACCACAATATCTAACAAAATGCACTTGATACCTCTGTCAGAAATAGAGTTATTGGATCCACACTGGATATCATAGATCTTTTTGTGCTTGGCAATTTTTACATTTTTTTTTAGAGGAGGTAGGGGAAAATACTCAATATCACTGAGGCATTCAGAACTCACTGGATATTTTTGGGGACTTGGTAAAATGTTTTCTTTTTAATATGTAAAAGGTCTTACCTGACATTAATGTGTGTGTAGTTAGTGAGGCTATGTATTATCTACAAAGAACATAGCAATTATTCAATTAAGTAGGTGGAGGAGAAAGGAGAAAGCAATTGTGAAGGAGAACAAAGCACAGTGTAGCATAGCAGAGCATAGGAAAGTATGAGAGGTGTGGTTAAAGCCCTGATGACACAGCTAGTCCAGGAAAGGCAGGATCACACTTTATTCCTGAGGGCAGAGGTTTTTTTACATCTCTGGGATGAGGTGGAAAACACTGATATAAATGAATTATTTCACTTAAATTAGTTACCACAAAGTAGATGAATCTCTACCCTGTGACAAGTAGCTAATATAGTTGTATATTATATAACTTCAATAATCTGGAACTGAATTGTTTTGTTTAGGCTAGTTGCTAAAGAGTATAGATTAAGGATGGGGAACCTGCAGCATTGAGGCCACATGTGGCCCTCTAGTTCCTCAAGTCTGGCCCTTTGACTGAATCCAAACTCCACAGAACAAATCCCCTTAATAAGAGGATTTGTTCTGTAAAATTTGGACTCAGTCAAAAAGTTTCACCAAGAATCTAGAGCTCCACATGTGGCCTTGAAGCCAAAGGTTCCTCACCACCTGGTGTAGGTGAACC
Source organism: Potorous gilbertii (assembly GCA_028658325.1). Taxonomy (NCBI): domain Eukaryota; kingdom Metazoa; phylum Chordata; class Mammalia; order Diprotodontia; family Potoroidae; genus Potorous; species Potorous gilbertii. The sequence goes on from CM053771.1 coordinate 196,405,067, forward strand.
CAGGACTAAGAATTTTAAAATGAAATCCTCCCTACCTGACCTTGAACAAAGTACAGTTAAGGAGGAATAAAGAACTTTTGAGCAAGTGGTATATGCCTCGAAAGATATTCATTGCCAGAAACAGTAACTTAATCAGAGAAGCAAAATTTAAGATGTATTTTTTTTATTAAGCTGTAACACCCTGGTTTTTTTCTCTTTAATTTTAAGCTCCTTCATGTATTCATGGCAAGAATTTTGTAATACAAAAAAAATCTTTTCTTAATTGTTGCCAACATAACCAGTAGTCTGGGGAATATTTGATTTCTGTAAGGATTTGAATAGGCTATTACAAAACATCTACACATATCTAAGGGATAGTGACCTTTGGGGAGCTAACACTTCTTAGTTCTGGGAATCTGGAGCATGAGTAAAACTCCTAGGATATTAGATCACATTTTAATGTCTCCCAAACATTATCATATAATGTAATCATTTTTACAAGAATAAGAATCAGGTTTGGAGGAAAAAAAGTACAGCACAAATTTACTATAAGCTAGAATGAATTCAGTATATTGGTAATTCTTTTTATGGGGGAATTTACTGATAAAAGTGCTAGCAGTCTTTTGTTCTGGAGAAAGTGCCAAGGGCCGAAAACATTTTCTCTTGAGGTTTAAAAATTCATATTTATGTCTTAAACATCTTCTTTTAGTACAATTCCCATTAACTGCTGTCCTATCCTTTTTTCAATAGCTGTAAGGATTTGGTCTCTGTCTACAGCTTTACCACTTTCCAATGATTTCACTCCTTGTAGAGTAAACTTGTGAAGTTGGCATATATTTTGAGTTAGTCTAGGCAAAAAGTACAAGACACAGTGTATTATGAGAGCTTAGGGGATATTTCCCTGGTCTTAATGAGTATGGGAGAATAGCTGCAGAGTCAGGGTTTCAGTTAGACACAGGACTTTTTGAGATTAATGTCATAAAACATTATCTCCCTTCCCTTTCAGTCACTGTTGTTTCATAGTATTTTTCTTACTGTTGAACCTGTAAGGGAAGATTAAATGATCATATGAAAAAATGCTCTAAACTACCTTTGTTTAGAGAAATACAAATTGGAACAACTCTGAGATACCACTTCACACCTATCAGATTGACTAATATGATAAAAAAAGAAAATTATAAATGCTGGAGAAGATGTGGGAAAATTGAAACACTAATGCATTGTTGGTGGAGCTGTGAACTGATGTAACCATTCTGGAGAGCAATTTGGATCTATGCCCAAAGGGCTATAAAACTGCATACCTTTTGATGCAGCCATACCACTACTACATCTGTATCCTAAAGAGATCATAAAAAAGGGAAAAGGACCCACATGTACAAAAGTATTTATAGCAGCTCTTTTTGTGGTGGCAAAGAATTGGAAATTAAATTGAGGGTATGCCCATTAATTGAGGAATGACTGAACAAGTTGTAATATTTGAATGTTAGGGAATACTATTATTCTATAAGAAATGATAAGCAGGCAGATTATAGAAAAACCTGGAAGTCTAACATGAACTGATGCTGAGTGAAATGAACAGAACCAGGAGAACATTATACATAGTAACAGCAACATCGTGCTGTTACTTTGATAGACTTAGCTCTTCTCACAATGCAAAGATCTAACACAATTCCGAAAAGACCGATAATGGAAAATGTTAACCACATCCGGAGAAAGAACTATGGAGTCTGAATGCAGATCAAAGCAGACTATTTTCTCTTTTTTTTTCTCTTATGGTTCTTTCACAACACGACTAATGTGGAAATATGTTTAATACAATTGTACATATATAGCCTATATCAGATTGCATGCCATCTGGGGGAGGGGAGAAAAATTTGGAATGCAAAATCTTATAAAGGGAAATGTTGAAAACTAGAAATAAATTTAAAAAATTAAAAAGAAAGATCAAGTGACACTCCGAGGAATCATCAAACTGCAGTGGGATGTTCACTATGCTCTTGCTTTGCTTCAGACTTATTGAGACTGGTTGAATGCTGGATTAATACATAGGATCTAGAAATAAAGTTTTTGTCAAGCATATTCATGGCTCACCCTAGATATTCCCTCTTCTTCTGAGTGCTGTATTAATATATAGGATCTAGAAATAAAGTTTTTGTCAAGCATATTCATGGCTCACCCTAGATATTCCCCCTTCTTCTGAGTGGAACAAATATAGCTAACAATCATTCAGGCAGGCAGGCTACTATGCAGAAAGGATATGAAGCACAGATTGAATTAGGTAGCCTCCTGCAGGAGTGCACTGGAGCCAGTTCTAACTGACAGATTTTCAACAAATCAGAAATTGGATATGCTACAAATCAGAACTTGACTAAGTGTTTTCTTGATTATCTAGACTTAAGTGATGGAGAAAATATTAATAATAACAGATTAAAATTAATATTGTGTTATGCACATTTCTGCCAATATTTACCAATACATCACTGCCCAAGATCCCTTTCAAATCTAAGATCCTCTGTTTCAATATAACAAAAAAGTTCCCAACAATTAGAAGGATCCAAAAGTAGAACAGTTAACTTGTGGTGAGTCCCCTGTCACTGCAAGTTTTCAAGCCAAGGCTGGATTCCAACTTGCCTGTGATATCTTAGAAGGGATTCTTTTTCCAGTGGATTGGTCTACATGGCTTCTGAGGTCTCTTCCTACTCCAGGATTTTGCGAGGTGAGTGCAAGTGAGGAGTGGAGGATGACATTGAGGTTGTAAGCATGAGTGACTTGGAATTTGATGGTCCTATTGACAGCAATAGAAAAATTTGGGAAGAGGAGAGGGTTTGGGAGTGTAGGGGAATGAGGAGATAATAAATTCTGTTTTGGACATGTTGAGTCAAATTTGTCAAAAGAAATACAACATGAAGAAAATGTGAATTGTATATTAAAGAAGTCTATTTCCAAGTCATACAGTGTCATTTAAAAATATTTAATATTTTATTTCCCCCAATTATATGTAAAACAATTTTTAACATTTTTTTAAAATTTTGAATTCCAATAATCTTTCTGTCTCCCTTCACCCTCATTGAGAAGTCAAGCAATTTGATATATGTTATACATGTGCAGTCATGCAAAATATATTTCCATATGAGTCATGTTGCAAAAGAAAACACAAACCAAAACACCCCCAAGAAAAATAAAAATTGATATGTTTATAGACTCTATCAGTTCTTCCTCTGGAGATGCATAGTATTTTTTTCATCATAAGTGATTTGGTATTGTCTTGGATCATTGTATTACTGAGAATAATTTTTACTTATGTCTTTATACTTAATATTTATATTATTATAATATATTACTTTATACTTAATATTAATACATTTATACTTAATCATCATACAATATTACTGTTACTGTGTACAGTGTTCCCCTGGTTCTACTTAAGTCTTTCTAGGTTTTTTCTGAGGGCATCCTGCTTGTCATTTCTTATAATACAATAGTATTCCATCGCAATCATATGCCACAAATTGTTCAGCCAATTTCCCGATGGATAGGCATCCCTTCAATATCTAATTCTTTGTCGCTACAAAAAGAGCTACTATAAATATTTTATATATTATATATTATATATATATATATATATATATATATATATATATATATATATACATACACACACACACATCCTTTTTCTTTTTGTTTTTAATCCTTTGGGATACAAATCTACTAATAGTATTGCTGGGTCAAAAGATTTGCATTATTTTTATAGCCCTTTGGACATAGATCCAAACTGGCCTCCAGAATGGTTCAATCAGTTCACAACTTCACCAACAGTGCATTAGTGTCTCAGTTAGAGCATTTTCCATATGAGTATAGATAACTTTGATTTCTTTGAAAGCTGCCTGTGCATATTCTTTGACCATTTATCAATTGAGGAATGGCTCTTACTTTTATAAATTTGACTCAGTTTTCTATATATTTGAGAAAAGAGACCTTTGTCAGAGAAACTTGCTATATTTTTTCACTGCTATGATTACTGTGTATTTCCCTCTATCCCATTTCCTCCCATTTATCCCTCTCTCTTTTCACCATAATCACCTTTCCCAATCCCCTTTTTCTTCTATTAGCCCCCCCTTTACATATCTCCTTCTCCCTTACTTTCTTGTGTGTGTGTGTGTGTGTGTGTGTGTTCATCCTTCGTTGCCAAAGAAAACCATGTCATTAGAAAAATAATGACACGACTTGCACTTGACTTTGCTTTGAGTGAGGGAGGGCTATGCAGGTCACCCGTCTCACTTCTCCTCCAGAGCCACCTGAATCCAGTGACCAAATATTCATCAGGATGACTGGAAATGATCTAAGATGAGGCAATTGAGATTAAGTGACTTGCCAAGGTCACAGGTTGCCAAGGTCAGTGAGTATCAAGTGTCCGAGGTGAGATTTGAACTCAGGTCTTCCTGACTCCTGCCCTGGTGCTGTATCCACTGCACCACCTAGCTGCCTCTGGTTTCTTGTAGGGTAGGATAGATTTCCATACCAACTAAGTGTATTAAAAATACAATATTATTAAATGAAGGAGGCTATATCTTCTCAAAAGAGCATGACAGAACACATTGACTCTTTAAATATGTCACCATTAATTTTAGTTTTATAACCCATGATAAGTAACAATTTTATTAAACCTAAGATCAACTTCTTACAGTATTATTTTTACCAAATCTATAATTCCTTCTCCTCCTCAAGACACACTCCATTCCCTCCAAATCATCATGTCAGGAAATGAAAGTTGGTTTTCTGCTTATGCCAGAGGGGCATGGTGAATCTTGCTGTATTCATGGCAAAGCATTCTAAAGAAGCAGCTTACTTTCTAAGAACAGAAAAATGACTATTTTTTATGAGGGTGGATGGGGCCAGGATGCTCATACATAAATAAGTGGCAAGCATCGTGGCTATGGGGACCCTGCTTACTTCCTAGTTTTGTAATAGATAATAAGATATTGAGCTATTTTGTTCATTGTACCAAAGTCTGTCTTGATGTTGCTCTGATTCACTCCAGTTACCCTGAGGTGTTATTTACCAGAGATGACTCTTCTCTATTTTTGTGATTATTCTTGTTTTGGCTTATGTCCATCCTTATTGGTCATTCTCACCATCTGGTTTCATCACTACATGTGTTCCGTAAGAATTAACTTTGTCTTCTCAGGTCTTGCTTCAAAACAGACTAATGTGACTCAGAAGTTCCTCCAGAATAAATCATTCTCCCATGTTCCCACTCGCAGCTTTTTAATCTTCACAATTCCATCAGAGCTGCTAAAACGTATAGTCCAAGAAGGTGGTTGCAGGTGATTGAGGTTAAAACACATGTGAGTCTTTTTTTGTTAAGAAATGGAAAACAATAACAGTAGTAACACATGTGCAGTTACAATAGGCAATTACACTTTTGTGTAACTTTTTTCCTGGCACTACTATCACTGGGTAGTTATTTAATGGGACATAATATGTTGAAACAAAATGTATCTGTCCTTCCACAAGATCAAAGGATAATGGATTGATATGCACTGTATAGTACTGATATTAATATATTAACAGAAGTAGGACAACTAGTGGCACAGTGGATAGAGTACCAGGCCTGAAGTCAGAAAGACTCATCTTCCTGAGTTCAAAACTAGCCTCAGATACTTACTAGCTGTGTGACCCTGGGTAAATCATATAACCTTGTTTACTTCAGTTTCCTCATTGGTAAAATGGACTGGAGAAGGAAATGGCAAACCACTCCACTATCTTTGCCAAGAAGACCCAAACGGGGTCACAAAGAGTTGGACAACTGAAATGACTGAACCATAATAGAGAACTTCTGGGCATGGTCCTCTGTGGAGGATTTAGGGAAGGATATACACAAGAGATAAACATGGCAAGAAGGCAAATATGGAGAAGGTGGAGTCAAGATTGTAGAGTGAGAGTCAACATTTTTGCCAATCTCATCCAATATATCTTCTGCACAACAACCTAGAAAACCTCCAGATGAAATTCTGATCAGGAAAACCGGGAAAAAGTCACAGTGAATACAGTTATCCCTTCCACATCACAGAAGTTAGGGGTGTGGTGCCCCCGGGATATGGAAAATTAATTTTAACATGTTCACCCTCCCTTCACACCGGGTAAGAAGTCTGATTTTTTTTCTTTTTCTTTACAGATTGCTTACAGTGCCTTATTGTAAAATTTGGGTTCATATTTGTAAGACAGAAAAACCCAGAACACAGGAGGGCTGCTAGCACAGGTTCATTCTTGATCTGATCAGACAGGAAGACAGCTTTAGAGGGGTTAATAATCTGACTTTATTCTAGTCTAGTCTTCTCAGAAAGATTGCTGATAATGGGAGCACTAACTTCTATAGCATCATCTAATCACCCTTCTCACAGGGACCATTGGGAAGGGAGGGCAACTATTCCTATGTCAGTCGAGACAAGCACAACTTGTGCTTCCCCTAAATCCCCTCAAGCCTCAATGGGGGTGGACATAGATTCCCCCAAGCCTTGATGGGGGCTGAGCAAGGCACACCCAATCAAAGCATTCAACTCTAAGACTTCCCCAATCATTGACCATGCCCATCTGCTTTATAGGGCACCAGACAAAGAAGGCATATTGCCAGCAATAGCCTCTAATTTTATATTATCTCATTACTGTATCTCACTGCATAGTTGCAGTGGATATTTACAATTTAAACACAAATGTTTATATTATTTATCATTATATAATGCTGCCCAAGCATGGTAGAGATATTTTGAACCATAATCATGAAAACTCATATCTAATACCTAGGAACAAGAGATTATTATGGCTATGGATTCTGGGAAACTAAACTCTAAGAAAGAATAATCAAAATCCACTCACACACACACTAAAATCCACCTTACTTACAATATTATACAACACTATATATCTATTTTGTGCATTTCTGTTTTTCTGAAATTTTTCTGTGTTGTCTGCTGGCCTTTAGGAAGACCTCTGTGGCTTCTGCAAAATGCCCCCCAAATTCCCATTTAATTTATTATGCCAATCTGATATATTGTAAGTGTGATGGGGAAAGTCATTAGAATGGATAACTGTGATTTTCCAACCCAAAGAGGTTTATAAAGATAGACAGAAAGGTCTGCAGGCCCCCGGGGTAGGAATTAGCTAGGATCCACAGTGTAGAGGAAATGAAGGCAGCAGCAACTTCAGCAGTGGCAGCAGCAATGGTAGAAGTGGGGAAGGGGGAAATATTTTAGCATCCAGAGATGGTAAGGGTACTATGACCAATCAGTAGGGCAGGAATCACCAGGACAGAAGATCCAAAAGGACCCATGAGCTAGCACTGGGAACAAAAATAGATTCCAGCTGGCATCTCTGTCACCCATAACCTAGTTCCAGAATAGAAAATAGCAGTCATAGTCTCAAGTGAGAAAGGCCCTAGTTTGAATATAGAGCAAGGACTTAGTTCCAAAAGTTTAGCTGTGTGATTCTGAGCCCAAGGGTGGGGATGGAAGGAGGAGAGGTGATTCAGTTCTAACCTCATTCAGTCCCACACATAAACCTGCAGTGGGATAATAAAGGAGGTAAACCAAGACCAAAGAAGGATGAGGAAATTCAGTAACTGAATCTGCAAAATTTCCCAGCAAGCTAATATGATTGAGCCCAGGGGCAATCTAATGAAACTCAATCATACACAACACAACAAATCCAAACCTGGGTCAGAAACTTGCAGAGTTCATACCAGCAGGGCAGTGGACAAACCTCTACCCAGATCACACCTTTTTTTGTTTATAACGTAATTCCATTTTATGTTACTTTGCTGTTACACAGGGCATAACATTTTCACAAGGCTTTTTTGGGACTACAGTCAATGATTAGCAACACACAATAATGGTCCAAACTTTCTAAGTAACCATCACCAGGCAAACGTGACACCCTCTCACATGTGCACAAATCTGCATGGAAAAGTATGAAAAATGTTAGGCCTGGATTTGTGTATTTCCAATGGTTTCCCCCAGTCTAGTGTATTAAGAAATGACATGTTCTTTACGTTACCAAAAAGCAGCATTTATATTCATGCTACTTCTACATTACTACTTCATGGTAGAGTAGACATCAGAACCACCAAGGCAGAAGTGTGAGTGAACTTTTATTGAGAGAGGGAAATTGTCTAATGACACAGCAGCAACTGAAGAGTAAGAAAACTTCCTGTGGTCACAGGACTTATTTTACAGTAGACATATTTTAGTTTGTGATCCCTAACTCTAAAAGGCCAAATTTGTTTCCATTTGACCCAATGCTTCCAAGATTCCTCCTTAAAAAGAACATGTAAGAGCATGTGAAAGTTGTTTGGTGAAAGGAAAATCCTGAAAAATAAGGTGGGAATATGGGGAGTAGGTGGTGGGGAAGCTATGTAAAGCATTTGAGAGTTGTATTTAATTATATTTTCCTATCTTCACTGTAATAGAAAAACACAGTCACTTGCAGAATTGGTTCAGATTTTTAAATACCAGATATACTTTATTCCTCTACATAAGTGTTTGGAAGTTACTTATGTTTATATGAAATGAAGTTATTAATACTTTTCTACAGTAGTAACTACACACAAGGAAGGCCAGGACAAACCCAAATCAAGGAATGGAGTTTTCCCAAAGCTGCAGTGTCAGAAGACTATAGACAATTGATTTCCATACACATGGATGGGTTCTCTTTGTTATAGAAAATCCAAGTGGAGCTATAAGGAATGGAGACATGTAAAAAAGTTTCTTGAGAGAAAGGAAGATGATACCCTGTATGAATTTTAATTTTTGGCCCTTTCTGCAGCATCACATTCTTCTCCTACACTGTCTGATGTCCATAATGTTAGGTTGTCTCTATGCAACTGTATGATAAAGGGACTGTCTTTTCAGGAGTCATCATTTAGTGTATCAAGTTCTGCAATAGTCTCATCAAAAGCCATTTTAGCCAATGTGCAGGCAAGCTCTGGGTTATTAAGGATCTCATAGTAAAATGCAGAAAGGTTAAAAACTAGCCCCAGGTAACTGGATGTGTAGATTGCATCTCTTTTTTGCTGAGGTCAATGGTTTCTTGATAAACTCCTTGGAATTATCTATTGCTTGTTTTCAGTCATCAACATACGCTACTTCAGCAAGGTCCAGGAAGTAGTCTCCCTTCATTTTCAGATAGAAGACCTTGCTCTCTGGATTACTCACACTGGCTATTAAAAACTTGTCCAACAATTCCAGGATGGTGGTGCAAGTGGATCTTAGCTCACACTCCACTTTCTCCTGCTAGTCCTTGACGAGCTGCATCTTCTTGTCAGTGCTGTAGGTTTTCTGCTCAATGCCGGAAACAACCCTCCAGGCTGACTTTCGCCCCCCCCTCCACCTCCCCTCTGCCTTGCCCACTATGCTCTTGTAGGATCCTCATTGGAGAGCTTGGCCCCCTGCTAAGTCACTGCCTTCATGTAGGTGGCCATGTCATCATAGTGCTTGGCTCTCTGGATCATCTCGGTCTTCTCCATGATGGGCAGGTTTCAGGTGGGTAAGGGGGCAGTGGCAGCCAGAAGCAACAGGCCTGAGGGAGAGGGAGAAGCCATACCAAGGGTGGGGACAGGAGAGACTCAACCCAGGTCAGGAGGAGTCCTTGAAAGCCTTCACCTTCACAGCCTCCCACCCTACTTTGATCTGCTTTAGGCTTTGGCCCCAAATCACATCTTCCTGAAAGCACTGAAAACTTTCAGGCTCCCAAACCAAGCTATAAAAACAGAAGAAGGACATAAAAAATATAGGCTCAAGCCAGATATTCTCTCTCCACCCCAGAAGTAAATCAAGCCCAACAGTAACATAAAATCCAAAAGCCAAGAATTAGGGTAGAAGAATGAGCAAATGAAAAAAAAAAACAACCATAAACTTACTATGCTGATGGGGAGACTTATTACACAAACACAGAAGAAGATAATCACTTGCAAACATCTGCAAAGAAATATTAAAAAATGCAGACTGAACAGAAGCCCAATAAGAATTTTTAGAAGAGTTAAAGAGAGTTTTTAAAAACGCAAAAAAATTTTTTTCAAAACCAGATTAGTAGAGGAAAAATGGGAAGAGAAATGAATTATGCAAAAAAATTATTATGAGAGAACTAACATTTTTATTAAAGAGGTACAAAACATTACTGAAGGAAATAGCTCCTTAAAAATTAGAATTGGTCAAATGGAAGCTAATGACTCTAAAAGACATCAAGAAATAATGAAACAAATGTCAAAAGATTGAAAAATAGAAGAAAATATGAAATATCTCATAGAAAAGTAACTGACAAGGAAATAAAATTAAAGAGAGATAATAAAAAAATAATTAGGTTACCTGAAAGTCATGATTAAAAAATAAGGAGAGGGAACTAGACATCATATTTCAAGAAATTACAAAGGACTATCTTAGTCCAGCTATCTTAGAACCAGAAGGCAAAGTAGAAATTAAAAGAACTCACTGATAACCTCTTGAAAAAAACTCAAAGATGAAAACTCTTAGAAATATTGTAGTCAAAATTCAGAATTCCTAGGTCAGTGAGAAAATATTGCAAGTAATAAGAAAGAAAGAATTAAAGTGCTATGGAACCATAGTCAAGACCATGTAAAGTTTAATAGCCATCACTTTGAAGAAACAGAGGGCTTGGAATATACTCTTCCAGAAAGCAAGGGATCTAGCATTACAGTCAAAAACAGTCCCCCATATAAAAGTAGAATCCTACAGGGGGAAAGTTTAAAGGAGGTACAAGTTAGAAGAAAATAAATTCTTCAAGAGGGGACAAGTTAAAAAAATAGAAGTATAAGAAAATATGATGGAGGGAAATACATAGTTAACAATCATAACTGTAAATGTCAATGGCATGAATTTACCTACAAAATGAAAAAGGATAGTAGAATGGACTAGAAACAGAATCCAGCACTGTGTTGTTTACAAAGAACACATTTAAAGTAGAAAGATATATATACAGTTTTAAAAATAGAGATCCAGAGGAGAATCTGTTATATTTCAGATGAAGTCAAAAAGACAGAGGTGACCATCATGATTTCAAAGCAAAAGTGAAAATAGAGCTAATTAAAAATAAAAAAGGAAATTACATTTTGCTACAATGGAATGATAAACAATATTAATATGACCATATATACATTAAATGACATAGCATCCAAATTCTTAAAGGAAAAATTAAATGAGTTACAGGGAGAAATAGCGGTAAAGATATATTAGTGGAGGATCTCAATTTACTTCTCTTGAATCTAGATAAATCTCACCATAAAACAAACAAGAAAGAAGAAGATGAATAAAATTTTAGAAAAATTAGTTATGATAGACCTCTGGAGAGTATTGAATGGAAATAGAAAGGAGTATACCTCTTCTTTTGTTTTGTGAGACACTTCCACAAAAATTGACCATATATTAAGGCATTAAAAACTTCACAAACAAGTGCAGAAAAGCAGAAATATCAGACACATCTTTTTGACATGCAATATAATTATATTCAATAAGGGGTCTTTATAGCATAAATTAAATATCAATTAGGAACTAAATTAATCCTAAAGAATGAGTGAGTCAAAGGACAAATCATAGAAACAATGCTACAATCTACCAAAATTTGTCAGATGCAGCCAAAAGCAGTGCTTAAGGGGGAATAGATAGTAAAATTACTACTCTTGCATGTATAAATCCTAGTGACAAAGAGCCCTCCCTGCCCCGTGTTATTGATTTCTGAAGATAATCAAACTGTTTGTTATGAAAATGATTTAGGGTTACATTTTATTTTTGAATGGTGGTATTGTGTTCAACACGTATGTGAATATAAAATTGCAACCACACCAAAGCTTGCATGAAATATTGATTACACTATATATTTTTGCATGCCTTTGCTAGTCTTAATAATCCAAGCTTAATGCTTCATATTTTTGTCATATAACAAGAATATTTTGTTACTTTTGTTTTACCTAAATGTTAAAGAAATTGAATGCTGTACTATGAGAAAGGAACCTCTGAACTAAATTTCAACAAAAGAAATTACTTCTAAATTGTGTTTCTTTCCTTTTTTAGTTACATTATCTATATGCACTTTATACAACTAAGTTAGAAGATTCACTTTCTCTTTTATTGTAAGTGCACTTGTTTCATCTTGCACATGTACAACACTAATAAAAAAAATGTAGAGATTTCCAAGTTTTTTTTTTACTAGTTATTTATGGAATATGTCGTGCCACTTTGCTTTTTGTGCATATCAAAGTTAATTCAAATAACTAGTCTGTATTGCAAATATGAACCAGAATCCATATTTATAAACATTGTTCAAATTAAAGGCATTGTTAATTAAGTGGAACTAGGAACTTTTTTTTCCCCTGATTTCTTTCCCTGCTCTGTCTTTTAGTCCTCTCTGGTGTACAGAAGTGCTCAATACTATTGTATTTTTTCAGATGAATTTTTTCTTAGAATCATATAGTGCAGTAACTTCCTTTATTTTTAAATATAATATAATGATAAGACATAGATATCTCCACTCCGAATGCTTGTATGGATTGTTGGTACCTGATAAGTGATAGTATTTTCTAAGCTTGTATTGGTCAATTCAGCCACGGTTGGACACTCTATACATTGATTCCAATATAGTGATGTTATTTGATTACAAAGGATAACAACCAAAGAACCAACCCATATCTGTGGAAAGCTAGAGAAAACTATTTTTGTCATTCAGTTATTACAGTTGTGCCCAACTCTTTGTGACTCCATTTGGAGTTTTCTTGACAAAGATACTGGAGTGGTTTGCTGTTTCCTTCTCCGGCTCATTTTACAGAGGAGGAAACTGAGGCAAATAGAGTTAAATGACTTGCCCAGGGTTACACACATAGTAAGTGTCTGAGGTCAGATATGAACTCACAAAGGTGAGTCTTCCTAGCTCTAGACCCAGAGCTCTACTCTGCCAATTTGAACTATAGTTAAGCTATAATTTGAGATTTTACATAAGGAACTGGTAGTGACAGCAAAATGAATAAAAGATAGGATTTTGGGGAGCTGTTTCTAGTATATGGGTCCTTGGATAATATCTTTTTATTACTGACTGAAACCACTTTGAATTTGCTTTAAGTTGTTTTGGACCTTTGAAGTACTTTTTATAAATGCCCAAGGAGTAGGGAAGGAAGGACAGAAAGAAACATAGATAATCAGGACATTTTGAAGTTACATTTTAAATTTATAGCATATTATAAAGATACACAAATTTTGTAAACAAGGGATTTATAATTTTATGTACAATGCTTCTTTTCTGTTCTATTCTATATATAGAAATTCCCATTTTATTTTGGGATTTGTTAAGGTCAAAATGTTTTTTGAAATTGACTTGCCCTATAAGTTTTTTGCAATGTTCACATGAGAAAATAGATATATAACCCTTCTCAGAAGTAGCCTACACAGGTTCAATATTTATCGATCTTCACCTTTTCATCCAGATCTCTACACATACCAAAGAAATGTGAAAGTGTGGAACTAGAGAAGCACCTGGAAATACCTACTGAAATTTATCATAAAGAGTAGCTGTCATAGATCATGATCTGGAAGGATTTTTAAAAACAACTACACATGGTTATATTTTTAAACATCTGACTTGCTATGATTTTTGTCTTAGTAAGAGACACATGGTCCTTGCATGTTTCTCTGAAATCCACTTGGAATGTTCCATTTGCCATTGGGCCACCAGGTATTGAGCTATAGCATCTGAATAATACTACCAAAAATTAGTGTTAATGACATTGGTAATAGAAGATGGTACTGGACTGAATTGTGGTGAGCTTCAGGTGTCACCCCTGCCTCCTGCCTGATGATATCTGACCCAAAATTTTTTATAGTACTTGTCTACCAAAGAAAGACCTTTTGGTAAACCTGTTCCTGGAGGGTAAGGTAAGGGTAATATAGAAGACAGAGTAAAGGAATGGAAACTGAGAATTTACATAAAGTGGTTGTGTCCATTTAAGATACTTCATATGGTTACATTTTGCTTTTGATTTAACTGGCAAATTGAGGGAATTCTTTGGACCTATCACTACTGAAAAGGGAAACAACATTGGGGCCAGAAGTGAAAAGGAATGTGTCTGTGGGAGTTATATTTGTTCATGCTTAGGTTGCAAGGAGATGTTGTAGCTCAAGCTTAGATTTCCACCTAGTGGCTTACACAGATATAGCACACTGCATCGACTTCATCCCTCCTAAAGAAATGTTATCCTGTGTCCTTTATATCAATGACTCTAGGACTCAAACGTTTCATATTTAAAATCATATGAAAATTTTAAATCTCTCTATAAGTGACTACTTCCATATCTACTGGTTACCCTTTATTCACGTTTCATTTATTGAGAAGGGAGAAAAAACCCCAATCACTAACAGATAAACATAAACAGGTAGGGTAGCTAAGTAGTGCAGGTACTCCAGGTGGTCCTAGAGTCAAGAAGAGTCATTATACTGTGATAAAACCTGGCCTCAGACACTTACTAGCTGTGTGACCCTGAGCAAGTCACTTAACCTCACTTAACCCTCTTTACCTCAGTTTTTTCATCTGTAAAATACACTAGAGAAGGAAATGGCAAACCACTTCAGTATCTTTGCCAATAAAACCCCAAATAGAGTCATGGAGAGTTGGATAGGACTGAAAACTAACTGAATAGCTACAAATATAAACTGCTAGAGCAACATTTCTCCTCGAAATCACCAATAACAACAAAAGACAAACTCTTTCCACCTCTGTTTGTATCCTCATATAGCTTACCGGTGATTATGTTCTAAATGTCCCACGGACCTGTTGATGCATTTGAAAAAAAGATCTCATCTTTTTTTTTTTTTTTTTTATTACTGTCCTGAGTAGAAACCAAAGTCATTTGAACCAACTGCTGCTCTCCAGATTGTAGTTCAAGATAATGCTAATTGTTCTCTTCTTACTATGTGTGCTACTTTTCCTCTTGGGGAGGAACTGATTAAGGAGGGAGAGAATAAGCATTTATATGGCTCCTGTTATGTGCAAGGTAATGTGCTAAGCACTTTTACTACAAATACTATCTCATTTGATCCTCATAACAACACTGAGAGGTAAGTACTGCTATTTCCTCTATTTTATAGTTAAGGAAACTGAGGCTGACACAGTGGCTTGTCCAGATTCACACAGTCCTTTTGTCTAAGACTGCATTTCAACTCAGAATTTGCCTCCTCTAGGTCCAACACTTGATTTAGCATATGCAGCTCTGTATCTTTTTTATGTGATTCACCAATGGTATGTATATTTTTCAATAGACTCTGTAGAATCACCACTTTATTCATGTCATTTTCCTGCTTAAGAATTTTCAGTATTTCCTGTTCCTATAAAATAAAGTGCAGACTCCTTATATACCCATCCAAGGTGCTCAATAATCTTACCCCATCCTCTATTTCCAGACCTATTGTTTGCTTGTCCATGAAACTAGGACTAATCTACTCATCATCAGGGCTAAAATCAGGTAGACCTGAGTTCAAATTTTGCCCTAGAAAACTTACCGGTTGTATGACTCTGGGCTAGTCACTTAAACCCTGTTTGCCTCAGTTTCATCTTCTGTAAAATGGGGAAAATAATAGCCTTGCAATGTTGTTGGGAGGATCACTAAGCAGTAAGTAAGCACTATAGAACTGTTCACTATATATATTATATTATTTTATATATATATTATATATATATATTATGTTCACTATATATATTATATATTATATTGTTATATATATATGTTATATATATTATGTTCACTATATATATATATTATTATTATTTCATGTCATGACTCCTGCCCCTCTTTCCATTCTCCTTTGTTGTCTGGAATGCTTCCTTTCCCCCACTGTCTTTTGAAACCCTCCCGTCTCCGTTCCCTGACCTTCCATGAGACTCGAAGTTAATTCAGCTAGAAGTGGTGTCTCTCTCTTACCTGAACTTCCAGAGCACTTCTCATAGAGACTACTCATATGATGCTAGCCTGATAGTGCCACAGATTGTAGTCATTGCAGGTATATGCCTTCCCTTCCTTGGTAGACTGGGAATATTTAGGAACTGAGATCATATAAATCCTGAACTTTTGGGTCTTAGACTTCTTTCTCAGTTCCTTTGACATAGCAAATGATCAAGAAATATCTGTTGACTAAATGAGCTAGGTGAGGCAGTGAATAGAGTGCCAACCTGGAGTCTAGATCATCTTTCATCTAGATCACTTTCATCTAGATCAGTGGTTCTTAACCTCAGTACATGGATAGTTTTCAGAGTTGGTGAACATGGGTTGGAAGTTGTCCAATTGAAAGCTGGACAAAGGAGGCAGTCAATAAATATTGAGCAAGCACCTACTATGTCAGGCACTAAGTGCTAGAGATACAAAGAAAGGTAAAAAAAGGCGGTCCTTTTTCTCAAGGAGTTCACAATCTAATGAGAGACACAACATGCAAATAATTATGTATAAACAAACTACAGGATAAACTGGAGATAATCAACAGAAGAAAGGCACCAGAATTAAGAGGATCCAGAAAACCTTCCTGTGGGATTTTAGCTAGTTCTTAAAGGAAGTCAGGAAAGCTCAGAGGCAGACATGCGGAGGGAGAGCATCAATGACATGGATGGGGAGGGGTAGGGAGAGTTAATTACACAAAAATGTTAAGAATTTCTGGTCTACAGTCATTGTGCAATGGGGAGGAGAATGGTTGAAGGCAGAGAAAGAATTCCTGATTGTGAAAGGACTTTTCCTGTATGATGTGAGAAAAAATGTGGAAAAATATGAATTCATCTTCAAAGGTATTCAGCACTTTTGAGTGAAACTGTGCCTCTGCCCTCTAGGAATCTGCAGTCTGTGAAAAGTCTTTGGAATTGATTCAAGAAATATGGTAAATTAAGAAATAGTGTATTAGAGGTTTAGAAGAGACAATCTCTGTGCTTTATCATACAGAGCAAATTTCCTCTTGATTAGGTTGGCTCCTTTGCTCTGGTTTCATTAAATATGAATTTGAAATTGCACTTTGTTACAGGAGCTATACTAGGTCATGGGACCTAGCTTGGAGGTTTCCATTTATTCTGATGAAATGCAGCAGGAGAGAAATCATAGTATGATGACAGCTCGGCTCACCATCCCAGTCTGGTGTTTAATACCAAGTCTGACTGCTTTGCTCCCAGGGAATTATGGAATTAGGTTAATTTTTGGACCTCTTTCAGTTTGGCAAAGCAATCAAAGCTGTATTTCTCCTCTTCCACAACATTTGTTCTAGTTGCTCATATTCTTGTGAAACAGATACTTCTATAAATCAAAGTGAAGCAAACATTAAGCAAAAGCTGATGTGTGGGTTTTTTCTTAGAAAAAAGTTGCTGCTTTTTCTTGACACATGTCACATTCTAAATTAGATAATTTTTTATCTTTCATTCTGAAGAAATTCAGATTTTGTGAATGTTCTAAGTCATTTTTACTTCACTTCTTAGCTTGCACACACACACACATACACACACACACTTCTCCCTGTACAATTTGGTAATTTCTTTCATTTTCCTTCCTATTCATTTTGAGAAATCAATTTCATAAATAAATGATAGAGTTGTTGCTGTTTGTCCCTCATTTTTGAAGAGGACCAATGACTTCACGGCATGAAATCTTGACTCAAGAGTAAATTGGATTTAAGTGGCAGAGTTGTGCAAAGTGGTCAGCCTGACTCTTCCTGAGTCATCCAAGTCCCTTGGTAAGACCTAAGTCGAGATGACTAGTCATGACTCAGGATGCAGTGTATGACCTTGGCATCTTTGGTGTCTATCCAAGCTTTAAACACTCCATAGAAAGAAAACAAAAACCAATATGCTTTGGCCTGTATTTGGACACCATCGGTTCTTTTTCTAGGGGCATATAGTATTTTTCATCATGAATCCTTTGGAATTGCCTTGGGTCACTATTATACTGGTAAGAATAGCTGAGTCATTCACAGTTATTCATTGTACAATATTGCTGTTACTGTGGGCAATGGTCTCTTGGTTCCACTCTCTTCATTTTGCATCAGTTCATGTAAATCTTTCAAGGTTTTTCTGAAATCATCCTGTTCATCATTTATTATAGCACAATCATATTCCATTACAATCATATACTACAATTTGTTCATCCATTCCCCAATTGATGGGCATTCCCTCACTTTGAAATTCTTTGCCATCACAAAAAGAGCTGCTATAAGTATTTTTGTAAAATATGTCATTTTCCCTCTTTTAAAAAAATCTCTTTGGTGTACAGACCTAGTAGTGGTATTGCTGGGTTAAAGGCAGTTTTATAACCCTCTGAGCACAGTTCCAAATTGCTCTCCAGAAGGGTTGAAACAGTTCACAACTCCACCAGCACTGCATCAGTGTCCCTGTTTTCCCACATCCTCTCCAACATTTATTTTATTCCTTTTCTGTGATATGAGTCAATCTGATAGGTGTGAGGTGGTACCTCAAAACTGTATTAATTTGCATTTCTCTAATCAATAGTGATTTAGAGCATTTTTATATGAATATAGATAGTTTTGAAAACTGCTTGTGTGTATCCTTTGACCATTTATCAATTGAGGAATGACTTATAGTCTTAGAAATTTGGCTCTGTTCTCTGTATATTTGAGAAATGAAGATTTATCAGAGATACTTGCTGCAAATTCCCTCCCTGCCCTGTTTTTTTTTAATTTCTTTACAAATTTGGTTGCATTAGTTTTGTTGGTGTAAAAAAGTTAATTCAATAAAATCAAAATTGTCCATTTTATATCTCATAATGTTCTCTCTCATTTGGTCCTAAATTCTTCGTTTATCCCTAGATCTGACAGGTAAACTATTCCATATTACCCTAATTTGTTTAATGTCTAAATTATATACCCATTTTGACCTCGATTTTGCCTAGATTCTGCCATACTATTTTCCAGTTTTCCCAGAAATTTTCTTTTTTCAAAAAGTGAATTTTTGTTCCAAAAGCTTGGATAAAGATCCAAAAAGTTTTGTTGAACACCAAATTCCTATGGTCATTTACTGCAGTGTATTGTGTATGTAGTCTATTTCACTGATCCACCACTCTATTTCTTAGCCAGCACCAGATTGTTTTGATGATGACCACTTTATAATACAATTAGAGATCTGGCACAGTTAAGTCACCTTCTTTCACATTGTTTTTCATTAATTCCCTTGATATTCTTGACTTTCTGTTCTTTCAGAGAAATTTTGCTATTATTTTTTTCTAGTTTTAGAAAATAATTTTTTTGGTAGTTTGGTATGGCACTGAATAGGTAGATCAATTTAGATAGAATGGTCATTTTCATCATATCGGTCTATTAATTATGAGAAATTAATATTTATCCAACTTATTTTGCCTTGTGTTAGACAAGCTATATCTGAAAATATATTTAGTTATGGGAAAAGCATTTCATGAGGGATTCTTATAAAATGGAACTCATCCAGAGAGGATGTTCAAAATGGTGAGGGACTTCAAACCAGGTGTTATGAAACTTGAAGAAACCAATGATGCTTAATATGGATATTTAGGGAGATACACGATAATCATTTCAAATGCCTGAAGTCCTGTCATGTAGTATCAATAGACTTACTGTGTTTGGCTCCCAAGGGTAGAACTTTGAGAAAGGGGTGTGTTATAAAGAGTCTGATTATGCCTCAAAATAAGGGAGGACATTGTAATTTTTAATATGGTCTAGAAATGAAATGGATACCTTATTAAGCAACACCCTCCTCATTCCTGGAGGCATTCAAGCAGAGGATGACCATTTGTCAGGAATGTAGTAAATGGGATTCTTTTTTTTCTGGGTAAAAAGTCAGTGCTTCTTAAACTGGGGGTCATGACCCCCCCCCCCCCCAGTTTAAGAAGTGCAGAAGGAGTCAGGAGTGGAAAAAGTTTAAGAAGCCCTGGACTGGATAATCTTTAGTATGGAATTGTGTTCTCTTCCCACCGTGGTATTCAATGAGTCTATAAAACCTCTGAAAGTCTATATGCTGACTTCAGGGATAAGATGTCACATAAATTAAGCCTACTTATTGCAGCAGTCAGAATGAGGGTCCTTTCTTGTGAGTTGTAGTAGGTTTAAGATGGGGAAACTTGATCAGTTTCTCCTATCCATATCAAGTGCTACATTTGACATGAAAGGCCTCTCCTAATGAGTGATTACTGGTAATCTATTCAAGAAATGGGAAAAGGAAAAAACCATAGACCCAAGCATAAGATTCAGCAGTGCCCAAATGAGTTATTAAAAGATTTCTGAACAGCCAACTGAGGCCTCTGTAGGGCTGGAGATGAGAGTAGTGCTTTGTTCTTGTTATTTCACGTGTTTCAGGCATGTCCAACTCTTTATGACCCTTTTTGGAAATTTTCTTGGCAAAGATACTGGATTGGTTTGCCATTATCTTCTCCAGCTCATTTTATAGACTTACCCAGGGTCATAAAGCCAGTAAGTGTTCATAAGTATAAAACCAAATTTCAAGTCAGAAAGATGAGTTTTCCAGATCTGAGGCCTGGTTTTCTATCCACTGTCAACCTAGTTGCCCATGAGAGTAGTACTTTGGACCTCCAAATCTGCCCAGATATTTGGGTGGTGATGAGGCAGTTTCTAAGATGGCTTCCCAGTTTCCCCCATTTTTGTACAGGAAACAATCCATTTCTGATATGTTTCAGGGATGTTCTGTCACATATACTTTGCCTTCCAAATAATTTACAAAGAATTGAAAAGTTGCAGACAGCCTTAAATGCTACTCAGATCTTAGGGAGAAGATAATAACTTAAGACTGTGAAGTCATACAGAGGAATATTTCAAATGATTTCCCAATCTAGTAACTCATAATAATTGCAGTTCAACTGTTCCGTTACCCACTTTGAGGTTTTGTTTTGTTGTTTTACTGAGGAGTATCCCAAAACTTAACTACTCTCATAAAATGGTATCAACCTGTATATAACAAGATCATGAACCTTCAGCCCTTTTAGTCAATACTTGTCCCTTAGAGTTCCCCTTCATTTTACTTTTTAAAAATAAGTTTTTATTGATATTTTCTGATTCTTATATCACCTTAGTATTTCATATATCCTTCCACAAACCCCTCCCAGAGAGCCACCCAATATGACAGTTTTTTTTTTGTAGAGGAGAAACAAGTCAGCATAATTGATTAATACACTGAAAAACTCTGAAAACATGTACGATGTATAACCCTTGGGGACCTCACAGTTCCTTAGAGGAATAGGTTAGGGGTGTCTTCTAATATGTCTTTGGAGTCCCACTAGTTCTTTAGAATTTTGTTAGATTTATTTTTGATTTTTTCAATGAGTCATTCTTCTTTTCATTTATATTGTAGTTATTGTGTATATTGTTTCTTGTCTCTGTTTACTTCACATCTGCATAAGTTTATATAGATTTTCATGCTTCTTTCTATTCATTGTGATTATCACTTCTTACAGTGCAGTAATATTCCATTACATTCATGTACTACAATTTGTTTAGCCATTCCCAGTAGATGGGCATCTACTTTGTTTTCAATTCTTAGCTATCACAGAAAGTGCTGCCATAAATATTTTGGAATATATAGAGACCTTTTTCTTATTAGTGGTTGCCTTAGGGATATAAACTCAGTAATTGAGTCTCTTGTTCAAATGATATGAGCATTTTTGTCACTTTTTTGCATAATTACAAATAGCTTTCTAAAATGATTGTACCAATTTATACCTCTGCCAAAAATATATTAATGTGTCTATCTTTCTACAACTCTTCCAACATTGACTGTTGTCATTTTTCATAATTTTTGCCAATTTGTCAGGTGTGAAGTGAACCCTTAGGATTGTTTTGATTTGCATTTCTTTTATTATTAGTGATTTGGAGTATTGGTTATGTTTCCCAGTTCTTTTGAGAACTGTTTGTTCATATCCTTTGATCACTTATCTATTATGAATGGCTATTATTCTTAAATATCAAGTGTTTACACATCTTGGATGTCCAGACGCTTTTCAGATATTTTCCTATTCAACCACTTCCATTTTTATCCTAGATGCATTAATATTGTCTGTGCAGAAGTTTTTCAGTTTCAAGTTCTATCTTCTACTGGAGATGTAATATTATGTTCCTTAAGTTACTTTAATTTTTTAAGGTGGTTCTGTTTCTGGTTCTCTTTCATTTACTTCTGATCCCCTCTTTTTATTTGATATTCTCCATTTCTCTCCTCCTCTTTAGCTAAGGAATGAATTTATTCCTTAGTTTTTACATTTATTCTTTTTGCCCCCCTTTCCAAAAAAGGATTTCAATCACTCTCTTCATTTTCCATCTTTTTGTTTACTCTTTACCCTCATTCTCTAATTCATGATCCTTGTATAAAATGAATATCTATGAAAATGAATCTTGCTAATGATTCAAACCCCTCAAATATTTTGAAATTATCTAATTGTACTTCTAAAAAGCTACATTTTTATAGTTATCCATGTCAATACCCTCAGTATAATTTAGAGATTAGCAAATGACAAACTATGCCCCCAAACCTTGCAATATAAGGAAAGGGCAAGACTACAATATATTAATTTATTTCTCCAAAAATTTTCATGAAAGAAATGACCTTAGTTTCTAATAAAACCTGTGGAAGAACTTCCCTAAATTTGTGGAACAAACTTTTTGTTTATATGACCCATGAAAAAGAGCCATCTTCTCAATCGACTATCTCTAAGAAGAAATATTACCATTTACTTTCCATAACATGAATGCTTATTTTTAGAGATGAAGAAGGTTTTTTAATACCTATGAATCATTTGAAACAAAAATTTGTCTCTTTTAGGACTTATATACTGATAAAGAGCCTGATGTAGTAGTGTGCCTAAGGACTATCTTGAATCAAATCCTTTGTTTTTGCAATCTCTCAGTATAGGTATAAAAACTTAATTACTAATCCCCTCCAAAACCAAAACAAACTAGGACTTTGCTCTTTGTTGGAAAAAAGTCTCAAAGTGTGAAGTTCCCTTGGCAAATTAGGTATTTTGGAAGATATTGACTAGCCTGGCCTTAGGTACTCATTGCCCCTTTGATCGTAGTTATTTACAGATACACAAATCTTTCCAAGTTTGTCTGAATCCATTATATTTGTCATTTCATCCAATATAATAATTCTCTTATTGATGAGAGAGCATTAAATAATTTGGATATTGATAATCTGCATTTCTTCTGAGAACTAGAGAATAGAATAGCCAACCTAGAATCAGAAAGCAGTTAGTTTAAAGTACTGCCTTAAACACTTAGCCATGCGACCCTGGGCAAATTACTTAATCTCTCTGTTTCAGTTTCCTCATCTATAAAATGGGGATTATAGTAGCACCTACTTCAGAGGATTGTTGAGAGATTAAAAAAGACTAACATATAAAACGTATTTTACAAATCATAAAGATATTAATGTTGGCTCTTATAAACATGTATGTATGTATGACTACATGTTTATTAGGGTATGAGTTCTTTTGTATTGTATTTATAATCAATTCTCTATCAATTCTTGATATCAGTCCTTGAAAAAGAAATTTACTTCAAATATTTTTCCCTGAGGTAACTATTTCCATTTCCACTGATTTTTTAATTGTACAAAAGCGTTTCCATTTTATGAAATCAAAATTGTTTACTTCTATGATCTTCTATGATCATCTCTATACCTTGTTTAGTAACGAATTCTCTCCCTAGCCAGAGTTGAGAAAGGTATTTTCTTCTCTTTAATTTTTAAAAGAATTTTCATATTTAGGTTATAAATACATGTGGAATTAATTGTGGCATAAGACATGGGATATTGGTCTCAATCCAATTTCTCCCAATATGCATTGTCATTTTTGTCAAATAAGGAGTGCTTATCCCAGTAGATGATGTCCTCTATGATGATGAATTCTACTGTACATAACTGGTCCTATTGTTTGTTTACCTAATCAGATACATTATTTAACATCATCAAATAGTTCAGATGATTACTTCTTTATTACATAGTCTGAGATATGGTACTGCTAGCCCCTCATTCCTAATTTTTCATGATTTCTTTTTTTATCTTGACACATCTTATTCTTTCAGATGAATGGTAATTTTATCTAGTTTTATAAAGGATTCCCTTGGCAGTTTCATATGGTTCTAAGTCTTTAAATTTATGTAGTATTACCTTATATAACACAACCATGGGTAATACCTCTGCAATTTATTAAATCTTCCTTTATTTCTGGAAAATATTTTGTACTTATATTCACAAGTTCTGGGTGTCTTGGTCAGGAGACTCCCAGATGATTTATATATTTTAAAGTGATTTTGAAAGGAATTGATTTTTCTATTTCTTCATATTGTATTCTGTTAGAAATACAGCAAATCTGACTTTCTGTGGATTAGATTTGAACTACTTGTGGCAGCAGTTATAATAAAGGCTTCTTGAGTTTGGAGAATTTAAAAATGAGGAGATGGTTTGATCAATTTCTCCTACTCATTTCAGTTTCTTCATTTGAAGAGAGGTGCCTCTCAAAGTGAGTGATTATGTGGTAACACAAGTGCCCACACTGAGAAGGGGAAAAGAAAACCCTTGCACAAGACATACATTCCAAATATTTATTGAAGGATATTCTTTGCAGCTGTGTAGGGATGAGAGGAAAATACAAATTTCTTCCATATTGGGGTGATGGTATGGAACTCAGGGATGAAGGTCAGCTGAGCTGCTTAGTAGATAGTATGCCAGACCTGAAGTCAGGAAGACTTAAATTTCTGAGTTTTAAATCTGGCCTCAGATACTTGCTAGTTGTGTGATCCTGGGCAAGTCACTTAACCCTGTTTGCCTGTTTCCTCACCTGTAAAATGAGCTGGAGAAGAAATGGCAAACCAGTCCAGTATCTCTGCCAAGAAAACCTCAAATAAGGTCATGGAGAATTGGATATAACCGAAAAGTGACTGCACAACAATAAATGGAAATTCCCCAGATTTCAATGGTATGGCAGCTTTAGAGATGCTTCCTAGTTTTTCCTTTTTTGTATAGGAAAAGTCCCATCTCTTCCTTTTTCTCTTTTGGGGGAATTTCAGGATGGTAGTTGATGGGGTAAGCTATTATCTTCTCTACCTCTGTAGATCTTTGAACCCAGTAATTGGTTGATGGGCAATAAGAGAGTGAGAGTGGGATGTTCCCTGATTTAGTCAGGGATGGCTAACAAGGGACATCTGGAGAATACTATCTTTAGTGCCAAATGCTATGGGGCCATCTGGATTCAGAAGGACACTTATCTATGAAATTATTGGGAAAATATGGAGAGCCTTGATTTTAGAGTTGTTTTTTTTTATTAAGCAAGGGATAATGAATACTTACCTTAGAGGCTTGTGGTAAAGCCAATAGAGCAGTGGGTCTGGAGTCAAAAAGACCCAAGTTCAAATCTGACCACAAACATTTACTAGTAGTATGACACTGGATGAGTCACTTAACCTCTGCCTTAGTTTTCTCTACTGTAAAATGGGGATAATAGTAACATTTACTTTTCAGAGTTATTGTGAGGATCAAATCTGACGATATTTGCAAAAAGCATTTAGCACAGTTTCTAGCAACCTTAGGTGCTAAGAAAATGCTTATTCCCTCCCCTACACAATTTATATGCCAATTATCATTCAAGAGCCAAGAGAATCACTTTGGATTGCTCTCTCCAATGAGGAATCAGAGCACTTATTGAGGTGCTTATGAGTTCTGACTCATGCCCCATTGGGATCATATTTGTGAAATGCTAGCTTGAATTTCATGGAGGAAGAGGAATAAATTTCCCACACAAATGAAAGCCACTGTAAGAAAATAGAGATTATATTTATATACATACATATATTACATGGTAAGTAATATTTACATTCCTGAGGGTACTAAATAGCACAGGGTCAGGGACAGACCTTTAAGACTTTTAGCAGTAGGTCCCCCTTCAAGATGAGTGATTCCTTAATGATTATTCTTGGATCCAGTTATTCAATCAGTTGTAAATCCACTTATTATGCATTCTTCAAAAAGAAAAAACTCTCCAGCCTTTACTTTCTATTGTAACAATGACCTATGTAATTTGTGGAAAATAAAGTGTTGCCACAGGCATAGGAATTTACATAATTTAGTTTTTTGTTTTTTTTTTTTTACAAAATATAGTGATATATAGTACATATTATATATATATATATATATATATAATGTATATATCAGTAGTGTTGAATTGACACAGTATAATTTATAAACATAATCTTTGGACTGATATCTAGACCAGAATCATGGTAATGTGCTTTCAAGTATTGTGAAACAGTTTATATTGTTCAAGAACTACAATGAGCTTTAAATAAGATAAATTTCAACAGACAGTAATGACTTTTTAAATATATCTATCTTCCTGATCAAGAACAAGGAAAGTTCTCAGAAGTCATATAATCTAACTCCTTCATTTTATAAATGAGGAAATAAGGCTCAGATTGGAGTCAGGTTGTGAAGGGTTTAAAATCCCAAACACTAGTCCATATTTGAATCTAGAGATAAAGAAGAAATTTTGGCAATACAAGAGCAATATGTTCAAACTTGCATTTTAGGACTATAACTCAAAGAAAGGTTTATTGAAAGATGGGCACATCAATGTGCTGTTGTTCAGGCATTTCAGTCCAACTCCTTGTGATCCCCTTTGGGGTTTTCTTGGCAAAGATACTGAAGTGATTTGCCATTTCCTCCTCCAGCTCATTTTGCAGATGAGGAAACAGCAAATAGTTAAGTGACTTGCCCAGGTTAACAAGATCTAGAAAGTGTCTGAGGCCAGATTTGAACTCAGGAAGAGTTTTTCTGACTTTAGGCCCAGTACTCTATCCATTGCATGACCTAACTTAGAGAATATATGTGGCAAAAAGGTAACTCACAGCTCCTTGTTGCTGGAAGTTCTCTTTCTTCATTCTTTTTATCCAGTTATTTATTTTTAGTTTTCAACATCCATTTCCACAAGATTTTGAATTTCAAATTTTCTCCCCATCTCTCCCCTCCCTCCATCCCATAATGCCTTGCATTCTGATTACCCCTTCCTTCAATGTGCCCTCCTTTCTATCGCATCCTACCCTTCCCTTATCCCCATCTTCTCTCTTTTCTTGTAGGGCAAGATAGATTTCTGTACCCCATTACCTGTATTTCTTATTTCCCAGTTGTATGCAAAAACAATTCTCAACATTCATTCCTAATACTTTGAATTCCAACTTCTTTCCCTACTTCCCTCCTCACCCATGCCCACTGAGAAGGCAAGCAATTCAATATAGACTATATATGTGTAGTTTTGCAAAAGACTTCCATAATAGTCATATTGTGTAAGACTAACTATATTTCCCTTCATCCTACCCTGTCCCCCCATTTATTCTCTCTTTTGATCATATCCCTCCCCCAAAGTGTTTACTTCTAATTGCTCCCCTTCTCTCATTTGCCCTCCCTTCGATCATCACCCCACCCACCACTTATCCCCCTCTCCCTACTTTCCCATAGTGTAAGATAGATTTTCATACCAAATTGAGTGTGCATATTATTCCCTCCTTAAGCCAAATGTGATGAGAGGAAGCTTTACTTTTTCCCTCTCACCTCCCTCCATTTCCTCTCCATTGAAAAATCTTTTTCTTGCCTTATAGATAGGAGATAATTTGCCCCATTCCATTTCTCCCTTTCTCCTCCCGTTATATTCCTCTCTTATCTCAATTTTATTTTTTAGATATCCTATTCAACTCACTCTATGCCTTCTCTCTCTCTCTCTCTCTCTCTCTCTCTCTCTCTCTATATATATATATATATATATATATATATATATGTATGTATATATTTGTATAATTCCCTCCAACTATCCAAATACTGAGAAATGTTTCAAGAGGTACAAATATTATCTTTCCATGTAGGAATGTAAACAGTCTAACTTTAGTAAGTCCATTATGATTTCTCTTTCTTATTTGCCTTTTCATAGTTCTTTTGATTCTTGTGTTTGAAAGTCAAATTTTCTTTTCAGCTCTGGTCTTTTCATCAAGAATGCTTGAAAGTCCTCTATTTCATTGAATGACCATTTTTCCCTTGAAGTATTACACTTGAAGTATACACTCAGTTTTGTTGAGTAGATAATTCTTGATTTTAATTCTAGTTCTTTGACTTCTGGAAAGTCATATTCCAAACCCTTCAATTCTTTAATATAGGAGCTGACAGATCCTGGAATTTGGCTACAATATTCCTAGGAGTTTCTCTTTTGGGATTTCTTTCAGGAGGTGATTAGTGAATTCTTTCTGGAATTGTTTCTTTCTAGCTGCTTGCAATATTTTCTCCTTGACCTGGAAACTCTGGAATTTGACCACAATGTTCCTAGGAGTTTCTCTTTTTGGATCTCTTTCAGGCGGTGATCGGTGGATTCCTTGAATACTTATTT
>CM053771.1:196433968-196487897 GCA_028658325.1 Potorous gilbertii
CTTTTTCCACTTGGCTAATTCTGCTTTTGAAAGCATTCTTCTCCTCATTGGCTTTTTGAACCTCTTTTGCCAATTGAGTTAGCCTATTTTTCAAGGTGTTATTTTCTTCAGCATTTTTTTGGATCTCCTTTATCAAGGTATTGACTCGTTTTTCATGCTTTTCTTGCATCTCTCTCATTTGTCTTCCCAATTTTTCTCCACCTCTCTTACTTGATTTTCAAAATCCTTTTTTTTTAGCTCTTCCATGGTCTGAGATCATTGCATATTTGTTTTGGAGGTTTGGGATTCAGAAGTCTTGACTTTTAGGTCTTCCTCTGATGGTAAGCATGGTTCTTCCTCATCTGAAGGGATGGAAGAAAATACCTGCTCACTAAGAAACTAACCTTCTATTGTCTTGTTCTGTTTCCCTTTTGGGGGCATTTTTCCAGTCAGTTACTTGACTTTGGAGTTCTTTGTTAAGAGGAGGGTATACTCTGGGGACCTGTAAGTTGTCAGTTCCTTCAAAGTGGCACAATCAAGGGAGAAGAATTTACTCCTTTTACAAGGGAGAGGAGTTACAAAACTAAACTCTGGTTTTGGAGCAACTACAAGCACTCTTTTCTGCCTGGGATCTGCCAGTAGAATTCCCTCTCCAGAGCCTCCACCATGCCAGCCAGTGCTCTTCCTCCTCACCTCAGGGCCACCACTCAGGGCTGAGATCCAGATGAGCTGCTCAATTCCCCCAAGGTCTTTAGAACAGGGCTCCAACAATGGAAGCTTCCACTACCTCAGGCCAAGGCTAGGGCAGGAGGACACTACTCCCTTCTCAGGCAGGTGAAAGAGCTTTCTCTCTCACCTTTGAGCTGCCTTAGGTGTTTGTGAGTTGAGGAATCTGAGAATTATATCTGCTGGTAGCACCTTGAAGCCCTCTCCAGTCCTCTCCCTGCAGCAGTATGGCCAAGGTTAGGCTGTGCTTCACTCCAAGCCTGGTACAATACACCTTTCCTGTAGTCCTTCTAGGTTGCCTTGGGCTGGAAATCTCTTTCACTCTGTCGTTTTTTGGCTTCTACTACTTTAGAATTTGTTTAGAGTCATTTTTTGCAGATATTTTATGGACTGTGGGGACGGAGTTTCTAGAGGTGTGTCCTTCCATTCTGACATCTTGACTCCACGCCCTCTCTTTTCTCATTCTTTTTTTTTTGATATTTCATTTTTTTAGTTTCTTTTTTTTAGAGATTTATTTATTTTAAGCTTTCACATTTGGCTTAAGGAAGGAATAACATGTATACTCAATTTGGTGTGTACACTCAACAAACTTCTTATTTAGTGTCATTTTATGTCATATGACTTTCAAAGACTTTTCACATTTAGTCTAAAGTCTTTGGACTGATTGAGATAATGTTCTCTTCTAGAAAAGGTATCAGTGCTAAAATGGGGCATAAAGATTTCAACCCTACTTTTACATGCATATATCTTATGCTTATCTTTATATGCTGCCTTCCCTGATAAAACATAATCTCCTTAAGGGCAGGTACTGTTTCATTTTTTTGTCTTTGACTCTCTAGTGCTTTGTGCAAGACCTAATACATAGTAGGGATGAAGGAAATAAGCATTTATTAAACACTTACTTTGTGCCAGGCACTGTGCTAAATGCTTTACAAATATCTCATTTAATCTTCACAAAACCCTGGGAAGGAGGTGCTATTATTATTTGAATTTAATAGCTGAAGAAACTGAGGCAGATGGAGGTTGAGTCATTTGCTCAGGGTCACACAACTAGTATGTGTCTGAGGCCAACTTTGAACTCAGTTCTTCCTAATTCCAGGTCCAAAATACCCTGTCTACCATTGCACTGAGCTACCTTTAGTAGGCACTTAATAAATGCTTGTTGATTGATTTGCCCCTCCCTTTGTCCTCTGCACTAGGCTGGCTGTTTAACCATGGGCAAGTCATTAGATATCTCTGAGCTTCAGATTGCTTATACACAGAATGGGAATAATGCTTACAACTTTTTAGTTTTTTCAAGATGTAGTATGGCATAGTATGTTAGAGGGTCAGCCTTGGAGTCAAAAAGACCTAGGTTCAAGTCGTTCCTTTTATGCCCAAACTGAACAAATAGATGATTTCTTCCACATGAAAACCTTCAAAGGAATACATCTAAAATAATTCACTCATAGTACTTTATATATATATATATATATATATATATATATATATGTGTGTGTGTGTGTATATATACACATATATATACATACAGACACATGTATATATGTATGTGCGTATATGTGTATATACATATATAATCTCATTTAACTCTCACAACAATTCTGTACATTAGATATTTGTGGTGGGGGGTTCTATTTAGTGCTATAATTTCACTGGGAAATGGGGATGGGGGCTTCTTCTAGTGGGAGACTCCTGGTGTGGAAGCTCCTTCCACTAACTCACATTGTCTACTCATCTCTAACTCAGAGACTTGCTTAGGGACACTGAGAAGTTAAATGATCTGTTCATGGTCAAAGCAGCCTGTGCTGTGTCAAGCATGTGTCAAGCCTTTCTAATTCCAAGGTAGATCCTTTATCTACTTTACCACTATATGTCCTGAGGCTTCTGTTATAGCTTATATGTCCAATTTTATGAATAAGGAAGTCCGGAAACTGCCACAGGTGCCAGTGATTCAATCTTACCGAAGCCTGCTCAGGTTCTGTCCACCCACTCTGGACTACATTCTGCTGCCAGCCCAGCATGACAGACACTTCCTGTCAACCTTCCAGGCTGTCTTGGGCTAGAGATTTGCTTCACTCCATCATTCTGTGGGTTCTGTTGCTCCAGAATGTGTTTAGAGTCATTTTTTATAGGTATTTGACTGATTTGGGGGGAAGAGTTCTAGCATGTCCCTGGTTTTATTCTGCCATCTTAGTTCTACCTCTCTTCAGATGCTGTAACAATTAATTTACTCCAGTGGATTTGTAATCTCACTAACTGGAGTTCCTCCCAACAACTCATATCACAGTTCATGTGTGTCAACCCAGTCTTGTCCATATCCTTCCTTAGTACAGTATAGGGGCAACTTCCACTTTCTCATAACATCACAAGCTTACCAGAAAGTGATTTCTGTCTTTTCATGTGAGTTTTTCCATATTTGTATTCATATTTGTCAATATGATATAATATTCCCTTGTGTTGGCGTAACATAATTTGTTCAGCAATTCTTCAACCATTGGATGTAAGGGTTGTTTCTGAGTTTTTTTCTTTTGAGAATAAAGTGGCTATGGTTATTTTTGTACAAATGTTTTCCTCCTTTTAATAATATTCCTACCGTCAATTCATTTAGGTTGACCATTTGTTGTCCCTTTTATTTGTCATGTGACAAGTCTTTCTTTTGCATTTGTTATTTCTCTGGTAACATCCTTCACTCCAGTTTTTATGAAGTTCCTTATTTGTGACATGTTGCCCCCTGTCATTATCAACTTCTACGCTGTCTACATTTTCCCTTCTTTGGAGAATGTAGTATTTTATGTGTTAAAAGTTGCTATATCAAGACCTGTAAAATACTAGAATCAAAGGATAGGCCTCTGGTTGGGGGAGAAATTTTGAGTTAGCAAAGGAGTTTTTCAATCTCCTAAAGACAATCTAGACTGCTCTCCTAATGCTACTTAATTCTGGGCTCAAGTTGCTACCCCTATGTGTACAACCTGTCATTCCATACATTTGCTGCTGGTGCCATCATTATAATTCTTTACAGAATTGTAGTCAAGATATGCATTCTGCATCTGCATTTTCACTCTGTCACTTCATATGAGTTTTTCCATATTTGTGTCCATATTTGTCAGTAGAGTAAAATAATATCTCATTATGTTGACATAACATAATTTGTTCAGCAACTCTTTGACCATTGAGTATAAAGGTTGCTTCCAAGCATTTTTTTTAGGATAAAATGGCTATGGTTATTTTTGGACAGATGTTTTCCTCCTCTTAATAATATTCTTAGGCTGTAATCAATTCATTAAACCTTTACAAAAAAACACATGTGCCAGGCACTGAAGACACAAAGATAAAAACAGAATAGTTCTTGCCCTCAAGAAACATACAGTCAACCATGGTATATGTGACATTGTCACACCTGTGTTTTAGGAAGATTAATTTGACAGCTGAGTGGAGGATAGACCAGAGTGTGGAGAGACTCAAGGCAGAGAGACCAGCCAAAAGGCTATTATAATAGTTTTGGCCCACATCAGCATGGTGGCAATTTCACAGGAGAGAAGCGGGGATGCACAAGAAATGTTATGAAGGTAGAAATGACAGGACATGGCAATAGATTGAATATGGAGATGGGTCAGAGAGAATGAGGAGGATGGATGACATCTGTGTTGTGAGCCTGGATGACTGAGAGAATGGTGGTGTTTCTGACAGTAATAGGAAAGCTAAGAAGAGGAGGGAGCTTGGGTGGGGGCAGAGGAAGATGAATTAAGTTTTGAACATTGAATTTAAGATGTCTACAGGCTACCTAGTTTGAGATGTCCAATAGGCAGTTGGAGATATAAGACTGGAGATCACAGAGATTTTAGGGTTCCATAGATGAGAAAATCATCTGGGAGTTGATAAGATTATCAAATGAAATAGGGAGGGAGGGAGGGAGAAGAGAGCCCAGAATGGAGTCCTGGGGGACACCCACAGTTAGTAGTCATGACCTGGATAAAGATCCAGGAGAGGAGACTGAGAAGGAACATTCAAACAGATAGGAAGAGAACCAGCAGAGGAGGTGTCATAAGCATCTAGAGAGAAGACTCTCAAGGAGAAGACCATGATGTCAAAGAGTGTTCAAGAGTTAAAGAAGGATGAGGATGAAGGAAAGGCCATTAGATTTGGCATTTAAGAGATCATTGGTAACTTTGAACAAAGCATTTTCAATTGAACAATGAGATCTAATCCAAGAGAGTTATAGTGATACTGGAGAAAAGGAAATAGAGGCACCTATTGTAGATGGCCTTCTCAATAAATTTAGTTATGAAAGGGAGGAGAAATAGAGGATACTAGCTAGCAGGGCTAGAGGGTCAATTGAGAGGTGTTTTTGAGGATAGAGGAGAAATGGGAGTATTTGTGGGCAGTAAACAGGGAGAGATTGAAGATTTTTAAGAGACTAGTGATAATAGAGGGGGTAATCTGCTGAATAAGATGAGATGGAATGTCATTACTTGTGCATATTCAGAGGGTTGCCTTTGCAAAGAGAAGGGCCACATCTTTGTGTGAGTTAGGGATGAAAGAAGAGATAGTGACACAAAACCTCTGAGGGGCATTAGTCAAGGAGAGGGATAAGAGGGAGCTATCAAAGAATGGCCTTGATTTTCTCAGTGCAATATGAGAACAGGAGAAAATTTCTTCCAGAAAGCAAACTTACTCTGCTCTGCTGTCATGGTAGTTCATTTATATGCATATGTTCTGGCTAAGTTCATCATTGTAGGACACTCAGACTGTAGAAACCCCTAAAAGACTAACCCTTCATACACATTATTGGGGAAGAGTGGCAACAGTAAATGAGGGGAATGCCAGTCAAGATGTACATATAGCAAGCACTTTGTGTATGCTGAAACTCCCTATGATATCTGTGAAGTTCTGAGAGGAACCCTGAAATACTGGCAAAAATGGATTCTGGTAATATCACTGGTTAAATAGTACCTTGAATAGGGTAATGAAACTATTCCCAAGTCAAAGAAATAGACGGGGATACCAGAGATTCCAGACTACACTTATTTGAAACTGTTATGATCAACTTAATACAAAGGAAGAAGAATGGTTGGTTCTCCTTCATGTTCTGGTACCACATGATGGCAGGATTCACCGGAACAAATGGGATATCAATACTCCACCTGCTAGAAACCCTTCAGTGCAAGAAGGTATTGACTCTTAAATTGGGCAAAGCATGAGTACACATGAAATGAACTGAAGACATGAATGTTACAATAAAAATGGAAATATATTTCACACTTTTAAAAGCAAGGATATTCTACTGCCTTCTGTCAACAGTTTCCTCAGATCCACTCAAATCATTCAACAATGTATCATAGGGTAATTGTAAAAGCTAATTTAATCCCTAAATGCAGATTAGATTAATTAAAAACTGAAATCAAGGAACTATGAAAATCTGAGGAGAAAAAGTTTGAAGAATCTGGAGTTGGTGAAAATCTTTACTTAATACAAACTCCAGAAATCCTGTCTTATGACTGATTGGATGGCAAAAACAATGTTGATATTTCTACTGATTTTGAAGAAGAGATGTGCATAGTTTTATTGGAATTTTAAAAAGTCCTTTTTGAGTTTGATGGCATGAATGCAATTAACAGACTAACTATGCCAAAACAGAGTAATTTGAAGAAACTTGCCTTTACTATAACTAACATAAACACATAAATGAATGAATTCTCTTGAAATACTTGACAGAAAATGTACAAATATTTCAAAATTTGTGATCATGGAAAGTACAACAGGAGAAAAGGTGGAGGTAATCAAGGAATACTTCTGTGGACAGGTGTCAAATTCCACCATGAGAGAAAAAATTGAAAAGAACTATTAAAAACCTGCAGAAAATAAAAGACTACCTTGACATGTCATTGGCATGTAGTAGAAAATAAGAACAACATATCTCCTGATTAAGACAAACAAAAAAATGAAATACAATCCCCAAAATAAAAGTATTTCAGACATTCTACATTCCTAGGCAACTAGGTGGCACAGTTCCTGTCTTGGGAAACTTAGAATTTAGATTAAAATCTGACCTCAGACACTTATTAGCTATGTGCCCAAAGAAAGTCATTTAATCTCCATTGCCTTAGTCTCCTCATCTATAAAACAGGTAAACTAATAGCACTTATCGTCCCAGGTTTGTTGTGAAGATAAAATAATATAATAGTTATGAAACACTTCGTAAATCTCAAAGGGCTGTATAAATGCTAATCGTTATCATTTCTTTATCAGTGAAATAAAGAAAAATCAAATAGAAGATGCAATTTAAGGAGTCAAAGAAGCGAAAAAAGTCAACAATTCAGTATTAATCAAATGCTTTTCTAGAGAGGTTTGAAAAGCGAAGAAATCAAAAGGGAGTGGGAACTTCTGAGAGAAGAGCATATGTAAAACTTTAGACCATCTATAAAGACCCAAGAAGTTACAACAAAAAAAGCTAGATCAAAGGTGAAAACATGTGTATAGTTCATAGTGCAGGTACATTACGAAAGGTGACTGAAACTCTAGTTTGTCCATAAAACTGGAAAGTTTTGGGGAGATTAGATATATAATTATTGGCTCAAATATTACAAAAGGCGACTGAAACTCTAGTTTGTTCATAAAACTGGAAAGTTTTGAGACAGATTAGATATATAATTTTTGACTCAGTTATTTACATGGATACCTGAATTACTAGCAAAACACTTCACCAGCTTCTCACATATGCTTGATTTCATTTTTTTTAACAGAAATCTTCATATAACTTTTAAAAGATGAATAAAAAATGAGAGATGAGGTAAAAGATGAGATTATCAGTGACTTCTAAATAGTCCATTATGTATTTATGTAGTTTATAAAAATAATTCAATGTTTCTATTACTAAAAAAATCAATTAACATATGAAAGCAACATATTTGTTGTTGAGGCACAAAAAGAGGTTGCCAAGAAATCCCAGGGAAGCAAAGAGCAACTTATTATTGATTTTGTAATTATTGGACAGGCTGGTTCAAAGTACTATAACATTTATGCTTCCTTTATTGATTATCAAAAAGCATTCTCTTTAGTTCCATAGTGCTGGTATAGTAAGATATTACAAGTCTATTACAAAAAGAGCTAAGCATAGTGAGAATGCTTGAATAGTTGATTTCCATATAGAAAACTACTCTCTCTCTAAAACATGTCACAATACTTGACACAATAATGTCAAGAACAATTGATAAAAATATGACATCTTTCAGGGAGAAAGTTTAAGTGCATTATGCTCTAGTGAGCCTATTTGTAAATGCATTATTGTTTCTCCTAAATACAACCAAGTGTGCCTTCTAAGTTAAAAAGGCAGTCATAGCAAGATATCTTATTAGTCACATGGATGACATCAAGTTACATGGTTCCACTGAAAAACATATTAACATCTTAATCCTGTGGGATATCTCTGCAAAAACACCTGTTTGGACTTGAAAAGAGTAAGATTTTTTTTCAAAAGGAAAAACTTTTATTGAGAGAGGAAAACAGGGATGGCTTCATGGAGAAGGTGGCATTTAAGGTTTTGAAACTGAGGTCAATAGACTTCCTCTAAACACGAGCATGCTCAAGGAAAAATTATTATAATTTTTATTATCTGACACTTATACAAGCCTTAGGATTTGTAAAGTACTTTACACACATAAATTCATTGGATTTTCCCAATAAGAATTAATATTCCCATTTTATAGTTGAAGAAACTAAAGATGAAAGTGAAGGGTGTTCATTGTTCATTTGCTTAGAAGGGTCTGCACTGGAATTCAAATTCAAGTCTTCCTAAATCAGGGTCTAGCTCTCAAACCACTCATGCCATATTGATGCTAACTTTGGCATAGCTCCATTTCTCTTTTCTCACTATTTCCCAATAATTTACAGTTTAATTTCTTTTTTGCCCCTCATCCCCTCTCTGCAAGTAAACAGAGTCTGTCCATGAACTTATGAAGACATTACTGGAGGTGAACAGATAAAATTCACAAAAACAGTGAAGGAATTTTTGTCTCTCTGTGAAATAAAACTTGTGGTAGTTTATTAAGACACAGATGTGCTGCGTTCTGAGCTCACAATGGGGTACGATTCTTAATGAATAAAGGGAAAGAGAGGCTAAAGGTGTTCACCTTAAATTATAAGGTTCAAAGGAACTAATAAATGATGGAGATACTTAAAAATATCTTGGACCCTTTTAGGCAGGACACATCAGGCATAAATCTATCAAGGAGAAAATTGCAATTATATGTGCAAAGAAGCTTACTAGCATTCTGCAATCAGACCTCAAGGAGAAAAACATATCTAAAGCAAGAAGCACCTGTGCAATATCAGTCTCAGTGTACACATGCAAGAATTTAAAATGAATCATAACAATTCTGGAACATATTCTAAGAAAAATTCATACAAATGACAGAAACACAGAGCTCATTACTCCAAAATAGCTCTAAAAAGATGACTACATCCTCATGAAAAACGACAAAGATTGATAAATGTTCTCAAATCACATGATAAATAGATTAAAAACAAATATTTTTTGGAAGAAGTGTTCATTATTGCACCTGGCAGTTGTAAAGACTGGCAAAGGATACCCACCAATGAATTTGTTTGATGTAACTGTAAGTGGCTTATTTCTAGATTAAATCTCTGAAATGCCTAAGATCCAGGAGTGGAACAAAAAGTCCTATAGGACCAACAACCATGTCAATTCAGCCAGCATACGTTGAGAAATAAAGATTGAGCAAGTAGCTGACCTATGTGGGCTTGCTTATAGAATTTATAGGCCTATGATGGCAATTAGGACCAGACAATTTTCAACAGAAATTATAGAAGGGTTACCTGCAAGAAGCTGGCACATAGTGATCAATGCAGATTATGCAAGGATGCTATAGAAATTGTGTGACACATTACTTACTGCAAGATGCAAAAATTTAACCCTTACCAAATAACTAGTAAGGCAAGACTCAGTGACTAGAAATACACATCAGAAGTTCATTATCTTTCATAGATTGAGAGGCAAATCAACTTACTACAAATATGGACCTTAAAAAGTCCTAGAAAACTCCACAAATAAACTCTATTATGATTGAAACTTTATCATCCAATGGACCTAACATTGAGCCATAAAAAAATTAAAAACATTATTTTAACAGAAGTAACCAACCAAAACAATATACTTATAATTCTAAGCTATGTGGCATTAAAAACTTAATCTTTTATTTTTTAATTTCATTTTTTTTACTTCCAAATTCTCTCCTTCTCTCCTATCCAATGAAAAGATGTGAAAACCAAACCCCATTACAAATATCTACAGTAAGAATCTATTTTGTTTCTTACTAATGCCTCCCTTAATCTACTTTTCTTCTTATCCCCTTCTCCCCCTTTTCTTTAACTCCTTTCCCTCCTATTTCCCTGCTTGGTAAAATGTATTTCTATGCCTGTGTGTGTATAGTGTGTGTATATGTGTATCTTTCCCTCCTTTCAGGCAAGAGTAAGGATCATATCACGAGCTCCTCCTACTATTGCCTCCATCATATAAATTCCTCCTTGTGCCTGCTGTTTATGTAAGATAATTTTTCTTATTCTACTTCTCCCTTCCTCCTCTCAGTGCATTTCCCTGCCTCACCCACCCCCTTTTTCTTTTGAGATCATATACAATAGAATCATACCAGTCTCCCTAATTAGACTCCCTATAAGAACTTGAAGATGATAATTTCCTTATGTAAAAATGTATACAGCTTAACCTCATTTTGTCTCTTATGATTCCATACTCATATTTACCTTTTTATGCTTCTTTTGTATCCATGTTTGTATGTCAGATTTTCTACCTGATTATTTCATGGAGAATGCTTGGAAGTACTGTTTCATTAAAAATTCATTTGTTTACCCCTTACTCCCCCAGTAGGATTATGCTTCGTTTTGATGGGTAGGTTAT
This sequence comes from Potorous gilbertii, assembly GCA_028658325.1. Taxonomy (NCBI): domain Eukaryota; kingdom Metazoa; phylum Chordata; class Mammalia; order Diprotodontia; family Potoroidae; genus Potorous; species Potorous gilbertii. The sequence goes on from CM053771.1 coordinate 196,444,602, forward strand.
TCTCTATTATAAACCTAGCTCCTTTCCTTTTTGGAATATTTCCCAAGCTATCTATTCCTTTGTAGTGGTGGCTACTAAATTTTGTGTAATCTTTACCATGGCTCCATAGCACTTAAATTCTTTTTTTTTTTTTTTGGCTGCTTGAAGCACTTTAAAAATTTTTTTAAAAATAAGCTTATTTATTTTCTGTTTTCAGCATTCACTTTCACAAAATTTTGAAATTCAAAATTTCTCCCCACCTCCTCACTCCTCCACCCAGGACAGTATGTATTCTGATTGCCCTTTCCTCCAATCTGCCCTCACTTATATCAACCCCCTCACTCCACTCCGCCAGAAGTATTTTTTCCTTAACTTGAGAGCTCTGTATTTTGTCTTTAATACTCCCGGGTATTTTCATTTTGGAATGTCTTTCAGGAGGTTACCAATGTATTCTTTAAATTTCTACTTTACCCTCTTGTTCTAAGATGTCTGGGTAGCTTTCTTGTATGATTTCTTGGAATATGATGCCCAGATTCTTTTTGTTCATGGCTTTCAGGTAATCCAATGATCCTGTGTCTCCTTGACCTATTTTCCAGGTCAGCTATTTTTTTCCCATGAGATATTTCACATTTTTGTTGTCCTCTCCTTGTCTTTCATCCTTGTTTTATTATTTTTTTATGTCTCATGTAGTTATTAGCTTCTATTTGGCCAATTCTCATTTTCAAAAGTTATTTTCTTCAGTAAGATTTTGTACCTCATATCAAGCTGTTAATTCTCTTTTCATATCTTTTTCTCATAACTCACATTTGATTTTTAAAATCTTTTTTGCTCCTTTTAAACTTTAACTCTCTTAGGTATTCTTTTGGGGCATAAATCTCATCTACATTTTTCTTTGATGCTTTACTTGTAGACACTTTCAGTTTGTCTTCAGTGTTTGTGTAGAACTTCCCTGCCACCATAGCAGCTCTTTATGTAGGGTTCTTTTTCTATTTACTCACTCTCCCAATCCATTTTTTGACCTTGGATTTTATGTTATTGCTGCTTATCATTTCTGTTGGGTGGATGTCTTGTCTGAGTTTCCTTTTACATCCTTCTTCTGCTTTCATAGCTCGTTTTGAGGACCTACAAGTTTTTAGTTCTCTGAAAGTAATGTGGTCTGGGGACAGGTGTGTTCATTACCCTCCCAGTGTGAGTTCTGCAAGTTTCTGACCCAGATTTGGATTTATATTGGCTTATGTGTGGTTGAGGATTTCAGTGGACTTGCTGGAGTCAGTGGCTGTTAATCTGCTGAGTGGTGCTGCATGTTCAGAGTGACTCACTGGATCTTTGTTCTCTGGTTCCTGCCCTGATTATTCCACTGAAGGTTTATGCTTTGGGCTAACTCTAGAACTGAGTCACTGCTGTATTTTGGCTTAGAGTCTCAGATACATTTCCAGAATTTGTTTCTTGCTCAGTACACAGCTAGGGACCACATTCCTGATCTGCTCCTTTCAACCCTGAATGTGACTTGGGATTGAGTAATGAGAGAGCTACTAGATGGTACCTGTGACTTGGGATTGAATAATGACAGAGCTACTAGATGGTACCTGTTACTGCATGCAGAGCTAGTTCAGGGATCCCTTGGGATACCTTCTTGCCTTACTACTCTGCCCTAGCCCTCTTCCTGTCCTTCACTGGAATGCTCTCTGCTGTTACTACTATCATTGATCTTACTCTTGGATAGACTCCAAGCCCAGTGTTTACAGACCTCTCTATCAGTCTCCCTAGGCTATGTTTGGCTGAAAAAATGACTTATTGTGACCTTTACTTGGCTTTTTTGATCAGAAATCCAACAAGTGCATTGTCTACATTTTTGTGGCAGAGGGGTGCTAGGCAAATTAGGTAAAATGCTTCTTCTCACTTGGATATCTTGACTCCACTCTCTTGCATTGTTTTCTCTGGAATGAAAAACTTTTTGAAATATGGGATACCTCAAAAGTTTTAGTGCAGCTTTAATTTACTTAAGTTCAAAACTTCACTAAGACTTTTAGGATGCTTTGTATAGAGACCTACCAGAAAAAAAATAATCAAAATCATGTGGGACACTCTGAGGTACCTGTCATCTCTCTCAACTAGCCTGTTACTGAAACTGTCTTGAGAATGTTTTTCGTGAGCCAACAGATTCAACAATGATGAGTTTAATTCTCAATATATTTTTTAGGGACTATGTGAATTTTTTCTTTTTTTCCAAAATTTATTTGTTTTCAGTTTTCAACAATCACTTCCACAAATTCCAAATTTTCTCTTCCTTCCCTTTCTGTCCCCAAGATGACATGAAATTTTACATGGATTCTACAATACATTCCTATTAAACATATTTTCACATTATTCATATTGCATAGAAGAATTAAAATGAATTGGAGAAACTATGAGAAAAACAAAACAAAACTTAACAAAGGAGAAAATAGTCACTTCATTCTGTGTTCTGACTTCATAGTTCTTTCTCTGGATGTGGATGGCATTTTGCATCATGAGTCCTTTTAAATCCCAATAATTTTATTCACTTACAAAAGATATTTATTGACCTGTGAAATATTCTACAGAATATTAAATATAAAAGGATGATACCAGGGCACTGAATTTTCTGAGGACTTTTTTGTATCTGAACTCTATGAAAAAGACTAGGAGAATGAGATGAATAATGAAAATAGTTCATATTTACGTAACACTTTTTAGGGTCCAGAGTACTTTCCTCCTGGCATCCCTGCGATGTCATGAATTTATAACAATTACATAATTAAAATAATAAACCAACATAAATTAATATTACCATTTGGTCTACACAACAACCCTGGGAGGTGGGTGCTATTATCAGCCCTGTTTTTCAGGTGAGGAAAGGTTAAGTAACTTATCCAGGGTCTCACATCAAAGGTGGAGACCACATTTGAACTTGGTTTTCTTGACTTGAAGCCCAGTATTCTATCTATGGCAATACTAGTGGTATTTTCTACATTTTGTAGCTGAGAAAGGGAGGTTGAGGGGGTGTGGTGGGGGTGGAGAGGTGACTTGTTTAATATAAGCTACTTAGTGGAAAGAACTCAGGTTTTCTGATTCCAAGTCAAGTCCTCTTTCTCTTATATTAGAAATTGATATACTTGATTTCTATTATAAATTTATTTATATACTATACTAGATTTCTACTATATTTCCTATTGTAATGCAAATATCTATTGGTTGCCCAAGGATGGGATAGAGGCAGAGTGGGTTCCAGAAATCTTATTATGACTTAGATAATTGAAGTTCATACCAAGTTTGTTACTTTATACTTGGATGGTTTTGAGTTAGTCACTTAATCTCTCTGGTCTCAGCTTCCTCATCTATAAAATGGAGCAGTTGGATCAGATGGCTTCCAAGGTTCCTTCTGGCCTTAAGGCTGTGATCTGAGTCCAGTTTTTCCATCTGCCTAATAAAGGCTGAAAAGTTTCTTCCATTAGACTACCATAGTGCCTGAGAGTCTATGATTCCATCATTAGATGCCTCTTTGAAGTAAGGCATTGAAGTACCTGTAAGAGTTCGTGTTAGCAGAGGGGAGGGTGCTATGTTATTTCAGTCTCGTGTCTTGTTTTTTTGTGTTCAGAATTCTTTCCTTCCAAGCCTAGCTCAATTAACATTTAGCTCAAACACCACCTTCTACGGGAGGTCCTTCTTGATTCATGATATTCCTTTCCCCCAAATTGCTTGGTATTTATTTTGTACATATTCATGTGTACATAGTCTTCCTCAATAGTATGTAAAGAAGCCCTTGAGGTTAGAGACCATTTCATTTTTCCATTGTTTCTCTATCATTGTCATTGTATCATTGTATCACTGGTACAGATAACTCTAAACTCAGGAAGTTGGTATTAATAAGAAAATGCTTATTAATATTTGTTGAATGATTGATGTTAGTCACACCTGATTTGAGCAAGTTACTTGGGTAGAAAGAGTGTGGGTTTGGGAGTCAAGATGATTCTGTTCACTAGCGTTGTGACTTTGCATTGCCACTTAACTAACTTAAGCCTCAATATACCCATCTGTGAGATGAGAGCATTGTATTAAACAATCTCTAGGCTATGTGTTGACTTTGACATTCTCTGTTCTAAGATTTCTTCTAACTTTATTAGTCTTTTTATGTTCCAAGACACCTCCCAGCCCAGATATTCTTTGTTCCAAGATCTCTTGTAGGACTGACTCTATGTAATCATATGTGAATTTATTAGTTTATTAGACTAGAGGTATGAAGGAAAGAGCTGCAGATTTGGAGTCAGAGGACCTGGGATGTGATTCTGCTTTTACCACTAATTTTCTGACATTGAGAAAGTCCATCAGTCTCTTTGGGTTTCAGTTTTCATGGAATCAATGATCTCCATAGTCCCTTCCGGTGATATCAGTGATCTTATTTCTTTCACAAGTGTACACAAATCATCCTTGCTAATATGCTGCAACCTACTTGTACTTATCTTGTATCTCTCCTTTGGCCTTCAGGTCCAACACAATTTTGCTTTTGAAATGATAGTACTCCATGATTTGCATTCATAAGCATCACTGGGAAAATATTAATGTTAAAAACGTGTTTTGGCATCAAAGAATAGCTTGGGATTATTGAAAGCAAGACACAATTTCTTGAATCAGCTTGATAAATACAACATGGATGGGGTAAGGCAAGGAAATAACATCTCTAAAAATAACTGGGAACTTTACTGAATTGCTAGTTCAAGATGAGTCAACAATGACATATGGTAGAAAAATTCTTCCCCTCCCCAAAATGTGAACTTAGACTTGTATTGATGGATATGTATTATCCGGGATGAGGAAAGGTTTGTATCACATTGGTAGTATTGTATTCAGTCCTTTGAACTGCATTTTAGGAAGGAAAATTCCTTATTACTCATTCATTTATGAAGTGGAGGTGCCTGATCCTGCAAGATTAATCTGGTGTTCCCTATTTCCTTTCTGAAGCCTGCATATTTATATCCTGACACAAACTACATGTACGACCTAAGTTGGAGAATATTCAGAACAGATTAGCCTGAATGTTGCCAGAAAGTTCCTGTAGGCTATATGCATATCCATTTAATAAACTGAAGATGTTTAGCAAAGGGAAGAGAAGACATATTGGATATGATACCTGTCTTCAAGTATTTCCATTTGTCATATGAAAAGTCCTTGGACTTGGTCTGTTTAATTCCAGAGGACTAAATTAAGATCAGGGATGGGGAACAGAGTTATAAAAGAGGCAAATTTAGGATTGATAGTAAAGAAAAATTTCCTGATGTTCACAGCTAAATGAAAATGCAATGAATTACCTTGAGAGAGACTGGGTCCCTCCCATAGGAAATATTCAAACAAAGAGGGAATGGCCTTGTTGGATATCTTATAGAGGATTAAGAGGGGATTCTTGTTCATTCATTCTTGTATGAGATGGACTGGATGGCTTTTGCACAACCCTGAGACTCTGTGAATATGGTTTTTAGTCTCTATTATTTCAATAGTAAACCCTTGGTAGCAATGCTCTGAATTGGGTGAACCAGTAAAACTCACAATGGTGTACATGAGTATTCTAATCTTCAGTAAGTTGGAGGTTTATTGCTGCTGCAAATCACACACACTCACAGAACTGTCTACTTGCCCACACCTTGAATTATTTTAGGCTGGATGTACTCCCCTTTTGTATAAGTGATGATAGGAAATATTGGCATAAACTTTGCTTATAATTAAGGAGAAGACTTCTCCTTGTGACTCTCATTATCACCATCTTTTGAGTAAGACAATCTGAGTAGGCATCTGTTATCTTTCTGTGTATTTTCAAGAACCCTCAGACCATTAAATAAATCAGGCTACATAAAAAGAATATGAGTCAATTGTTTTTATCATATTTGTCATATAAAAAAAGAGACCACTGGAAATATTTTGGCATGATAATTTCTAGGCTGTGTTTTCAGTAGTCTCCATTACCTTGCAAAAGTTGGAGAATTTAACTGAGGAAGTTTGATGGGAATCCAAAGGACAAACTATGAGGAGGGAAGTACTCTTGATAATCTTGTAGTCATATCCTGAGATAAAGTGGTTTGAGGACAAACAGAATACTCTCTGGGGTGTTTTAATATGCCATCACTTCTAGGGGAGTAAAAACATTCCAAGAGCTTCCTCTCTGCTTTGTTTATTTAAAAGAAGAGAGGGACCATGGCTGTGACTCTGGTCTCCTGAACTTTTATTGAGTAATTCACTAACAAAGCCACAGTGATAACCAAAAGCTTTAATGAGTCTCAGAACTCTTGAACAAGTCAGAGAATTAGTTTTTCCCCTCTGGCAGAATCTTACTGGATAATTTCTCCATTGCTTATTGTTTGTGGACTCTTAAAATGAATAAGCCTTTATGACACAATCCACCTTAGGTTTTTGGTTTGGTTTGCAGATGGGGGTGTAGGAGCTGGAAGTGAGTAGACAGGTGTTGTTATCTCTGGAACAGTTTTTCAACAGAACTACCCATACCTCTCTTCTGATGGCAGCCCTCTTTCCACTTCTCCCTCCAGCAGAACTTTCTTTGTGCCGCTTCATCTGAATTCAAGGTTTTCTCTAATCAAATGTGACATCAATCTCTGTTTTTCCTTCTTTTCCCAGTTCCACATGCTGCATCTCCAGGCCTTGGTTCGGGGATTAGGCTACAGTGCTTTCTCCATTCACGTCCCAGGCCTTGGTCAATACCTGAAATGCCAAGCAGTTCTCCCCACCTCTCGCCCACGTCCTCTAATTGGTATCTTTCCAGGACCCATCTGACAGGGTACTTGTTGCCATTGGAGCTGTTCTAGCGGAGACTTTTTCTTGTCCCCTCCCCTCTTCCCTTCATCCTTTCCAGAGGAGAGAAATGAAAAGAAAGGTGAGGAGGAAACGCCAGCAAGTTTTGACAGCTGCTGAGGAAGACTAATCGGTTTCTAAGGAAACACAGAGGCAGCAGCCATTTTAGTGGCAGATGCCGTATGAAAAATAATGACACTGACAACACATCTTTCTCCCCCGCCCCCCTCGCCTCCCCTCCCACATCCCCCTCGAACCATTGCACCGAGCTGTGGGCCGGGCTGGCGCCAGGGAGAGCCAGGTGGGAGAAGAGCAAGCGAGCCAGGGAGCGAGCCAATCCCCCTGGCCCGGCCACCTGTCGCACAGCAGCCACCTACCCTGGGGGACCGCGAAGCTCCTCACTCCCTGCCTGCTGCACACCTGGGACCCGCAGTGCGGTCTGCTCTGCCCTGCAGCCGCCACCGCCCGCTGCTGCTCAGCCCCAGCCTGGCGCTGGAGAGCCCGGGAGCCCGGGAGCCCGCGGGGCTGGGGCAGGGTTCGAGGTCAGCCCTCCGAGCTGCTTCCCGCTTCGCCAGCCCCCACCCGGCCGTCTCCCCCTCCTCTGCCTGAAGGCCGCCGGAGCCAGGCTGAGAGGGAGGAACTGGGGTGGGGGAGGGAAGGGGATGTAGAGGAACCTACTGCTTGCTCTCTGGGCGAGAGGAAGAGAGGAAGGAGGTGGTGGTGGCGCAGTGGGTAGAGAGGGAGGCCAGCTGGAGAGCAAAGGCACTGAGACACAAGGGAGGTGGCTGACGGGCTCCCTCTGACAGCCCAACATGGTCGCTGCGCACGCTGCCCATTCTTCCTCCTCCGCAGAGTGGATCGCCTGCCTGGATAAAAGGTATCACAAGAGCTCTTCCCCATCCCGCAACGCCCCGTTTCCCCCCAGCCTCGCCCCCGCCTCCCCTTCTGCCCAAGCCGCTGCAGCGGCCGTAAGGAGCTGCTGGTTGCATTGCGGTGCCGGGCATCTCTGCATCCCGTGCCTCCCTCCCCAGCACCAGCACCGGCTTCTTTGGAGACGAAGAGCAATCAGAGAGCCCTCAAGATGCCCAGGAGGAAGAGGGGATGGCGAAGGAGAAATTGGGGGAGTGCAAGGGGAGGGGCCGTGACCCAGCATCTCCCTAGGGGATGTTAGGAGAGATACTCTCACCCACCCCGCTGGAGTAATCATACACGTGGGGATGGAAAATGAAATGTGGTTATCCTAAAAAAACAAAACAAAACAAAACAAAACATACCACCCCAAATCCTCTGGCTATCCCCTCTCTGTCCTTCAGTAGCTGACTCGAAGCTGTCCTTTGGCGAACCCTCTTCCATTAGTGCAGGAAGGCAGAGGGATAAAATCTGATATTTTGCCTGGCAGTTTGGACCAAGGGGGAGGGGGCATTTTTCTTAACTTCTATTTGAGGTTTGGGGTAAAAGATGAGGCAGCCTAGTGATTCTTTTCTTGCTTTGTGAATCAAAGTATTGGGGCCCAGTTGAAAATTTCAAACCATTTTGCATATTTATTCACAGTTGTCTCCTAAAGGGCTGTACATTAGATAGGTCATGAGGCCACCTGGCTACTTAGGGTTTTTTGTTTGAGTGTTTTGGGCTTTTTGGCCATTCTGGAAAAGAGATACCATTCTTTTTGCCACATAAACAAGCAAACAGCCAATTCATTTTAACTTCTAAGTACAGTTCCATTAACAGGGATTCTGTGTGTGTGTGTGTGTGTGTGTGTGTGTGTGTGTGTGTGTGTGTGTGTGTATTCAGGGTGGGGGTGTAATTTTCCCAGGCTATGACAAGATAATTTTGTGTTTGACCAGATTGTGTGTTTAACAGTAAACATTACACAGTATGTAAGACATCATAGTTTATTACCCTGATTAAAAGGTGCTGCATCTGAACTGTGCTTGGAATTAAAATCTAAGCAAGGAATCTCACAGAGAAAACCATGTCGAATTTTAGAGTTTCAAATGGTGCTGGTGGAAATATTTCAATGTCATGTTGCTATCTGCATAACATCTCCATTTATAGTTGTGTGAAATATTGCACTCTGCCATATTGAAACCTTTACAATGATTGTATTTGTAACCAATTAGAAATCAGAAATCTGACATATAGATTGTATGCTCCAAAACTACAGAAGTTTGTAGAAGATTGAAGCAGTTTGGAGAAAGAGGAATACTGTGTATTTTTTTTTTAAATCTAATATAACTGAGAGACATTTAGGGAAAAGTCTGACTTTCATTTGTCATATACTAGCAAGAGTTTTGGCAAGGGGGTACCCTTATTTATGTCTAAAACAATATGTACTAACATCAGAGAAGTTACGTGCAATAAATAGCAAGAAGATTTCAGTGACAGTTAAATCATACAAAATTATTTCCTGGAACTAGGAGTATTTTAAAATGAATAGTCTGCTAATGTGGAGAGTAATCTGAATTCAATTGTTTATGAAAAATGGTTTTAAAAATAGAAAACCTGGCTCCTATACTTGATGCATCTATCAATTATCTAATTATGAATGCTTTGTAATGAAATGTTTCTTAAAATAATAAACTTTCTTTTTCCATTTGCCCTAAGGTTTAATATGCAATCTCTTTGCATGTTTATGATGGCTAATAATTCACCGGGAAGCTTTTTGCCAGCATTTTCCTGTGATAAAATCATATAGAAAAGTCAGCACTTAACTGATCTATTTTTGAGCTGGTTCTTTTTGTAATGTTTCTATCCTAATGAAACTGTTTGAAATTTGATTTTTAAAATATAGAGTTATTATCAAACAATCTGTCATCAGTCACAATGGCTAAAAATCTGCAAATTAAAAGAAACATTTAAGTGTTTAATTACTTGTCAAAGAGTTTCTCTTTGGGGTATAGTGAAAAGAGCAATAAGCTAGATGTAAAGCTGGAGATCAGGGTTCTAGCTCCAGTACTGTATAAGGCAGGATGTGATTTTGGGCAAGTCAGTTCACCACTGTCTGCCTAAGCTTCCTGAGAGGCAGCGTGGTGTAGTGGATAGAGTGCTGGACTCGGAGTCAGGAGAGACCTGGGTTTGAATCCCACCTCTGACACTTCCTAGCTGTGTGACCATGGGCAAGTCACTTAAAATCTCAGAGCCTCAGTTTCCTCATCTGTAAAATGGGGATCATAATACCTGTAGTACTTACCTCCCCGGGAGAATGTAATGATGAGGTAAGTACTACAGGTATTATCCCCATTTTGGAGGGGAGGGAACCTGACAGCTGTAGTCAAGATCAAATGAACTAAGGTATGGGAAATGCTTTGCATACCTTGAAGCCATGTGTAAAACCAAAGACAATGGTTATTAGTGGTATCTGTAAAGTGGGGATATCAATATCTGCCCTGCTTATCCTTCAGGGATGCCGAAGGATCAAATGAACCAATGTGCATGAAGTCACTTTGTAAAGCCTAATGCAATATAGAGGTATAAGGTGGTATTAGGTTGTGACAGCAATGACTACTTTGCATATCTCTCACTATTTCTAGAAGGTACTATGTCTTGATGTGGTTATATAGTAAGTAATGAATAATGCATATGACTACCGATACAGAATCTAGTTATATCCATGAAGGAGTTTATAGTCTTCTTTCTTGTTCTTGGTTGTAGACACATAACCTGCAGTGTCTCAGTTGACTGGCATATTTAAATGTCAAGAGAGATCACAGGCTAAACCAGACAACTTAGCCATCCTGTTGTGTTAAGAATGTTGCGATCTTTTCTAGCCAGCTGATGAATTCTTTAAATATTAATGTTTTCATTTTAAAAGATACTTTGTATGTAGTTACTTTGCATCTGTCTTACCTAAGTAGATGCTAAGGTCTTTCTTAGTTTTGGTTTAATTTAAGAGGCTTTTTAGAAGTACCTTAAACAAAATATATATTAATCAAACCTTGGGTCCTTAATATGAGATTTTATGGAGGAGACAAAATCAGTATGTTAAACCATATGTCATTAGTGTGTTTGGTAACTAAGAGTAGTTTGGGGAAAATCATTTAACTTTGACTCACTTTCCTCCGGAGTAGCTCTCTTGTTCTTCAGAAGTTGCTTTCTAGTTGGGAAGATCATACTTACAAATAAATGAAATTACCAGACAAAAGCATCATGTGTCAGGGAAGCTTCAAAACCCTCTGCTCTTCCTTCATCTAGAGACCTCACACTCTCACTTTCTATTGTGACCTCTGCTTGGATCTGACCTGATCTGAACTCCATTCTCCCTGCTTCAATGTCCCTCTGCCTCACTTCCCACATTCAGTTAGTCACCAAATTCTGCTAGCTATTTCTTCACAACGTAACTCTCTCCATCTTTTTCCTTACATTCCCATTTCCATCAATTTAGATCAAGCCCTCATGACTGACCTACAACAATACTTACTGACTTTCCTGCCGCTAGTCTCTTCAATCTTAGCTATCCTTGAAGACGCAGTTTAAACTTCAACACCACAGTAATATCTTTCCTGACCACTCAAGCCCAAAATGAGCACCCATTATTTGCAGTCCTATGGAAATTATTGCCTTTTGTTACATCTGTTCTTTTGTATCCTGGGATGTAATTTATACATTTTAATTCCATTTAATGTTTCATATATTTCTAGATAACAAACCAATATATAATTATAAAATCTACAACTGGAAGGAAGAGGCATTAGGTTGTATTGGAACTAGCTCCTACCAGATTGAAAAAGCTAATTTCAAGATTTTCAAAATAAAATTACAGAGACCAACTTTCCCCCCAGAGAGTCAGTTGTTAAGCACTTATTAACACACTGTTGCATTAGCTTTGGAGTCAGAAGACCTGGTTTCAGATCCTGCCTCTACCATTTAATACCAGTGGGATTTGGAGCAAGTCCCTTCGCCTCACTGGTTCCTCTTTAACCCATTTATAAGAAGAATGGTATAGACTAGATCATCTTCTGAAATCTAAGACAACCTGAAAGATCATGTAGCTGGCCCTCTTACCCAATGCATGAATTACTGTATTTCATCCCATCCCACCTCAAGGTAGCATCATAGCACCATAGATTTAGGGCTGGAAAGGAACTCATCTAGTCTATCCTCCTCATTTTATTGATGAAGAAACTGAGACTCAGAAACATTAGGTAACTTGTCCTAGGTTACACAGGTATTAAATGGCACAACATAAATTTGAACTCAGTACTCCAAATCCAGCAATCCTAATACTGTTGAGATATCTCTTCTTGAGTATGATCAATGATTTGGGAGATTTCTACCTTATAATACTTAAGGTTTTATTGTTGGACAACTTTAAGTGTTAGAAAATTATTCTCATTTTTAATCAAAATCTGATTCCCTATATCTTCCACCACCTACTGATGTAGGTATTCTCGATAAATTTAATCTCTCTTCCAGATTACAGTCCTTCAAATATTTGAAGATAGCTATCATATCCTACCTCATTTTTCCTTCTTTTCTGACATCCCTAGTTCCTTTAGTTGTTTCTTATATTATGTGGTTTTAAATCCTACCATGAGCTTGGTGTCTTTCAATAGATAGCCATGCACCATTTTATCAATGCCCCCATTTAAAATGTGGTGCCAGGAGCAAAGATCCAGGATTTCAGGACTAATTAGTCAAAAGTTGAGTTTAAAACTATTAAACCATATCTCTCTCATTCTGTACTTGTACAGTTGATTTGTAAAATCCTAAGTGAATGACTTCATATTTATTTATTAATGTTAAGTACTTTAAGGGCAGAGACTGTATAATTTTTCATTGTTGTACCATCAATGTCAAACATAATGTTTTGACATAGTATATACTTAATAATTGTTTGATGAATTGAATCCTTATTAAATTTAATATTTTTGACCAGTTGAGATTTTTTTGGACCCTGATTCCATCACATAAAGATATTGACTATTTCTCTTAATTTGGTTTCATCCACAAATTTTACAAATATATTACCACTTTATCCTACCAAATCACTAACACCAGTATTGAAAAGGCGAGGAACAAGGAAAAAAGTTGGTAGCATATCATTTGAGACACTTTTCGGGTACCATTAATAAAAACTCTTTGAATTCAAGTTGTTTGGAGACAAATTCACCTAATTATACTATCATCTATCTAGTATATGTTTCTTTTTTGTTTTCTTATTTTACTATAATATTTTATTTTTTCCCCAATTACAAGTTAAAGCAATTTTTAAACATTTAAAAAAAGGTTTGAGTTCCAAATTCTGTCCCTTCCTCTCTCCCTCCCTTCCCCCTCCTTGACATGGCAAACAATCTGATATAGTTCATACATATGAAATCATGTAAAACATTTAGTCATTTTGTATAAGAAGAAAGAAGGAAAGGAAAGAAGAAAGGAAGGAGGGAAGGAAGAAAGTGGAAAATAGTATAGCATATATTTCTTCTTTCTATTTCCAAAGATTTAATGAGAAATGATATTAACTGTTTAGCTAAAATCCACACATACTATGGCATGTCTATATAATTTCCCAGATCTGGTAGTCTGGGAACGCTATTAAACAAAGAAATTAGCTCAGTCTTATATAACTTGTTCCTGGTGAAAACAGAGATTATTGCTTGCCTTTCTAAGACTTCACAAGTCATCTGTTTAATAATTTTGCTTATTAGATTATGAACTTCTTGAGGTCGAGGACAATTCCTTATACTTAATTTGATCATGCAAAGCACCTAGCATATAGTGATGGGGGTTGACAGAAGACGCTTACACTGTAATGGAGTGGGGAGGCACTATTCTCAGCTTTCACCTGGTGGGTTAGGTGATCAATCACTCCCTTTTCTGAAGTTTTCACAACAGGGAAAACATTGTGCTTCTCTCAGTGTGAAAATAAAGTAATACATATACTTGTTATTTCTTTGGTATCACTTTTTTTCAGCCGTACCTCAATGTTTGCTATTCCACACCTGGCCTGTTCCAGTTAGAGTGAGATATGTTTTTTTTCTGTTGTATTTGTTCTAGTTGCCTAGCAACACCTTTCCCCCAGTTCTGAATCTCCTAACACCAACACAAATCAAAAAGTGTTCATGAGTAAAGAAATGTGTCTAATGGCTCATGCTTTGTTTCTTTTACCCTTGGGGGTAAAACCCTGTTTCTGGGTTGTTATCGTTCCTGCTCACATCAACATCTTTGCTTTGGGGTCTTTGGGCAACTCAGCCTGTGGTTGGCCTTGCAAGTTTCCATATATAGCACATATATAGAAGACCCATGACTTTCATGGCATAAGAGTGGTCTATAATCATATATACCCATAGCTCTATACACTAGGGACCTTCTTGGGTAAGAAGAATATTACAAAATGCAGGAATATAATAAGTAAGTGAAAAATGTTTCTCTTTTATCTCTGTCTGCTCTCACCCACACCCCCTTTTGTTGCTGTTGTTCAGTCATTTATCAGTTAAATCTGACTTTTCTTGATCTCATTTGGGATTTTCTTGGCAAAGATCCTGGAGTGGTTTGCCATTTCCTTCTCCAGCTCATTTTGCAGATGAGGAGACTAAGGCAAACAGGATTAAGTGACTTACCCAGGATCACACAACTACTAAGTATCTGAGGCCAGGCTTGAACTCAGAAAGATGAGTCTTTTTGACTCTAGGCCCAGTGCTCTAGCCACTGCACCACTAGCTGCTATGTATTGATGTGTGTGTATGTATATGTACATGTATGTATATATGTGTGTATGTGTATTTATATGTACATGTGTATTCATATTTATATGTCCCTTTAAGGTTTGCAAAGTGCTATATCTTTATTATTTCATTTGATTCTTGCAATAAACTTATGAAGGGGGTGCTATTGTTTTGGATGGAATAGGATGGTAGATCTAGAGCAAAGAGGAGCCTTAGTCGACAACTCTTATGATGATGATGACAAAAATTAGCATTTTAAAGTTTACTGAGTGACTTGCCTGTGGTTACATAGGTACTAAGTATCAGGGTAGGAATAGAATCCAAATCTTTGGACACCAGAGTCAGTCTTCTTTACCTTGGACCACACTGCATCATGTTGGTGTATCTCTCTGTGTATGTGCTAACACAAACATGTCTTCAGCATGCAAGATTTCTTATGCAGTGGCATAGCTTTTGCAACTATATCACCCATGAATGACCAGAACTCATGCTGACTCAAAAAAGTCACCATCTGAGCTACAATATGATTCCAACATAAATGTATCAATACATTTCTGTATTCCTGATCTTACTGAGTTCAGTATCCCATCTTTTAGTACAGATCTTAACCTACTCATGCTCTCCCCTTCTGTGTAATTCTTGTCTGTACCTTTTTCAGCAATCTGTCATAGGGATTCTGGAAGCTTCCTCCCAATCTTTTATTATTTAATAGATACTGTTGAAACATTTGGACTTTCCACATGTTTTTACTTGCTCCCACTATTTGATCAGTCCAGCTCCTTTTCTACTTATACATTAATTTGATAATATCTTTTATATCACTTTATACCATTAATCATCATTGATATTTACTGTAATTTATAGTTCTATTTTGTGTTCTGTTGCCCTATTGACTCACTTGCAGTTTAGATTCTCTGGAAATTGTAGTACTCTGTAATTCTGGACCATATAACACCCCAGAAAACTATTGGAGTTAAAAAGATGGACTTTTGTGTCAGAGAATGAGCATGAAGTAGATTATAATTGCTAGGGTGATGGTGAGAAGGGGTAGCTGCTCAACTTTTATTTTGCTTCTATTTTATTTTCTGTCAAAGATTATCATCTTTGAACTGGAAAGAAAAAATAAAAGAGGCTAAAAAGAATTGCTAATTTATAAAGATACTAATAAAAATAGTGCTCATATAATAAAATATCACAAATTAAAGATAATAAATAAAATGAGATTAAGAAAATATCTAGGGGTCTTTGCTCAATCAATCAATAAGTGGTTATCAACTATTATAACAGTCACTGTACTAGACAGTGGAGAAGCAAATACAAGGTCAAGACAGTCCCTTCCCTCAAGGGAATTTAGATTCTACTGGGTGAAAGGGTGTGTTTACAGATAAATAAAACATATATGCAAAATACATATATGGCATAGGTGATAATTGGGAGAATCAGAAAAGATCTCTTGAAGGAATTGCCACTTGGATGGAACCTTGAAAGAAGCCAATAGTGTTAAGAGATGGCAGTGAAGAGGAATGTGGGATGGACTGTCCAAAGGCATGTAGATGAGAGAGAGAATGTCATGTATAGGGAAGGAACAGCAATTCAGCCAGGTGGGTTTCTGTGCTGTTGTTGTGTTCATACTTCATTTTTGAAGACCGTGACATTAGAGAGATGATGATATGACTTGCACTTGACTTTGTTTTGAGTGAGGGAGGGCTGTGCAAGGTCACCAGCCTCACTTCTTCTCCTGAGCCATCTGGATCAAGTGACTAGATATTCATCAGGATGATTGGAGATGGCTCAGGATGCAATGGGAGACCTTGGCACCTTTAAGCCAAGGCCTATTCAGGTACTCACTTAGGATGAGGTAATGCCCTTTCAGTGAGTAGACCTGTTTAAGAAGTAGTCAGGGATTAGCCCCTTTAATGAGCCAAATTAAAATAACTAAATCAAGCTGGGAGTGAAACAACAACAGTTACTATTGAAAATCACTCTTAAACCAGGAGGCTTCAGAAAACAGCCCTTAAGTGGAGTTTGGTCAGGGACCTAGTGTTGTCCAATCTATGGGCTTCAGAGTGCAGTAGGTTTAAGATTTTGGGAAAGCAAAGCAAAGCAAAGCATAGAGTTTATGTGTAGAGTCCTCCAGGGGGAGTAATATGTAACAAGTTTCCTTTATAATGGAGAAATACCACAGACCTCTCCAAAAAGATCAGAGGTAAAGCATGAATTTTCATTTTTATTCCTATTATTTTGTATAGTTCTATAACAATAGGACAAAAATAGAGGTTGAAGGAATATGCATAGGCAAAAAGGAAACAAAATAAAGGGAACTTACTTTTCATTTTATCTTTAATTGTGTACAAATGCTGAAACCTTTCATGAAAGTAAAGGTATCTGGGGAAGCAGTATCAGACTTCAAACTATGTTACAAAGCTATAAACATCAAAACAGTTTGGAACTGGCTAAGAAAAAGTATTCAGTCAATGGAAAAGATTAGGTTACATAATAATAAATGACCATGGTAATTTAGTGTTTGATAAATCTAAAGAGCCAAACTTTTGGGACAAGAGCTCACTATTTAACAAAAATTGCTAGGAAAACTGGAAAACAGTTTGACAGAAACTAGCCATAGCCAACATCTCTCAACATATACCAAAAGGTCAAAATGGGTACATGATTTAGACACAAAGGATGATATAAGTAAATTAGGGGAACATGGAAAAATGTAACTGTCAGATCTTTGGATAAGGGAAAAGTTTGTGACCAAACAAGTGAAAGAGAGAATCATGAGAAGTCAGATGTATAATTTTGATTACATTAAATTAAAAATCCTTTGCATAGACAAAAGAAATGCAGTCAAAATTAGGAGGAAAATAGGAAACTAGGGAGAACTTTTGTAGCCAGTTTCTCTGAAAAAGATCTCATTTTTCAAATATATAAAGGATTGAGCCAAATTAATAAAAAATAAGAGACATTCCCCAATTGACAAATATTCAAAAGATATGAATGGGCAGTTTGAAGAAGAAATCAAAGCTATTGATAATCACATAAAGATGATTTAAATCACTACTGATTAGAGAATGCAAATTTAAGCAATTCTGAGGTACCACCTCACATCTATCAGATTTGCTAAGTTGATGGAGAAGGAAAATAACAAATGCTGGAGGGAATATGGAAAAACTGGGAGGCAAATGTATTGTTGATGGAGTTGTGAACTGGTGCAACCATTCTGAAGAGCAATTTGGAACTATGCCCAAAGGGATATAAAATCGTGCTTACCCTTGGATCCAACAATACTACTATTAGGTTTATATCCCAAAAGAGATCAAAGAAAAGGGAAGAAGCCCAATTTGCACAAAAATATTTATGGCAGCTCTTTTTTTGTGGTGACCAAGAATTGGAAATGGAGGAGATGCCCATTCATTGGGGAATGATAGAACAAGTTGTAGTATATGATTGTGATGGAATACTATTGTACTATAAGTAACGACAAGCAGAATGTTTTCAGAAAAACCTGGGAGGACTTCTATGAATTCATGCAAAGTGAAGCGAGCAGAACCAGGAGAACATTTTTCACAGTAACGGTAATATTATAAGGATGATCAGCTGTGAAAGACTTAGTTACTCTGATTAAAACAATGATCCAAGACAATTCCAAAGTATCCATGATGAAAAATGCTCTCCATTTCCACAGAGAGAACTGATAAACCTTGAATGCACATTGAAGTGTACTTTTTCAATTTATTTTTCTTGTGTTTTTTTGGTCTATGTTTTCCTTTGCAGTATGGTTAATATGGAAATATGTTTTGCATGACCTCACATGTATAATCAATTCTAAATTACTTGCCTTCTCAAGGAGAGAGGAGGGGTGAGAGACATATTTGGAACTCAAAATTAAAAAAAAATGTTAAATTCTTTTACATGTACTAGGGAAATATTTAATGAAATAAAATTTTAAAAAAATTTTAAAAAGGTACCTGGGAGCAAAGTGAGAAAGACATGTTAGAGACAGGACCTTCAGTGTGACCTGAGATCACAACCCTGAGGCTTGGTAAGGATGGCACTGCCTCCTTTCAGTTAACTTGATAGCTTTATCTTGAGAAAACACTGGTATTTGTTACTTGCTCTCTTTTTATGTGGATGAACATCACTCTCTCTGTCTCTATCTCTCTATAAATCTTTTTTCTCTCCTCCCCTATTACCTTCTTCTCTTCCCCTCTCTTCTTCCTTCCCTCTCAGACCCCATCCCTGATCTTCATAGAAGCTTTCAGCTGCTCTGTGTCTGACCTGGGTTATTTTATCTTTCCCTAGACTTCCTGGGGGCCCACCATCTTAGTGACAGGCTTATGGTACACATCCCATTGACTTTAGCCCTCCTGCAGTTCAGAGCCTCTGAACTCAAGGGATCCACTAGCTTTAGCCTCTCAGTTGCAGGGACTAAAGATGTGCATGTGCCACCACACCTGGCAAAATCCAGTTGTCTCCAGAAATCGCATCAGTAGAAACAGGCAAAAGCTCTTCAGATATCCAGGTTATCTCTTTTGAATGTACTTATCTCACAAAATAAAAATAAATGAAATTCACCTTGATATTTATGATCCTCCTTGAGAAAAATGGAAACTGACTATTGAATTCTGAAGAGTGTAGTAAGAGGAAGATAAAATTTGTATCCTCCAAATCAGTTTTCAAGATATATTTATATAGTTTTCACTGGCTTTTAAATTCCTTATACTTCTGGTGGCTTTATAAGCTTTTTTATCCTACCCATAGGATAGGGTAGGATAGGATAGGATAGGATAGGATCTTTTCCATTTTTAACCAAATTATTTTGACAATGATGACCTTTTAAAATGTGCCACTTCAAAACCACTTCTAGAAGATATGCTGGAGAGTTAACTGACTTGACAGTTTGGGCATTTGTTTTCTGGCCTTGAAAGCTTTAAATAGTATCCTATTACTCTATAATTTAAAAAGTGTTCCCGTAACTCATCATTTTGGTACACATATGTGTGATGTTTGTTAATTCTGCTTGTTGTGATAATGACAAGGAGCTGGAGGTCACAGATGGGATCTTTTTCATTGTTTCTGTTGTGTCAGATTCGGTGTTATGACCACATAGTGACAGCAACCTAGCCAAGGAAACAAAAAACTGCTCTGTTGCACTGTGTTGCAGTTTGGAAGATTGGACAAGAGTGACCCCCCTTAGCATCATCGTATGACTCCTTGGGTATAATGTGTGCTGTTGCTTGACCTGGAGTCCTCCTTCTGCCACTATTAGGTGGCCCAACAAGTTTAGGGAATTCCAATTATACCACTGTGTAGACATTTGATAAATATTTCTTGAAGGTTTTCTAAAGATAAATAATTAAATAGGATATCAACTCTTATATTTAGTTGCTCAAAATAAATTACTATTACTCAGAGCAGCAGTTTTTGTTAAATTGTCCAGATCGTTGCTGCTTATCATCTACCCCACTGGAACCTTGTAATACTGTCCTCCATAGAAAATATAATTTGGTGCTTCAGAATTTCATTAAAAGAGTGTCAACAGAATATCGTTATAAGATAGTCTAACCTATTAGAAAGGCTTTGTGGACATTTATATACTCTAATGTAAAAATTAGGATAAAGTAAGCTTTTATTCTTTTTCATTCTTAGATGCTTTCATTCTGACCTTATAGCTCTTCAGTTTATGACTACTCTCTTATCTTTCTCACAATTGAATTTCACATGATCTGGTTTGCTTTCATTCTTACTGCTTTCAACAGCTTCATTTTAATAACTTTAGAGCTGTGCTTTGCCAGACTTCTTTGCCCATGAATATTTTTGAGTTTGAGATGTAGATGGATAGATAGGTAGATATAGGCAGATAAATAGATAGAAGCCACAAATGCTGATCCTATGAACTGTGATAAATGGATAAGCAGAGAAGACCAAGGCAAAAAAATTGTCACCTGTAGTTACTCCAGTATTAATATTTTTGGAGAGAAAACAATATTAGATTTAATAATTTCTACAAGAATTCCTAATCTCATTGTGTGGTATATCAGGATTCCTTTTCAGAAAGAGGGAAGGGTGAGAGAGAGAGAGAGAGACAGACACACACACACACACACACATACAGAGACAGAGACAGAGAGACACAGAGAAAGAGACAGAGAGAGACAGAGAAAGATAAAGAGGAGAGGAAAAGAAGAAGAGAGAAAAGAAGAAAAGAGGAGAGGAGAGAGGTCACACCAGATAAAACCTTTTAATGACCAAACAATGCAAATGTGCAAGATACAGTACTATTGGACGGCTTTCCCCATAAGTCCATATGATTATGTGCTCCTGTTTTGGGGAAATTTTGTGTGTGAGATTGTGCTGCAAACCACTGTAGGTCTTAGAATCAGAGAACATTAAAGAATTTTGTTGTGATGAAAAGTCATCATAAGGATTATCCTTGAAGATATCTGAGTCATTCTCTATCCTGAAGATCTGCCAGGCTGCCTATTACTAAATTAACTTGGGATTTGTGGTTTCTCACAAGAATTTTGATGAAAAGTTGCCTCCTCTTGCTTATACAAATCGTTTTAATTATCTTACTGAATTAAATTAAGCTCAGCTAACATTTATGGTGTGTCTACTCCATGCAAATCATTGTACTTCTCCTTGATAGAAAACAGAAAATATTAAGTGCAACTGTCAAGTGGACTTCAGTGAAATGAGGAGATAAAGCAAATACATCATTGCATGTAATGCAAAGCATAGCATGATAAGGGCAAGGAGAGGTCACTTTCAGTTGGGGAAATTGTGGAAGGTTCCTTGATGGATGCAGATCTTGATTTAGGGCTAAAAGAAGGGAAAGAATACTGTAAGCAGAGTTGTGGAAGGAAGGAGTGTGTTTCAGGCATACGGAACTGTGCAAAAGCTTAATGAAGAGAGGGGAGAGAGGACAGTATTGCCTCAGGGAACTCATATCCTCATAAGATTCCTATTCAAAATTATAATATTGGAGCTCCACTGTGACATGACAATGTTTTCCTCCCCCACCAATTTCCTAGAAAATGTAGTAACACCAGATCTGTTTTTGCTTATTCTTTGATTATAGTGTCTGACATTTTAAAAATTGATCTATTAAATAAATAATTAAATTAAATAATTTAAAATAGATAAATTAAACAAATAAATAGTAAGAATTTAATAAATATTTGTTAATTGACTGATAGATGAGTATTTGCCTTAAATCAGTGACTAGATAGTGATTTTAATTCTAAGGAAAATTGAATGTAGTAAAACATTCCCCTCAAAGAGGACAATTGTAAGTAAAGTTCTCTTATTGTTCTGTCACAATAATTTTCTTAGCAAATCTAATTATAATAAAAGAAAATCTATCAAATTGTTTCTGTGTGACATTAAATTATGACATTAAAGAACAGGAACTAATACTGGTTTACTGTGGCAACCTAAGGACCACCCTATCTGACTTGTAATTAACAAACTTTTCACATATGTTGCCTCCCCTTTAGAATGCAAGCTCCTTGAGAATAGGGATTGTCTTTTTTATTTGTATTCCCAACATTTAGCACTGTGGTTTGCACATAATAAATACTTAATAAATGCTGTATTCATTAATTCACTTATCTTATAATGTTAAGTATCTTATAGTTACCTCATGATTTCATTAAAAACCTTACTTATATAAATATATTTTACTAATAGCTTTTGTTTTTACATTGCCTCAATTCCCCTCTGTATTCCTCCCCATATCCCACCCCAGAGAGCCATACCATATGTAATGGGACTTTGGTGAATGCCTAGATCATCCGACATGGAGGTATTTCTGTGGAAGACTACAGGGGTCCGCTTCTGTGAGAAGACATCTCTGTTGACCTACCCCATGGGTGAGAATAGCCTGTTTCCATTGACTTCATCACCAGATGTCTATGTATCTTTAAAATTACCACCCTGGCAGAGGTTCTCTCTATCTTCCAAGAGTACCCAAAAGTGGAGGATTTGTTCACTCCCTGAGTAGCATCGTACAGTTATTGATGAAGGGCCCCTGGGTCCCTTCCTCTGCCTTTAGACTCTATGACCCCAAGAAGTGGGTTTGGGGTTTTGATCTTCTTTTGAATATGCTTTTCAGTCATGAATTCATAGAATAGAGTTCCCAGATTTGGGAGCTCAAGCCCTGGTGAACTTGGGTCCCAGGAATCTGGGCTGACTATTTATTGCCTTGAGCCCAGGAAAGAAGCTCTGAGGAAATAGGGTTCTTGGATGGAAGTTTAGTAGGGGCTTTGGACTTTTAAAGACATCAAAAAATGTTTTTGGAATTTTTTGAAAGAGAAAAGGGAGAAAAAGAATTTACATACTTATCAGTACATAAAAAATCCTGACTACATCTAGATACAGCTATAATAGGTATCCATATTTAGATCTATATGTACTTTCATAGTCATAGACAACACGTGCACACACACACACTCCTCTTCAAAGGAGCAGGGAGGAATGTCTTATCTCTTTCAGGCTGATTTTATTCTTTATGATTTTGAAACTTTCATATTTTATTTTTGTGGCTGTGCTTTTCTCTATTAGTGTGGTCATTGTGTTGCTTCCTTGGCTATGCTTACATCAGCCTGCCTAAGTTCATCTAAGTCTTTCCATACTTCTCTATATTGATTATACTCATCCTTTCTTACAGCATAATAGTATTCCATTACCTTTCTATACTGCTGTTTGCTTAATCATTCCTCAATCAGTGGGTATCTACTTTGTTTCCAATTCTTTACTACCATAAAAAATGTTGTTATAAATATTTTGGTGTGTATAGAGCCTTTCTTTTTATAAATGACCTCACTGGGATCTATGTTTAGCAGTAGAATCTCTGGGTTAAAGAATATGGACATTTTGGCCAATTTATTTACATAATTCCAAATTGCTTTCCAGAATTATTTTTTTTACTAATTTATCACTTAGCCAAAAATGCAATAATGTTCCCATCTTTCCATAACCCCTCCTTTTTTACCAACTCCATCTTTTGTCTTTTTTGCTAATTTATTGCCTATGAAATGAAGCATGAGGGTTGTTTTGATATGCTTTTTTGATGTTTTGTTATTAGTGATTTGGAGCATTCCTTCATATGGCAGTTAATAGTTTGAAATTCTTTTGAGAACTATTTGTCCATATCCTTTGCCCATTTGTCTGTTACAGGATGGCTTTTAAAGATCTTACTTCTGTGATGAATGAAGAAATAATCTGGGGGTGTCTAAATTAAGGAAATAAGTACACTTCTCTTTTTTCATTCTCTGGAAATTCCTCTATTATAATAAACATTTAATTCAATTTTCAACAACAACAACAAAATAGCACTGTTGGCTAATCAGAGTAGCCTCAGTAGGAAAGGCAATTAGATTTAGAAGATTACCGTGAAGTACTTTAGACCCATCTCTTAGTAAAAGATTAAAAAGGAAACCAATTAATATTTAAGGTAAGAGTACATTAGACAAGCACCGGGATAACACTTTTGCTCTTGGGATCATTCTAAAAGGGGAAAAACAAAGAAAGAATTTTGCACTTTTAAGGAGAACATTGCTTGACCTCCATAAATTTAAAATGTAAAGGAGGGATTTACAAACCCTGGATGGGATTATACTCTCCCAGAATTTCTCCAGTTACCCAAAGGTATCCTGTGATCCTGGATGTAGAATTGGATGGGATATCGGAGCTATTTGATCCAATGTCCTCATTTTACATTTGAAGAAACTGGGACCCAGAAAGACTGAGTGACCTGCCTGAGGTCATATAAATAACAAGTGGCAAAGTCAGGATTTAAATCCAGGTCCTCTAACTCCAAATCCAGCATTTTTTCCACCATACCAAGCTGTCATAATAAGCAGATTAAAAAAAAAGGTTAGCTATCCTGACCTATAGTGTTTATCCTAAGTAGGAAATGGACATTGTAAAAGACAATGACAAAATCTTGGTGAGTTTACACCTCCCTGTTTTGTGCTTTGTTGAATAGAATTATCTCTGTCTTCCCATACATCAAAGTATCTTATAAGTTTTTAAGGTGTACCAGAACTTTGAAGGCTGTTTTTCTTCAAATGCTTAGTTGTAAATGATGACAACAAAAATAGTGGCATCTTATATTCACCACACCTTCCAGTCATTTGTGACAATGTGTCTATATAGACATGTGGTCTATATAGAGAATACTTTTTTATGAGTTGAACCCAGAAATAAATAGGAAGAAGAAAGAGAGATGGGTTGGATTTGAGGAGTTGAAAAGTTCACTAAAACCAATCCTTTCACCCATTGTGAGACAAGATAGTAGAGTTGGAATAAGTTCTACCTTGAGCATCAGAAGATACTGGGTTCAAGTCCCATATCTTATACTTAGTTCCTTTGTGACTTTGGCCAGGGTTCAGAGGAGCTGGGACTAGGTGACTTTCTAAGATTCTTTTGAGTTTAAATTTAGGATCTACAAATATTTGTGAATCTTAAAATATTGAAATCTCCAAAATAATAAAATTGTGGATGACCCGAAGGACAATGGAGAAATGTATGGAGAACAAACAGGGGTTTAAGGAATGTTGTCAAGGAGTTATATGATCCTGTGGTGAGAATAAACCATTATTGATCCATGTGTCTCAGTGATATCCTCAAAATAGAAAGTTCTGAAATGATTCCATTCCCATACTCCCTCGGTTTTCAGTAAATCTTCCCATATGCCCTATGAATGAAAATAAATTCTAGAGTCTACAATGCATCTGTACAGAAGAAATAAAACAAACAGATTGATTTTCATGAAGAAAACTTTATTAAGTACATACAATTTTAAGACCACAAAGTCAATAAATTTTTATTAGAATACAGTCAATTTAGTGAGACCCTTGATTCTATTTTTTATCAATCAAGTTTTATTATGATTCTTGTATTGAAAAAAGATACCTCTATATTAATTTATTTCTTGCTTCAGATTTAATGGAGAACATTATGGATGAGAATCCTGATTGACAGAGATAAGTTGTTGTAAAGGGAATTAAAGCCTTATGAACATTTACAAGGAAAAGGATATTCCAATGGTACCTCCAAAATTTTGTTACTTCTTTGATTGAAAATCAATTCAGATTTTCTGATTATTGTGGAAATCAATTAGCTCATCTTTTACTGGGTCATTGTTACCTTTTTTATCCAACTCCATGTAAGAATAGTTTTATATCCAAATCTCATTTGTTTGTTTTTAGTCAGGAGGAATTATTTTTTTCAACTGTTTTTCAAACTTTTAAGGCACACTATTAGACTCCTTTTATCCTACAATATTTTTAGCAGCACAAGACCTTTTTCCTTTGATAAATGCCCTGCCTGATACTTTTCAAAGCTGTAATCCCACAGATCATGAGTGATAGTAGTGCTCCTAGGTCTACTCCTTGGCACCAAATCAAACAAGTCCAATCTCTCATCCACATGACGGTCCTTTAATACTTGACAATAGGAATGCACCTCCCATTTATAAGTAATAAAAGTATTCCTATTTTCTTATCCAATTTTATTGTTTCCCCTCTTAAAAAATAGTCCTACTAGCTCTCAAAGGAAAATTAGTGATTTCAGTGGGAAGAATGCTAGATTTGTGGTCACAGTAACCTGAGTTCAAACTCAAATTCTACCACTTAGGTAATTTTGGATAAATCACTGCCCTCTCTGGGCCTCATCTGGAAAAGTGAAGATGTTGGACTAGATGACTTCTAAGGTTCTTTCCAGCACTATATTTATAATCTTTTGCTTTTAGTGTATAACACAGTGTCATAACTTTCCTAGTCAAATTCAATATATTTTGCTAGTCTTTTGTTCTATGTGCGTATCTTCACACAGTTCATAATAAAATAAAAAAATAGAAATGAATTTCTAGAATTATAACTGATGATGTATCCGTCAGTATTGCTTGGATTATTTATCCCTAAATCCATCATCTGGACCTCAAAGATACTTCTCTGCCACTTTTGGTTTGCTCTGATGGCTTCATAAATGCACCTTTCGATTTATTACAGACTTGTATTTTGCTACTTTCTATCTTCTATTGATTAGGCTTCTTGCATTAGATTTTTAGACAAGTGACACACAACAAACTTATAACAGCTTTTTATTTTTTTCAGAAGCCTACCAACTGGGTTTGTTGAGATTGGTTCAGATATCTCCATCTCCTACATCTCACTATCATTAAATAATATAATATCATTGACTAATAATACCAAAGGCTCAGATTGACTTTTCTGAGCCTCATTTGTTTCATATGTTACCAAGCCTACTTCCCCTACTTCCTTTTGTTTCCCTTAACAAAAAAGTCATCACTAAATGACAAACTTTCTAGTGATGATTCTCCATATTTAGTTGGCTGGGTTGGTTCTCAGACATATAATAGACATATAGACTGTTGCCAAGATCAATTTGTTACTTGTAACCTACTGTGGTTGGAACCAGACAAACTTGGTAGAGCTGTGTTCCAATTCAGAATAAACAGATCTGAATAGAGACCTTAAGATTTTTGTCTTGGTAAAGCTGTGTACTTTAGTGACTATAGTTTTTGGAATAGAGATTTTTTGCTTGCTTTTGGTTTGTTCACTCAGGTACAGTCATACTGAAGTTATTTGATGACCTCTGAAAATGTGAAGTGCTATAGCATTTAGATGTTTAAAATATACAAATATTTTTCTTTGTGTAGGTAAAGGATCCAGAAAGTAGTGGAATTTTTCTGTTACCCTTTGAACATAAAGCATTGGGCTGTAGACATAATTTTTCCTATTCTGTTTGACAACAGATTGCAAGAGAATAGAGAAAATCTTGCAAAATTTTCAGAAAAAGTCTTACAAATGCCTTAGCAGTCCAGGAAATGGTACAGTAAGGATGTAGACACTAAGTGAACACATATGAAATATCTAACATTCAGGACACAGAGCAATCCTGGAGCATAAAATCAACTGGTCAGAGTTGTGATCTAGACATGCAGCCAAATAGTGATATTAAAACAATGATAGCAAGATAACAGAAGATAAGATAATAGAAAACTAGGTAGAAGTGTAGAAGAAATGGTATACAGGTGACATAGAAGAAACTATGAAAGCCTGGGGTGCGATTTGTCTGTAGCAGATGGGAAAAAAGAACAAGGAATCAACAGCAAACTGATAAATACTAAACAGCAAGAGAGCAAACTGTCACAGCTGAGGCACATAAACTGCTGTGAAACTCTCCAATGGTATTATCATTAAAGCCAGAGTTGGCTTGTTATTAACAAATAAACAACATATGTCTCCTCTTGTCCTGTGTCACTGAGAACATGTCCTTCTGAGGAGAAGGCACACGTTGGTGAAAGTCCTTGATTTGTGCTCAGGGTACACATTTGTTCATTTAGTAATTTTCCAATTCTGGTTATTGTTTAGTTCATATATGTGCAGCCACATACACATTAGACTATCAAAAAGAAAGACAGCTGGCACACAAAAATGTAAACTGTAAGGGATGTGAAACTTGTATGTTATTGCTACCCAGACTACAATCTACTTAAGTAGGACTATCTCTATTATAGTAGTATTTTTAGTTTGAATTTTATTTAGAAAATTCTAGAACAATTTGACCAATCTATTCAAATCTTCACTTTATTATAATAGCAACATTTTTCTGACACCTTTTCACACCTTTCCATCTTATATGAGTCTTATAACATATCTGAAATTGAGTCACTTTGTAAGATATTCAGAGATTTAGAAGTATTGAAAAAGTCAGGTTAAGCTAGCAGGTTAAGCAAAGCTCTGGCTATCATTGACTGGCCCCCAGGTCAAGTCCCACGTGGTCATTGTTTGGGCCCTGATTGGCTCAGACTAGATGTAAATAGCAAATGTTTCTGTTTTGGCCAGAAACCCTGAGGGTCTTCCCCTCCCAGACTGATTTTTTTTTTACTAGATAAAAGAGGCCATCCTCTGCCTCATTTCTTACCTAGCCTTAATCACTGAAGGGGCATTGCCTCAGACAAACTAAGACCTTGGCTTTAAAAGGTGAAGGTTTAGCACTGCATCTGGGGCCATCTCCAGTGGTTCTGATCCATATCTCACAATTAGAGGCAGGAGAAAGTGAGGCTGGTGACTTTGCACAGTTCTCCCTCATTGAAATCCAATTCACTTTCATGGTCATGGCATCACTTTCCTGATGTCATGGCCCTCTTTAAGAACGAAGGACAAACAACGACAAAAAGGGGAGTGAGGGAGTTAACTTCACACTGTGGCTTAAGAAAGAGAAAAATTGAGAGGTAAATTAAGAAAATATTTGATCAAAAGTAATAGGTTACCCTGAGAAAGTCCTCTAAAATTTTTCATATCAGAGAAGGTGTTTAAAGATGCCTAAAGACAACACAGTTTAACAAAAACTTCATTTGGGGAAGAAAAGGAAAGAAAATGTATCCAGGAAAGGAATGGAAAGTGGGGGATCAGCCAAGTCACAAAAAGTGCCAATGAGACATAGTGACTACGCAATCTTCTCTATGGAAGGAGAGAGGCAATGGGCTTCTAGTGGGTAGAGTTCTACAGCCATGAGACTGGGAAACTAAGGACCAGGGCATCGGACTCTGGTCTCACAGCCAGGTGCGACAGTAATAGAACAAATCAGATTATCCTGGGTATAAAATAGGAAAAAGTACCTACCACCTGCCCATAGATGTTTGTGAAAACTACTGCTACTGCTTGCTGCTGTTTGTCCTTCATTCTCAGTGGATATCAGGAAGGTGATGTCATGACTTGCAACTGAATTATATTTAAGTGAGGAAAGGCTTCACAGTCACAAGCCTCACTTTCACCTCCAGAGCATTCTGGGTCCAGTGGCCAAATATAGATCAAGATGACTACAGATGGCCCAGGATGCAGTGGGGAACCTTGGCCTTTTTAAGCTAAGGTTTTTAGCAAGTCTCAGCTTGACTGAGGCAAAGGCTATTCAGTGATTGACTTAACAAAGAATGAGAAAAATAATGACCTCTAAAAAACAAGGTGAAAATTGCATTGACGTAGCAAATGAAAAACCATTAAGGTAAGAAAAAATGATACTTCATGCCTTATGTTCTCTATATTTATATGTGTACATGTTTTCTTCTCAAATAGAAGATAATTTCCTCGTGGCAAGGGACTCTTTCACTCTTGTCTTTTTATCCCCGGTGCCTGGTTAGTTGTTGAACTTCATTCTCAAAGAGGGCCGAGATGACATCACTATACTAGAGTCAAGTTACAGTGTGTCTCACTGTGGCTGATCAGACCAATATGAGCTTGGAATGTTCTACCACACAGGTTGAGCACAAATAGCCCATGTGAACATCTAGGATGGATTCTCTAAATTTGCACATTTCACATTTTTTCTGAGCTACTTCAGTTCTACTTTGCTCACAGAGCATAGCACCTTCTCTGATGAAGGCACAGCATGCTAGGTGGTCCTGTGGCAGTGTCTCCCATGTCATACAATCAATTCCAAAATTCTTAAGAGAGACCTTGAGCGTGTCATTTTATCTCTTCTTCTGACCTCTATGTGATTGCTTGCTTTATGTGAGTTCTCCCTTTGGCAAGTGTATGTTTTGCATTTGAACAAAGAGCCCAACCCATTGGAGTTACACTGTCTGCAGTAGTTTGAATATTTGGGAGTTTAACTGGAGAAAGCACCTCAGTGTCTGGTGTCTTACCCTGCTAGGTGATCTTCAGAACTTCTTAAGATAATTCAAATGGAAGTGATTCAGTTTCCTGGCATGGAGCTGGTTTTGTTCTGATAATAACAGGTCCAAGTGATTTTATGATGAAGGTTATTTATGAGTCAAAGATCTATGGTACAACTCAACTACTCAGTGTGAATGGAATCACATTGATTAGTGATAAGGATGTAATACTAGAGAGATGGGCTGAACACCTCCATAGTGTTCTCAATAGATGGTCATCTATCAATGCTGAAACCATTAACTGTTTACCTTAGGTTGAAGTCCTCTCTAGCTGAAGTTCCAACTGAAGAAGTTTTTAGGGTCATTAGGCTCCTTTTGTGTGGCAAAGCACCTGGTGCTGATTCTATTCCAGCTGAGATTTACAAGGTAGGGGGTCTATTGCTCATACAAAAGCTGACTGAAATTTTTTCAGTTATATGGCAAGAAGAGGTTGTTTCCTGGGAGTTCAAGGATGTCTCTATTGTCCATCTCTATAAAGGCAAAGGAAATAGATCATCCTGTGGCAATCACAGGGGGCAAGGTGTCTCTTTCTAGGTCACTGTTGGCAAGATTATTGCCAGAGTACCCCTTAACAGATTTATCCTTCACCTGGAAGATGGTCATCTACCTGAAAGTCAGTAAGGCTTCAGAAAGGGCAGAGGAATTGTTAATCCCCAGTGCTTAGAATAGCATAGAAAAATAATATGCTTCTTTATTCTCATTTAGTCCTTTGACAAATGATCTGTATTTTTAAAGAGTCTATACAAATTGGCTTGAAATATTTGATTTTTTAAAATAACCAGGGAGGAGCCAAGATGGTGGAGTATAAAGACACATATATACTAGCTCCTAACCTACAGCCCATAAAATACCTGTAAAGAAGAACTCCCAACAAATTCTGGAGCAGTGGAAGCCACACATCAAGGGAGTGGAGGAGATTTCTGTTCCAGAGAGACCTGAAAAACCAACACCAAAGGTCCGTCACACACTGGACCTGGAGCAGAGCCATGCCCTGCCTTGGCCGTGGCACTGAGGGGAGCAGATCCGAGCAGGTTTCAGGGGCAGAATCTCCAGTGGCCACACAGGTCCCTCCACCCACAGATGTCAAAGGTCAGTGAGAGAGTCTTTTTGGCTGGCCGAGAGGGGAGTGGGGTGTTCCTATAACTCAGGCCCCCTTGGGAGACAGCAACAGAGGCAGCAGCAGACAGGGGCTCCCAAAGCAGGTAGGAGCTTGGATCCATTGTTGAAGGTCTCTGAATAAACCCCCTGAGGGATCTGAGCCACGTGTGGTGGCCCTGCCCCCACCTGAGCACCTGAACTTAATCTCACACTGAATAGCAGCCCCACCCCCACTGAAAGCCCTGAGGCTGAGAAGCAACATTTGAATCTCAGCCCCTAAGCACTGACTGGGCAGATCAGGAGGCAAGGTGGGTGTGGAGAGGAAACTCTGAAGTCAAGTAACTGGCTGGGAAAATGCCCAGAAAAGGGGGGAAAAATAAGACCATAGAAGATTACTTTCTTGGGGAACTGGTGTCTCCTCCTATCCCTTCAGATGAGGAAGAACAAGGCATCCTACCAGAGGAAGTCAAGGGCCCTCCCTCCAAAGGTGACTTAAACTTGACTCAGGAAATAGAAGACCTCAAAAAACAAGTTAGCAGCTTACCAAAGGAAAACCAAAAAAATGCTGAGGAAAATAGCAGCTTTAAAAAGAGGCTAACTCAATTGGAAAAAGAGGTCCAAAAAGCCAACGAGGAGAAGGAGGTTTTAAAAAGCAGAATTAGCCAAATGGAGGAGAAGATTCAAAAGCTCACTGAACAAAATAATTCATTGAGAGAGAGAATTGAGTCCAGGGAAAAGAATGACTATGAGTTAAACCAAGAAGTTAGTAAACAAAACCAAAAATTAAAAAAAAATAAAAGATGAGATGAAAGAACTCATTGAAAAAACAACTGACCTGGAAAATAGATCCAGGAGAAATAATTTAAAAATCATTGGGCTACCTGAAAGCCATCTCAAAAAAAGTCTAGACACTATCTTCCATGAAATTGTCAAGGAAAACTGCCCTGATGTTATAGAATCAGAGGGCAAAATGGATATTGAAAAAATTCATCAGTCACCCCCTGAAAGAAACCCAAACAGAGAAACTCCTAGGAATATTGTGGCCAAATTTCAGAGTTCCCAGATCAAGGAGAAAATACTGCAAGTAGCTAGAAAGAAACAATTTGAGTACTATGGAAATACAATCAGGATAACACAGGATCTGGCAGCTTCAACATTAAGCGATTGAAGGGCTTGGAGTAGGATATTTCAGAAGTCAAAGGAACTGGGATGGAAGCCAAGAATCACCTACCCAGCATATCTGAGTATAATACTTCAAGGGAAAAAATGGACATTCCATGATAGAGATAAATTTGAAGATTTCATGGCAAGGAAAAGACCAGATCTGTATTTAGAATTTTGACTTCCTAAGACAAGAATCAAGAGAAGCATGAAAAGGTAAACAGGAAAAAAAAAAAAGAAAAATCATAAAAGGCTCTCTAAAGCTGAACTGTTTACATTACTGCATGGAAAGAAAATCTTTTTAACTCTTGAATCTTTTTTCAGTATTTGGGTAGTTGGAGAGATTGTACACACATACTCACACACGTAGTACAGGGTGTGTTATATCAGAAGAGATGATATCCACATACACACACACACACACACACAAAATAAAATAAAATAAAAATTAAGGGATGAGAAAAGGAGTAAGGAAACAGGGCAGGCTATAACTCATAAAAGAGATAAGAAAAATCTTATTCAATAGAGGAGATAAGGAAGAAGGGGAGGGGGGAGGGAATAAAGCTGTTCTCCCTACATGTGGCTGAAGGAAGGAATAACATGCTCACTAAATTTGATATGAAAATTTATATCACACCACAGGAAAATAGGAGAGGTGGCAACAAGTGGAGTGAAAGGAATGTTAGGGAGGGCAAATGGGAGAAGGGAGTCACTAGAAATAACCACTTTCAAGAAGAGACAAAGTCAATTGTAGGGGGGAAAATTAAGGGGGATAGGGTAGGTCAGATGGCACTATAATTAGTAGTACACAACATGATTACTATGGAAGTCTTTTGCAAAACAACACATATTTAGTCTGTATTGAATCGTTTCTCTTCTTAGTGGGGCTGGGGAGGGAGAGAAGTTGGAATTCAAAGCAGTAGAAACGAATGTTGAGAATTTTTACTGCATATAATTGGGAAATAAGAATTACAGGGATAGGGGTATGGAAATTCATCTTGCCCTACAAGAAAAGAAGGAAGATGGGGATAGGACAGGGGTGGGGTGTGATGGAGGGGAGGATACATTGAGGGAAGGAGCAACCAGAATGCAAGGTATTAGGAAGTGGGGGGAGGGGGGTGAAGGGGAGAAAAAATGGTCATGTTACAAAGTGAGGTAAAAGCAATTAGTAATAAAACAATAGAATGAATTAATTACTGAGAAGAAATCAATGACATCTTTAGTTTGGAGAAAAAATATTCAGTCACTTTCCAAGAGAAAGGTAACTTGTGATAAAATTTAGCATTGATGGAAAAGTCAAGGTTTTAATGGTAAATTTGATTTTATGATTGCCATTTAATCAGGAACTAGAACATGTATAGAAAGACATGTAAGCCACTTAAGACTTGTCTAAAAGATGTTCCTTAGCCAAAGTGAAACTATAATCATATTTTAAACCTGGTTATAGGAACTTGCCATTTTTAGATGATGTGGGACTACTTAAGTGACTGCTCTTCTGAGTCTAACTCCAGGTATGGGAAGAAAGAAAGGCAGTCCGAGCCTCCATTACTTGATGCCAGTATGCTCATGAGATGCTGATATGAACTGCATAGGTGATCTCAAGGGAAGAGTGGGAGAGCAGCTGTTCAGCATGGGCTGAGGTGGGATTCTCCAGACTCAATTTCCCCAGTGACACCTTAAGACCTTAAGCCTGACTGAATACAAGCGGACAATCTACTCCTGCCTGGAATAGACAAGAAGTTGTGGAGATATTGTTTCCCTGCAAAGTCCCTACTCTTGGTGGAAATGCCCTATAGTCAAAAGGTTTGTAAGCTTAATACCAGATCAATTCAATTATAGATTATGGGTAGAGGAACATCCGAGGCTGTCTAAATTAAGCTATTAGGCATAGAACTTTAGACCAACAACATTAAGTTAGGGTCTTTTTATTCTTAGTAATACAGAGGAGACAATTAGATCAAGAGATTGTGAAGTTAGCTATATAAATATTATCTGTATCTCAGCTGGCTTATGTTTAAAAAAAATTTCTTTTGTGGTCCATATTGTAAATGCTATAAAAAGATGTATCACCTGAAAAAAAAATAACCTATGTGGTATCTGAGGATATTTCCCAATTCAGAGGATACTACCCCAGAGAAGGCTGCCCCAGGTATGCTTTAAGATATAAGTAGCCTCTGCTAACCATTACTGTGTTAGACATTTCTCCAGTGGACAGTGTTCTACTGAATGCCTTCTGTCTTCGGGATGCAGGCAGATTGAGCCCCGCTGGACTTGTGGGTGCCAAGTTTCTCTCTGCTCCCAGTCTCTAAAATGCTCTTTCAGCTCAAAAGCTGTAGATTATAAAGCCAGCATAGCCAAAGGATTTGGAGGGTGGAGAAACTCTTCTTTCCTTTTTTCCTCAATTAGTGCTTTGTCCAGATCTCTTCAGTCTTAATTTATGGAGCTCAGTGCTAGCCAGAGATTCTCAGGCCCTAGCACCAATTTTGTTTCTAAATTTATTTTCAGTGTTCTACAATCACTACCATATAACTTAGATTTTTTCCCTCCCTCCTCCTTCCATCCCCAATACGGCATACAATTTTATATAGGTTCTACAATACATTCCTATTAAATACATTTTCACCATAGCATTTTACATAGAAGAATTAAAATGAATGAGGAAAATCATATAACAAACCAAAATATAATACTAAAGAAAATGATCTGCTACATTCTGTGATTGAATTCCATAGTTCTTTCTCTGGATGTGGAAGGCATTTTGCCTTAAAAGACCATTGGGAATTTTTTAGGTCCTTGCATTGCAATGAAGTTCTAAGTCTACCAGAAAAAATCCTCGCACACTGTGGTTTTTGCTGTATACAAAGTTCTCCTGGCTCTGCTCCTTTTGCTCAGCATCAGTTCATAGAAGTCTTTCCAGGCCTCTCTGAAGTCTTCCTGTTCATCATTTCTTATAGCACAATAGTATTCCCCTGGCACCAATTTCTTTAGAACAAAGAGCAGATAAAGATTTGGTTAAGTAGCTTGTACACTCAGGCTAAAATCTTGTCTTTTCTTTGAACTCCAGTTCCTGGTTGGAGGGTTTGGGTCTCTTGGTCTAAAGCTTTATAATAGTATATAGTAAACTTTTATAGTGCCTTTTCATGGTTTAGGCTGCCCTTGGGCATTATTCAAACAAGGGCTATTTGTCCAAACTGTTCCAAACTGCTCCAAACTGCAGTTTCAGGGATACTCTTTTCCTATTCTAAACTTCTTCCATTTCTCCATAGAGATGAATGTGCAAAGAAATGGCACTGAAACAAATATAAACCCTTGAAGTAAATTCATATTCTTCTCTACCTTGCTAATATGCAATTCACCAGATGGGGTTACCAAGGAATAAAGGAAAAGGAGAGCTAAGGAGAAGGGAGCAAAAAAAAAAAAAAAAAAGGAAAATAAGAAGAGACTTTGATTATGCCTTCATGGGAGTATAGATGCAACCCCGCCCTCAAATGAGCAGCGAAGAGCAATAACTTCTTTGATAGTACATTCATTAAACTATTATAATGTCCTTTGAACTAAGATTCAGTTCTGTACAGTGAGTACAGTCACAATGAATCTTGTACCTTGCCAAGAATTTATATCAGGTGAAAGTTCTCAAAATCTTTGTTTTCTGGATTCCTTTATATTCTTAAAAATTATTTAAGATCCCACAGAGCTTTTGTGGGTTTTATACACCAATATTTATCGTATTAGAATTGAAAACTGATATTTGTTAATTAATTATAAAACAGTACAAACTAACCAATTACATATTAGCAAATTACATATTTTTAATGAAAAATAACTGGATTTTCCAAAACAAAAAGTAATTAATGAGAAGAGTGGTCTTGTTTTACACATTTTTGTAAAGATTTTGTAAATCTTTTTAATGTCTGGTTTAATAGAAAACAGCTAGATTTTCATGCTGCTGCATTCAATCTGTTACAATATGTTGTTTTTATTGAAGTTTATGAAGAAAATCTGGCCTTACACAGATATGTAGTTGGAAAACAGAGGAACACTTTGATAAGAAAGATAAGAAAATCTCAGCATTATTATGATGGGCAGCAGGGGGCGCACTGCATAGACTGCTGGGTCTACACTTATACAATGTAATTTGTTTAGCCATTCCCCAAATGATAAACATTCCCTCAAATTCCAATAATGTGCTATGGCAAAAAAAAAAAGCTATATTTTTGCACATACTTACTTAAGGTTTGTTTTGCTTAGTACTAATCTTTTCCTTTATAAGTCAGAAAGACTCATCTTCCTAAGTTCCAGTCTGACCTCAGATACTTATAAGCTGTGTGACCCTGGGCAAGTCACTTCATTCTGTTGCCTCAGTTTTCTTGTCTGTGAGATGAGCTGGAGAAGGAAATGGTAAACAACACATTTCTTTGCCAAGAAAACCCTGAATGGAATCATGACTTTGTGGGCTGCCAAAAAGCATCTTAAGAAGCCTTTGGGATCTTGAAGATCATACTTTGAGAACTACTGATATAGGATAAACATCTCTGCTTACTGTCAGTAGCATAGGATTTTCCTAAAATAGTCAAATTGATGTAGTTTATTCTGCTCAGAGTAGAGTAGATGGCTATGATTTGAGAGCCTCTGGAAAGATATTCTTAATCATAAATAGCTCCTCTTTCATTGCTTGAAATTCAGTCATTAAAGATGAATTCCTTTGATTTCTGAAAGTTTGAAGGTCTTACAGAAACCTTTGTTAGGAGGCAAATATTCAGGAAACTAGTACTCCCTATTATTAACATGTATAGTCAAGCAAAACAAATTTCTCCATTGACCACTTTAAAAAAAACTCTCATTCGGTACTCTGACTTTTTCACCTATCAGGAGATGGATGGTGTATTTCATCAATGGTTTTCTGGAATCATGAGTGATTATTATACTGATTAGAGTTTTTCCAAGTTATTTGTCTTTATAACCTTGTTGTCATTGTAGAACTTATTCTCCTGGTTTCATTCTGCATCTCTTCATACAAATCTTCCAAAGTTTCTCTAAAACCATCCCTTTCATCATTTCTTATTGAACAATAGTATTTACTCTTATTTAAAAACTGTAGCTTGTTCAGCTATTCCCCTAACTGATGGGTACTCTCTCAGTTTCCAGTTCTTTGCCATGGCAAAAAAAGCTGTTTTTGTACATACTTAATTAGGGTTTGTTTTGCTTAGTACTAATCCCTCCCTTTACTTACCCTCCTTCTTCTTAAGTCACTCTTCTCTCGTCTCTCCTTTTACTTCTATTTCTCTGTTGAGTGAAACATATTTCTATACCCAGCTCTCCTGCGTATGTATTCTTCTCTCCTTTGTCCAGTTCAGAAAGTGAGATTGTTCAAATGTTATCCACTTCCCTCCACCTTTTTCTCCTTGTTTGGATAGACTTCTACTTGTGTAAGCTATCATATTATGTGAGATAATTTCCCCTAACTTTCCTCTTCCTTCTCCTACCTAATGTATTCCTCTTTCCCTCCTTTTTCATTCTTCTAAGATCAACAAGACATAATAGAACCACTCCCAAGCTTTCTGTCTAGATTCCCTCGATGACATCTGATTAAGATAGGATTCAGAGGGGACATGTGTATCATCTTCTCATATTAGAAGATAAGCAGTTCTCCCTCCTTTTAAGTCCTTTTGATTGTTCATTTGTGTTTGTGTTTTTATATTTCTCTTGACTCCCTATGTTTTTACTTCAAAGTTTTTATGCAGCTCTGGTCTTTTGATCAGGAAAGTTTGGAAGTTTTCTATTTCATCAAAGATCCATTTGCCCCCCACTCTAAGATTCTACTTAGTTTTGCTGGCTGTTATTCTTTATTGTAATCCTTTTTCCTTTGACTGCTGGAATGTACTATTCTAAACTCTCTGCTCCTTTATTGTGGTGGCTGCTAAATTGTTTATGATCCCAACTGTAACTTTTTTCAGTACTGAAATTCTTTCTTTCTGGCTTACTGCAGAATACACCCTCCCCCACCCTCATGTATATATTTAGCTAGAAATTTTAGATTTTGGCTGTAATGCTTCTGATAGTTTTCTTTTGGAGGTTAGGTTTATTGTATTGTCAGTAAATTTATTTATTTTATTTTGCCCAAGTTAATTTGTACACAATTCTAAAAGTGCTGAGGATACAAAGAAAGGCAAAAGATAGTCCTCACTCTCAAGGACCTCAGTCTATTGTGGGAGAAAACATTTAAACAAGCTATAGTCAGGATAAATTAGGAATAATCAACAGAGGAAAGACACTGGAATTAAGGCAGGATGAGAAAGGACATGGGGAGGGAGGGAATTCCAGCATTTTGAACACATGGATTTTGTAAAAGACTTTGAGAAATAATTTTCTAAAATACAGGTATGTTATATAAAGATATGTTAGACATGTTATATAAAGTACCTGACCACTTCCAACATATATATTCCTCTAGAACAGTAGTGGGGTTACTAAACTGTATATAGGGATCCCTGTGGGCTGCATGCTGACTTGAAAAACCACATATTAACATTATCTATGTTCTTTTATATTTGCTTTGAGAAATATAAATATTTCCCAAATACATTTTAACCTGGTTTGGGCAACACTCAGAAGTGTTGTAGCCACAGGTACTATATGCCAGGATCATGGTACTCAAAACCATAGCTTACAAGTTACTGCCAATATCATTACTTTTACCAAGAAGCCAGAGGATACATATAGTTCAAAACAAAAGATATTTGATCAACCAGCTCAGTAAGTACAGTGATGAGAAAAAGTTCCCTTATGATAACCCCCAATTTATGGGGTATACATTTTCACAGTTTGCTAGGGCATCATTTGGCAAGGCAGGGAGGAAGGAGGAGGGAAGGGAGTGCACATAGACAGGGAACACACGTGACTTGGGAATGATAGGAGGCACACATATGATCACAGCACACCATTGAGAAGGCCACACACATAATCTGTATCTCAGAGCTGCTGCTGTCTTCTGTCAATGTCATCATATTCTTCCTTACTTGGTAGTTTCATTAGTTTAATGATCATTGAGGTATTCTCTGTTACTGTCTGTTAGTTCAGCTTGGGGACCCTTCTCCTGATGAGGAAACTGAGGCAAGGAAAGTTAAGTGACTTGCCCAGGGTCACAAAGTTGGTAAGTATCTTAGGTCAGACTTGAACTTGGGAAGATGAGTTTTCTTGACTCCAAGCCCAGCACCCTATCCACTGCACCACCTAACTGTCCTACGCTCTGCTAGGCTTTAACTATCACCCCCTGGGCCAACAGGTGCATCGACTGATGAGAAACTATAAAGTTTCTTCCTTACAGATTGAACCATAATTTTTAAACTGGGTAGATAAGGGTTGTAAGTCACCACCACTTTTGACCAGGAAGGCCACAGAAGCCAGCAGAATGTTCCAGGCTCGTAATAAGTATTCTTTAAATTCTCTGTGTAAGATGCTGTTTCAGAGTCTATTTTTTCCCCCTTTAGAATGATCCTGTGACTTTATTGATATAGAGAACTTCCATCAGGAGAGGGAGCTTCTTTTTCCAATATAGCACATGCTCTGCAACTTAGAAGACTAGGTTGTCTGGAGGGTGAGAGGTTAAGTGACTTTCCTAGAGTCACACAGCCAAAGTGTTTAGGAGGTAGAACTTAAATTCAGGTCTTCCTTACT
The DNA here is from genome assembly GCA_028658325.1 of Potorous gilbertii. Classification (NCBI taxonomy): domain Eukaryota; kingdom Metazoa; phylum Chordata; class Mammalia; order Diprotodontia; family Potoroidae; genus Potorous; species Potorous gilbertii. The sequence goes on from CM053771.1 coordinate 196,484,694, forward strand.
CCAAGGACTGTCTTCATGCACTACAAAGGCAAATAGGTGGTGCAGTGGGTAGAATGTTGGAATTTGAACCAGGAAGATATCAGGTCGAATCCTGCCTTAGCTGCTTATTAACTGTTTGATTACAGGTGAGTGACCTACCTCTCTTGCTTCAATTTCCTCACCTGTAAAATGGATATAATAATAGCATCTACTTCATAGAATTGTTGTGAGAATCAAATGAGATATGTGTAAAGTGCTTGGAAAACCTTAAAGCTCTATGTAAATGCTTTGATCATTAAACTATATTGTCTCTCCTTAGAATAATCACTTCTCCTTATAATGGTAGGATACCCTTTACCACTATTTCCTCCCTTACCCCTTTCTTACAAGAAAAGGTGGTTCTACTTCTAGCCAGGGCAAACCTCTCTACATATTCCTCCCATGTCCTCTAGCCTCCTTTATCATCCCTTCTCACTTATCTTCACTCTCCCTATCAACTTGATGCTTCCCTACTGCCCACAAACATGCCCGTTTCTCTCTCATCCTCCAAAAACCTTCACTTGATCCTTCCATCCCTGCTGTGATCCCATATCTATTCTGTCTCTCGTAGCTAAACTTGAGAAGACCATCTTCAATACATGCCTCCATTTCTCTCCTCTCACTTCCTTTAATTCTCTGCAGTTTGGTTTCTGACCTCATCATTCTACTGAAACTACTCTTTTTTGTCAAATCTAGTGACTTTTTCCTCAATTCTCATTTAAAAAAAAATCTCTTTGCAGGCTTTGATGGCATTGATCACCCTCTTTTCCTTAATACTTTCTTTTCTCTAGGTATTTTGGGATACAATTCCCTCCTGCCTATATGATTGCTCCTTCTCAGTCTCCTTCACTGAATTTTCATCCAGATCATGCCCACTAATCTTAATTTTCCCCAGGGCTCCACACTGAGCCCTCTTCTCTTTTCCTCCCTTATTTCCTTTGGTGATATCATCAGCTACCATGAATTTAATTATCATTTCTGTGCTGATGATTCTTAAATTTATTTATCCAGCCCTAACCTCTCTGCATGCCTTCAGCCTTCCATCTGCAGCTGCCTATGCAGCTGTTCAGTAAACATCTTAAACTCGACATGTCCTAAACACAACTCATTATCTTTTCACCAGACTTTCCTCCCTTTCAAACTTCCCTATTATTACTGAGGACACAGTCCCCCAAGCTCAAAACCCAGGTTCCATCTTCAACTCCTTGCTACCTCTCACCCCCTGCTCCCCATCCAATAAGTTGTTAAGGCCTGTCAATTTCATCTTTGCAACATCTTTCAATTATACTCCCTTTTTTCCCTCTGACACTGCCATCACCCCAGTACAGATGCTCATCTCCTCACACCTAGACTCTTGCAATAGCCTGCAGGTGGGTGTGTCTGCCTCAGGTATCTCCTCATAACAGTCCATCTTCTGTTCAGACACCAAAGTGATTTCTAAAGTGCTGGTCAGACCATATCAGCCTCCCAGTCAGTAACCTCCCATCACCTTTAGGATCAAATCCAAAATACTCTGTTTGGTCTTCAAATTCCTTTATAATCTGGTCCCTTCATACTTATCCAGTCTTCTTATACCTTGTTTATTACCATATACTCTTTGTTCCCATGTTACTGTTCTCCTGGCCATTCCACAAACAAGATACTCTCTCTTAATTCTAGGCATTTTCTCTGCCTGTCCCCTATATCTGGAATGCTCTCCCTTGTCATCTCTACCTCCTGCCTTCCTTCTAATCCCAACTGAAATTTCACTTTCTATAGAAGCCTTTTCCAGTCCCTTTTTATTATAGTGTCTTCTCTCTGTGGATTATTTCCTATTTATCCTGTATATAGCCAGTTGCCCAAGTAAATTCTTTCAGTATTCTAAAACCTAGGTCATTGATTATGAGGACTTGAATTGAGTACATGTAGGTTCTGCAGTAAATGCTTTATAATTTTTATCTCATTTGATTCTCACAACAACTCTAGGAGGCAGGTGTCATTATTTTCCCCGTATTATAGGTGAGGAAACTGAGGCAAACAGAGGTTAAGTGACCTATCCAGTGTCACACAACTAGTAGGTGTCTGAGGCCAAATTAGAATTCAGGTCTTTTTGACTCCAGACCTGGCACTTTATCCGCTGTGTCACCTAGCTGTCCCAAACCATTCTTGTAGCATATTGCTCACTAGTAAAAGGGAAAAGAACTTAACTGACTCTCCTGGGAGTATATCTGTGCATTAAGTCTAGTCAGAGACCTTGGTAAAGAAATAGCAGATGAATAGGTCTTACTTCTTCATGTTGCATCATCATTCCACTTATCCACAAAATGATGGTAAGATAAAGAATGTTGATCCTTCTTTTCCTGTAGAAGAAAAGTTTATATTCTGAATTTTATGGTATAAGCCTTCCAGAATATTTTTAAAAATTAAGTTGGATTATTTTAATCTATTAATGCTTCAAGAGAAATGAGTACAAATATGGGCAGTGTGTCCTTGTGACTTTGAACATCTCTCTGACCCAAGTATTTTGAAGTTGCAATTTATTAAAACTACATAACAAAGTTATTGAACAAGAGTTCTCAATTTTGACAAGAGTGAAGTTAACAGATCACTTCACTAAACAGAACAATAATCACTTAGGTATACACTTGGAGAATCATTTTCCAAAAATTATTCAATCTTGGCCTTTTTCTTTGGTCTCTTTCAGTATTCCCTTTTCCAGTTTCTCAAAGAGGAACTCAAGAGGAATTTCTGTTAACTGAAGCTTTTAATAACAATAAGCTTTTATATAGCACTTTATTTTTTTTAATATAAATTTATTTATTTAACTTTTTACATTCGTTTTCACAAAATTTTGCGTTCCAAATTTTTCCCCATTTGTCCCCTCCCTCCACCCCAGTACACTGAGCAGTCTAATTTCCCCTGTCACCAATCTGCCCTCTCTTCTATCATCCCTCCCTTCTCTTGTCCCCATCTTCTCTTTTGTCCTGTAGGGCCAGATAACTTTCTATTCCCCATTACCTGTATTTCTTATTTCCTAGTAGCAAGAACAATACTCAACAGTTATTCCTAAAACTTTGAGTTCCAACTTCTCCCCATCCCTCACTCCCCACCCATTCATTCCCTTTGGGAAGGCAGGCAATTCAATATAGGCCATATCTGTGTAGTTTTGCAATTGACTTCCATAATAGCCATGTTGTGTAAGACAAA
>CM053771.1:196488397-196574060 GCA_028658325.1 Potorous gilbertii
TCTATGATCTTATCTTTTTTCCCTTTTCTGGGCATTTTCCCAGCCAGTTACTTGACTTCTGAGATTCCTGTCCACCCCCGCCCAGATCGGCCCAGCTAGTGCTTGGGGGTCTGAGATTCAAATGCTGCTCCCCAGCCTCAGGGCTTTCAAGGGCGGGCCCGGCTGCTATTCAATGTGAGCTTAAGTTCTGGTGCTCAGGTGGGGGCAGGGCCGCCTCCCAGGCTCAGTTCCCTCAGGGGGTTTATGTGGAGACCTTCTGTAATAGACCTGAGGTCCTGCCTGCTCCGGGAGCCTCAGGCCTCCTGCTACCTCTGCTGCTGCCTCCTGAGGGGGCCTAAGTTATGGAGACCCCTGCTCCCCTCTCAGCCAGCCCAGAAGTCTCTCTCACTGACCTGTGCACCTGTGGGTGGAGGGAAATTCATGGCTGCCAGAGATTCTGTCCCTGAAGTCTGCTCGAATCTGCTCCTCTTGATGCCATGCACCAGGGAAGGGATAGGCTCTGCTCCTATCTGGTGTACGACAGACCCTTGGGATCGGTTTTTCAGGACTCTCTGGAACGGAAATCTCCTTCACTGTGTTGCTGCGCGGCTTCCACTGCTCCAGAATTTATTGGGAGTTCTTTTTACAGGAAATCCATGGGCCGTGGGTTTGGAGCTAGCATATCTGAGTCTTTCTACTCCGCCATCTTGGCTCCGCCCCACTATATAGCACTTTAAAGTTGTTCTATAGTATCTGACTCTTCACGACCCCATTTTGGATTTTCTTGGCAAAAATACTGGAGTGGTTTGCCATTTTCTTCTCCAACTCATCTTATAGATGAAGCTATTGAGGCAAATGCAATTAAGTGACTCATCCAGGATCACACAGCTAGTGAGTGTCTGAGGCTAGTTTTGAACTCAAGAAGCCAACTCTTCCTGACTCCAGGCCTGGTACTCTGTTCACTGCACCACCTAACTGCCCCTCATAATACTTATAGAAGAGTAATAATATACAAATTGTTTTCTCCATTTGAGTTGTTAACTTTCCAGCCAAAATCTCCATAGGAGATAGTGTGACCTTACTCCTTCTCTTTTGGGACCATGTTAACAGTGGTCTAGCTCATGACCATTTGATAAATATGATGCTTAAAATGTTCACACATCACCATTTGACTTACTAAGATACCTACTGACTAGAAAAAGTCTTTTTAAGTGGAACTTTTGATGGACATGGTGTTTCTATAGGACATATAGAAAAGTCCATTTTGCTCCTATGGACTCTCTAGCTTTACAAAAAAGTGGTGAAACCATTCCATTTAGGGTTTAAGTGGAAGGTAGAAGATATATAGTAAAAGACGAAAGGTATAAAGGATGCATTGTACTCATTTAAAAAACATTGACAAACTTTAAACCTTCATGTAAATTAGCATAGTATAAGCACCAAAATGTGGGAAGAAATTATGGCCAGTCTAAAAGTAAGCACACTATTAATGATTGAAAATAACCTATGTTTTTGAAACCGTATTAATATAGTGAACATGCGTAGCCTAAAGATTCATTGTTATTAAGTGGGGGGAAAGGACAATGAAAATTGTATATTAGACTAGCTGATTTTCACTTAACTGTGAGGCAGCTCTAAACTTTCAAATAAGATCTTTCAGAAAGCAAAATCCTAGATAAACCTGTAATTGAATTTACCACATATTCATGACATCTATGGATATTCAAAACCTACTTAATTATAATGTGAATTCACCTAATTATCAAAGCCATTCAGAACAATGAGGTTAGAAGACTGATTACTTAATGATGTGTTCTAAGCCATTAATATTTTGACATATTTTCAATATTTCACTGTGCTTTGTGGTTTCAAAGTTCTTTAAAAATTCTTAACTCTTCATAACACCCTGATCAAGTGATCAGTGTTATTATCTAGATATTACAGATGAGCATGCTTGAGTCCTTAGTAAGAAACTTACTTAAGGACACATGATGATTTAGAAGGAGAGACAAGAATAGCACTTAATATTCCTGACTTCCTATGCAAAAGACACCATTTTTTGTGTGTCAGCATCCTAATTATTCCATGCTATCTAATTAATATCTATGAAAAGCTAAACACTTCAAAGAATCTTCCTCCCTCTCCAGCCTGATTATACATTACTCTCTTTCCTCATCCCATGGTCCAACCAAATTGGACTTCCTGCTGTTCATCACATATGACATTCCATTTCCCATCTCAGTGCTTTGGCACCTGCAATCTCTCATGCTTGGAATGTATTCCCATTTTCGTTTGTCTTGTAGAATCCCTTATTTTCTTTAAGACCCAGCTTATGTTTCAATGTCTATAAGTCTCTTCTTCTCCCCTTGCCTAATTTCCCCTCTATTCCCCTTCTCCCCACCTAACTAGTGCCTTTTCTTCTCAAGAGTACCTTCTGTTTATTTTGTGGTTCAGTCATTTCAGTCATGTCCTATTCTTCATGACTGCATTTGTCATTTTCTTGGCAAAGATACTGGAGTGGTTTGCTATTTCCTTCTCCACCTCATTTTACAGATGATGAAAGAGAGGTAAACAGGGTGAATTGACTTGCCCAGGATCACACAGATAGTAAGTAGTATCTGAGGTCACATATGAACTCAGATCTTCTTTACTCTAGGCCCATAACTCTATCCATGGTGCCACCTAGCTGCTCAATAAATTTATTTTACATTTATTCTGTTTTCACATATGTTCAACATTTTCAGAAATTTTGAATCTCTATAAATTATCACTTTGAATGAAGATGAATGAAAGAGTTGCTAGTCTATGTCTTCTTCATCAAACAAAACAAACTTTATTCTTCAATACGATCCCCAAACTGAAAATGATCTCAAATTTTCCTAGAAATACGTTACCTACATCTCTCATCCCCATTACACGCTTCCTTGTGTTATACTTATAACTCATAGCATAGAACCTTGACTTGTTTTCATTTATCAGTCAGGGGAATTTCCCACAAATTAGTTTTTGATTTGTAACCCTAACTAGGGTATCCTGGGAATTTCAGAATTTAGTTTAAGTCTATATTCAACAGAAAAGTTTTGTCAAAGAACCCTTGAATTTGGACCAGATGTGCACTAGAGTTAGGGTGAACCAGCTCTTCTTATATCTTTAGTATGAGCATCAACACCTTACAAAATATTCAATATTGGCTTCATTTATTGGTTTATTGATTGTTTAGACTTAAGAAACTGATGTTAATATTAATAAATTAATAAAATTTATAATGTAAATATTGCAGGTTAAACTTAGAAGGGTGTCATCCATAAAATTTTTTTGTTTGAAGATCCAATTGTTAAACATTTACTAGCATACCCCTACTTATAGACTCCATACAAGCACTCCAGGTAACAATATATGTTTGGTACTAAACAGAAAAATGACTCAGACTGTTTTATTTTTGTCTTCATATCCCCAGTGCTTAGCATAGTGCCTGGCACTGTGTAGGAACTTAATAGATGCTTGTCAAATGAATAATGAGTGAATGAATAATAATAAAGACTGAAATAACTGAAATGAAATAATTTCCTTTCCCTCTGGTTAGTCCTACCTTCCCCCAGGATCTCTTATAGTCCTTCATACTTTTTGTACCACCTTGTTTATTAATAGGTCAAATAGGTTTTCCCAACTCTATTCTTTCCTTTATTCAATCTATCATTTACACCAGAATAATTTGTGTATAGATCTGGTAAGGTCATCTCTGTGCTAACTAATTTTCAGTGGCTTCCTCATTGTAAATAAAGTTGAAGTTCTTTTGTTCCTATACATTATAGATCTAGTCTTTTGCATGGACTTGACATTCAGGGGTTTGACAGATTTGCTAGAGAGCTAAGGTACGTAGATCAGGTAGGGTCATATCTCTGTTGACTAATTTTCAGTGGTCCCCTATTTTTCTCACAGTATAGATCAAGCTCTTTTATCTGGCATTCAAGGGCCATCTATCAAGCCAAAGGATACCCCTCTAGACAGAAGAGTGATCCCATTCCATTTCACTTTTGCTGGACAATCGTCCCCTCCCCCCCTTTCACTCATCTTCAATCTCTTCCCATCTACTAGAGGCTTCCCTAAAGGCTACAAATACATTCTTATCTCCCTCATCCTGAAAAAGCCACTTATTTGATGTTCCCATCCCTGCTAGCTATTATCCTATCTCTTCTCTATTTTTTGGACAAGCTTCTAAAGAACTTGTTCTGCAATTCGTATTTCTACTTCCTCTCATCCCAGTCTGGCTTCTGATCTTATCATTCTACTGAAACCACACAGTTTCTAAAGTTACCAATAATTTAATTGCCAAATCTGATGACCTTTTCTTAATCCTCCTTTCCCTGTATGTAGCCTTTGACACCGCTGATCACCCTCTTCTCCTTGATACTCTCTTCTCCCTAGGTCTTCATGACACTGGTCTCTCCTAGTTTTCCTCCAGTCTGTCTGTCTGCTCCTTCTTAGTCTCCTTTGCTGGATTTTCATTCAGGTCACCTAAGGTTCTGTCCTGGGCCTTTTTCTCTTCTCCTTTTATCGTGTTTCACTTGGTGATCACTTCCGTGGATTTCGTGAATTCTCTTATGCAGATGATTCCCAGTCCTATTTGTCTAGCCCTAATTTCTCTCTTGAGTTCCAGTCGCACATCTCTAACTTCCAGTTGGACTTCTCTAGCTGGGTGTCTTATGGATATTTTAAACTCATCATATCCAAAACTTAATTTATTATCTTTCTACACAAACTTCCCTACTTCTAAACTTCTCTATTATTGTTGGGCACTATTATCCTCCCAATCACCCAAGTTCATAGCCTAGGTGAACTCCTCATTCTCTCTCACTCCCCATATCCAATCAGTTGCCAGATTGTGTCATTTCTACTTTTGTTGTGTCTCTTACATGTACCCCCTTTGACACTTCCTCCATCCTAGTGCAAGTCCACATCATTTCATACCTAGACTATGGCAATACCTATTGCTTGGTTTCCCTGTCTCAGATCTCTCTTCCCTCCAATCCATCTAATCTAATTCAATGGAAGTTTATTAAGTGCCTACTATATGCCAGGCACTGTCTTAAGTAATAGGGATACAATTAATAAAAAGACAGTCCTTTCCTCAAGGAGCTTACATTCCAAAGGGGGAAACAATACACAAAAGGAGGCAGGAAAGGCGGGGAAAAGGAAGAAGTCAGGGGTTAACTTGAGCCGGGGCGTGTTTTCATGGAGTTAAAGCAAGGCAGGGCAGCAGATGTAGAGTGGATGATGTGAGTCTAGTTTCTGCCCTCTGTAAAGGAAAGCATCATGAAAAGTTTCATGCTCTACCCTTTAGCCCTCCAATCAGAGGAGGGAGGAGACTGAGGGAGGAAGTGTCCATCAAGGCTTGAGTTAGCAACCTGGTGGTAAATTTAGAAGTGATGAGCTTATCTTAGGAGAAGCATCCTGTTCCATGGAGTCAAAACCAGGCAGAGGAGCAGATGCGAAGTGGAGTGAATGCTCCACTCAGCTTTGAAACTGATCTCCCCAAAGTGCAGGTCTGACTATGTCCTCCCTCCCCTCATTCAGTAAACTCTAGGGGTTCCTATTACTTCAGGATCCAATAGAAAATCCTCTGTTTGCCTTTTAAAGCCTTTGTAACCTTGCCTTTTCCTACCTTTCTAGTCTTCCTATACCCTACCCTCTCTTGTTTCTGCAGCCTTCCTTCCCTCCCCTCCCTATGTACTCTAAGAGCCAGTAACGTTGATCTCCTTTGTTCCTTACACAAGACACTCCATCTTCCAACTTGAGGTATTTTCATTGGCTGTACCCCATGCTTGGAATTCTCTCCCTCCTCATATCTACCTCCCAGCTTCCCTGGTTTTCTTCAGTTCTCAGTTAAAGTTCAATCTTGTGTAAAAAACCTGTCCTAGTCCTCAACCCTAGTGTCTTTCCTCTGAGATTTTCTCTGATTTGTCCTGTTTAAAATCTTGTTTCTGCACAGTTATTTGTGTATTGCTTCCTCATTAGGCTCTAAGCTCATTGAGGCCAGAGTCTATTTTTTCCTTTCTTTGTATCTCTGGCATTTAGCACAGTGCCTGGTACACAGTAAACTCAACTGCTTGTTTAATTTTAGGCAATTAAGCAGGTTGTTGTTTGTGATATCTTGACTTCTGTGATATATCATTTGTCACATCATTGCTTTATATGATATGGAACCAATGGTCAGGTACATTGTTCCTAAGTACGTTACTATGGTTATATTAAACCTGTTGTACATAACAGTTTTTTGGCTTACATTGTAATTGCCCTCCAGTGTTTTTTCCAGTTCTATATTTTATGATTGTATGATCTCTATTCTACTAGGTCAGGCTATGCTGAGCAACAATATTTTTTAACCTTGTGCCTGGCAGGAGGACAGCAATAAAACCTTTATTTGTATCCCCATCACTTGGCCTGGAAAATAGTAAGCACTTAATAAAAACCTTATTCACTAACTGACCATTTGAGCACTGATGTTTTTCACACTTATGCATAAAATGACATAAACCAAAAAACAAACCTTGCTCTTTCCATTACACTTTCAGTCTCTTTTCCTTCTATTATTCCAATTGCTTGATCTTTATCTCAGGCAGACACTACAAGTGGACAATGAGTTGGGTCCAGAATCAAAGATGAGGAAGCAGGCTGGAGTACTTTTGGGAAAGTACAAATTTCCTTTTGTGATTTCCAGACTCCTCCTTGAAACAAAGGTTCATCTTTTTTTCATACCGGTATTCTTCCAGTGTTATATATTTTATTGTGTATTATATGTTCCATATTACATGTTTGTGAATTATAGGACAATATGGCATCTGAAGAAATCAAGTAGAGAAAAACCCAAAGGACACTGGAGAGAAGCAGATCAAGACTAAATAATTTTCAAAAGATTACAAAGTATCATGCAGGAGCAATGATTTAACAGATTCCATCAAATAAATGTATGATAAAAACATGACCTGGTCACATTGTATGGGTGAGAGGTAACCAATAGATAGTTATCATGCTCCATAGATATGGTCCCAATGTCAAGAGAATGAGAAGATCCCCCAACTGTTGGTTGGACATCCTGTGATGGCCTTATGGGAGAATATGGAGAAGAGTTACACAGGAACCAGGAGGCATGGATGGGTTGTGATCTGCGTCAGTGAATAGAATAGCTGTAATGATGAGATTGCAAATCCGTTGGCTTACTGGGGTATTTTAATTTCTCATAACTCAAAGTTGATAGCAAAAGTTCATTTTCCAGTTTGGCTGAAATAATAGATTGTTAGCATTTTCTTTCTGAACTTAAATCATGGGCTACTCTATTGGAATTGTTTTATTTTAAGAATATTAGGAGGTGATAAACACCTCAGCAATTCAAGTGGTTGATAATCTTATTAAAATAATAACAACCAATAGAAACAATTCTGACTTTATAAGATTTTTCAAATTTTTCTCTTTTTTTGATTCCAAACACCAAATAAAGTGAGTACTACCATATACACTACAGAATAGAAAGAGAGAAGTGTACATGAAACTGTGAATCCCTATTCTTAATGGACTTTTAGAAGACTATGTATCTACAATTATTGCTCCTTTCATAATCTGTCTGTGTCCATAGAGAAGACTCTGTGAAGTGTTGGTGTATAACTTACTGCACCAATTCACAAAGATCACAACCATGTATAACCTAGTTGAAAATTCTTCGGCTTGCCTAAAGCCCATATAGGTTAATTCTGTTGTCTGTTGTCACAAAAATAGTGTCAGAGACAGTTCTACTTTCACGTCTGACAGTCTATTAACTAAGTCTTCTTGGTCTCAAACACTATTATAATTTCTTCACCTATAAAATGGGTGTGATCATAGTTATCCCAAAAATTTGGGATTTTTATTTATATAAGTTATTTATTTATATAATTATATAATTTATAAGAGATCAAAGTCCTTTAAAAAGAAAAGAAAGCTATATAATCACATTAAATATTTGACACATTAAATATTTAATGTTTAAAATAATTATTGCTATTTGAGGGGAAAATGCATAAACCAACCTAGAAATCTTTCTTAAAAAATGTTCCTTCCTTGGAAACTTTTTGTTTTTGTTTAAACAGATCTACTTTTTGTCCCCCTTTAATTTGAAAAAGTTATTTATTACTATAGATGAAGATCTGGAAAGGCCCTTTGAGGCCAACCTCCTTCTTTTGAAGATATGGAAAGGGAGGGCGATCAAGGTTCTGTAATCTGCTTCAGGTCCTTACAAGTATTGTCCTGTATGTGCCTTGGGAGGATTTGCATGCAGGTCCTCTGACCCACACTCTTTCTACTTCACAACATTGTGTCAGATGATGTGGTTAGCTAATCTTTCTTGCTTCCTCTTTTAACTTGCAGAACCCCAACCAAAAGTATCTTTTCCATAGCTATAATTATAATTAGCTGTAAATATAATTAAAATAATATAATTAAATGATTAATATATATTTTATCATATTATATGTATATATACATATAATACAATCAAAAACACAAACTCTCATTTTAGATGCAGATATGTAAAATAGTTGAGGGACCCTGAAATTAAGTAGAATTTATACTTAGAAAAAGACACACCATAATTAGGCCTCTAAAAACATCATTCTTTGTACTTCCCTATGCACACTGACTCTTTGCAGATTCTTGGCCCTTCCTCTTAGGTGATTATCAGAGCTGGGTAGGACCCCCAAAATCATGTGGTCTAAGCCTCCTCATTTTATAGGTGAATAAATCAAAGTTTGCAAAAGTGGACAAGAGATTTCTCTAAGGTCCTAAAGTGACAGTTTTACTTTATTAGATTTTTAGAGATTACAACATTCACCTAATTTTGATATTGAATTAATTTCTTTGGCTAAAGGAAATCAACCTAAAGAAATATTACAATAATTCACCAAGTAACACTGTCTTAAGCTGCACTGTACAGTCCTCAGGAATACAAAGCAGTGTTATTTTTAGTGTACTTTGTCCCTGTTATACGTTTTATGGAATATTTGTTCAATTCTGGGCTCCACAGTTAAAGAAGGACATTGGTCTCCAGCTGCATATAGGCTGCTAAGCCAATCAGACAGTATACATTTCTTAAGCATCTACTATGTGCCAAGTACTGTGCTAATGTCTGGGGATACAAAGAAAGGCAAAAGACAGTGCCTGCCCTTGAGAAGTTCACAATCTAATGGGGGAGACACACATAAAAAGATGCTGAAAATCGGGGGATGGGGGCAGTTAAATGAGAGTGGAAGAAAAGGGTCATGAGAATGTCTGAGGTTGAAGTCTAAGGGAGTACAGAGTGGGGAGGATCCCCAGGAGGAGGGAGATACAGAGAACTCGTGAATGTCAGAATGATGAGATTCCAGAGAACATGATGAAATCTAGGTGGGAGAGGATGAGATGGCTGCCTCCTTAAAGAGAGGGTCTGGAAGGAACTGTCCATTGTCCACCCTCCAACATAAGGAGGCCTCAAGGGACAGGGGCTACTGAGGAGGTAGAGTTTCATGTTTGATACAATCTTGTAGAAGGATGAGATTACAAAGAGTGTGATGAAAACCAGGGATGCAACAGCATCAGAAATGATGCAGCGGACACAGTGCTGGCCTTGGAATCAGGAAGAGCTGCATTCAAATCCTTCCATGAATATTTACTAGTTTTGTTCATTCTTGCTCTCATGCTTTTTAGCATAATGTTTTCAGTCATGTTGTCAAATGCTTTCGAAGAGGATGAACATGGCATCAAGATCAACTACTGTACTGATGGTAAGTTTTTCAATTTGAAAAGGCTACAAACAAAGACCAAAGTGGAGGGAGTGTTGGTGCATGATTTTCTATTTGCAGATGATTGTGCACTCAATGCAGCCTCTGAAGCTGAGATGCAACAAAGTATGGATCAACTCTCTGCTGCCTGTGCTAATTTTGGCCTAATAATTAACAACAAGAAAACAGATGCTCCATCAGTCACCACCACACCGTCCATACGTGGAACCATCGATTACAAGTGGAGAAGTTTTGAATGCTATGGATAAGTTCACTAACCTTGGTAGTGTACTTTCCAGGGATGGACGCATTGACAATGAGGTTAATGTACACATTGCCAGAGCTAGTTCGGTGTTTGGGAGGCTCTGAAGGAAAGTTTGGGAAAGATGAGGTATCAGACTGACTACCAAACTGAAGGTCTACAGAACTGTTGTGTTGATCTTATTATTGTATGCCTGTGAAACATGGAGAGTCTACCAGCGCCATGCCAGGAAACTGAATAGCTTCCATTTGAACTGTCAGGAAGATTCTGAAGATCACCTGGCAGGGTAAGGTACCAGACAGGGCAGTCCTTACTCGAGCTGAACTGTCAAGCATTCAAACTATACTTCAGAAAGCGCAACTCCAATAGGCTGGCCACATTTTTCGAATGCAAAATATACGCTTGCCAAAAAGACTTTTATGGGGAACTCACATGGGCAAGCAATTATGTGGTGGTCAGAAGAAGCAAGACAAGGACACTCTCAAGGTCTTTCTCAAGAACTTTGGATTTGACTGTACAACATGGGAGACATTGGTTCAGGACTGCTCACCATGGTATGCCCACATCAGAAAGGGTGCTGTGCTTTATGAGCAAAGCGTAATTGAGACAGTACAAAGTAAATGCAGGATGCGCAGATTTGGAGTATCTACCCCCAAAATTCATACGAACTCTCTATGCCTAACCTGTGGTAGAGCATTCCGAGTTTGTATTGGTCCAATCAGCCACAGTCAGACACACTGAAACTTCACTTTATCATGGTGATGTCATTTTGTCCAAAAATGAAGGACAACAATCAACCAACCAACCAAATAGTTGTATGAGCCTGAGCAAGACACCAAAGTGCCCTGTGCCTTAGTTTCCTCATCGGCAAAATTAGGGGGTTGAGCTTTGGTAACCTCTAATGTCCCTTTCAACTCTAAATCTGTGATCTTGTAATAATCTAGAGTGTTCAGAGAATGTCAAGCAGAGTGGAGAAGGACTTTGAGTCCATGTCATATGAGGATAAGCTGAAGGAATTGGGGCATGTTTAACTTGGAGAAGAGTAAGCTCTGTGGAGACAAAATAGCTTTATTCAAGTACTGGAAGGACTATTATGTGGAGGAGGGACTGCATTGGTTTTCTAGGGCAGAATCAGGAAAAGGCATTCATCTTGAAACTGAACTATTCCAATTCTTAAATGTTTCCATCCAGTTCTCATATCCCGTCATTCTGTGATAGCCACTATCTTTCCAAGTATTTAGAGACTCCAAAAGGTAATGAACACACCATAATGGGTAATCATTTTACCAACTATTATTGAACCTGCTGAAGGTAAAGATCAGTGACACAAGAAATTTCATCAGTGAGGTAGGATTTGAACTGAGTCATTGAGGATAACCAGTTCTGAAGAAATTACTTTGTAGCCTTGCTGAAAACTTATAATTCTGTTTAAAAAGTGGATTGAACGTCAGAGTTCGACAGAGGTAAAAAGTGAACATTTAAGGGACCTTATAGTAGTTACCAGAGCAAGTGAAAGGGACAGTGACCAGGAGGAATTAATCTAGGAAAAGTTGGCTTTTGATGTTTCCCTTTCTCCTTTTTCTTTGAGAAAGGAAAGACTGAAGGAGTCAAAGAAAATATCCAGAGAGATAATTGGGAGAGCTTGGAAGGCAACTCTATGCTCCCTTTGTGAGATATAAGTAGGCAGTCAAAGGTTTCTGCTGATAAAGTAAAGGCAAAGTAAATAATCCACCTCTGAACTCTTGGAGGCCAAACTACTCTGATGCTTAAAGCCCCAGAGCTGTACCCACACTATGTTTTAAATTGCATTTAAGAAAGGTGAATTAAGTCATTTGTTCTCTAAGTTGAAAGGGAGAACAAGGGTTGAGTTAAAGAATGGAAGATAACAGCTAAAAATAGGAAAAAATACAAATTGGCATCTGGATATATTTATTTTTGAATGGCTATTCTCAAGTATATCATCCCTTTGACAATGGTGCATCAGAATCAAGGACCTGTGATTTCTTCACTAGGGGGACATCCGTAATGAACAAAGAATTCTGTTTCTAAGTCTTAGAGACATTCTACAGTCACACAGCTAGTAAGAGTCAGAAGCAACATTTAATTCCAGGTCAGCCTGACTCCAGGTCTAGCACTCCAAGTCTCACATCCACTCACTACACCATATTACCTCTCAAAGTGAATACAGAAAATTGGTGGCAAGCTCATCTGGAACAAGGAATTAAATACAAGATGACAACATAAAAGTATATATTTCTAATTTTTGGTCTGGATCTGTGATTTCATTGGTGTGGGGAACACCCTATGCCAGTACATATGGTTGTCAATAATTAATAGTTTAAGAGTTGCCTGGGACACTGAGAGGTTTACCAGACATGGGGAACATGCAGCTGCAAAGTCACATGTGGCCTTCTAGGCCCTCAAGTACAGAACAAATCTTTTTATTAAGGGGATTTGTTCTGTGAAGTTTGGATTTAGTCAAAGGGCTACAATTGGGGCCTGACAGGACCACATGTGACCTTGAGGCTGCAGGTTCCCCACCCCTGGGTTAAGGGACTCACCCATGGTCAAATGCTTATGTGTCAGAGTCGGGAAATGACTATAGGTCTTCCTGGCTTGAAGGCTAGAGCTTGAATACATATTGCAACATGCATGCTGTCCTTTCCTAAGGCCACAGACTGTTCAGTGGTTCTCTGCACTGTCAGACACTCCCATAGCTTCTTGGTTCCAAAGGGCATACTTACCTTGTCAAAACGTCAATATGACTGACTTCATGCACTAGATACCAGCCTCCCCTATGAATGATTTCCTTCATCTTATCAAGCTATGGATGAGCCTCTCTCAACAAAACAAAATTCTCAAGACTTCTAGGTTGACTCATTAGGCTTATTCAAAAGAACCTCTTATGCACCTTTACCTCCAGGATTAAACATAAAGTTCTCTCTTTGGCTCTTAAATCCCTTCAGAACCAGACCCCTTCCTACCTTTCCAGTCTCTATGCCTTACTCCCCTCCACATATTCTAAAGTCTAGTGACATGGGCCTCCTAACTGGTCCTTGTATGTGATGCTCCAACTCCTAACTCTGGGCATTGCACTGACTGTGCCCCATGCCTGGAAATCCTCCCTCCTCCTATCTGTCCCCTAACTTTCCTAGATTCCTACAAGTCTTAGCTAAAGTTCCACCTTCTGCAAGAAGCCCTTTCCTGTCCTTTTCAATCTCAATGCCTTCCCTCTGAGATTACTCTTGGTTTAATCTCAATACATTTTGTATATACATAGTTATTTGTATGTTGTGTCTTTCTTTTCCTCCCTCCCACCCCTATTTAAACTGTGAGCTCCTTGAAAGCAGGGCCTTTCCTTGTATCCCCATGGTTTATCAGAGTTCCTGGCACATAAAAGGTACTCAATAAATTCTAGTTGACTTGACAGCTTATGTTGAGACTTAAAATAAAGCAAGACCTTGAACATCTGCTTAACTATAATTAGGTCCCAGTATTTAAGGCTCAGGGGGTAAAAGTTGACAAAATGCGTCCTCTAGAGGCAATTTTAATACCTTCTAAGTACCATGCCATAAATTCAAGCAAATGTCCATGTGGTTGTGCATGCCCTATGGTCTGGTGGCCTGAACAGCTTATTTTCTCCAGGGCATTAATAACTGTCAAGGAGATATATTCAGTATGTTCTTTCATTCAATTATCCATTTCCTGTTAAATAAATAAGACTTTAAAACAATAAGCAGTTGGCAAATAATGTTAATGGAAACAATGTTTAAAATTATTTTTATTTTTAATTTGTGGAATAAAACAAACATTTCGATAACAGTATAATAAAAAAGATGATTGCACATGAAACTGTGCATCTATGATGTACAGCTTACTATTCTTTTTTTAAATATACAACAAAGTTATCATGTAAATTTCTTTTTTCTCTCTTTTTGTTAATGGATACAAATTAAAACATCATTTATTATGGTTACTATATTCTTGTTATATCCTGTCTTGTAAATTCATTCTTGGACACCAGTAGTTCTTAAGTGTTCTAAATTCACACTAATGCCTATTTCAGAAGTTGCTATATTATGGCAACCTGTAGCTATGTTGAACAATGCTTAAAAAGCTTTACTTCAGGACCCCAATATGAGCTTCTTTATATTATCATTACTTTAAGAACTAGATGGTAAATGAAAATTTAAAACCAGAAGAAAATGATGTACTAGCTACCAGCTGTCTTTTAGGATAACCCCATTCCTGAAACTGGTATGCCTTCTTTTCTTACAGACCTTTGGAACGATCCAGTGAAGATGTGGATATTATTTTCACACGACTTAAAGAAGTAAAAGCTTTTGAGAAATTTCACCCAAATCTTCTTCATCAGATCTGTTTGTGTGGTTATTATGAGAATCTGGAAAAAGGAATAACATGTAAGAAATTTTATTTCAGTGGGATTTTAGCTTCCATTTTCTTTAACTTGAGTTGAGATTATCCTCTGGGGATAAATAACAAATCCAATAAACCCGAATGTTCTCTTCTAAGATGCTGGATCTAGGCAGAATGTCAGGAGTATCAGTAATTTCAATGAAACTTGTTTTATCTTCAGGTGACTTGTAGCTTATGACTTAGTCTTAAATATTTAAACTTAATATTCAGGATGAAGCGAGAGGACACATAATTTTGAATTCCTTGGTCAATATTACCATCTACTGTGCTCCTTTGATTAATACTTTGGCATCTTTTAACATTTACTTTGGGAAGCTCCTTTGCTGATAAGAATATTTTTTTTTCTGTTGACTTTTGCTTCAAGCTTAGAGATAGCTAGTAGGGAAGACATATATGTTCAGACATATTTTAAAATCTACACAAAGAGTTCCTCTTCTAACCCAAGAAAGGAATGAGCCAGCATGAGAGAAACTTTAGCTAGAAAAAGGAGGCAGCTCAATTAATGTCAGTGCCTTTAATTAATTTGAGAAATGGTTTGTTCACTTTTGGTGTAAAGACAGATTTAAGGGAGAGCTGGGCAAAATGACAAGGGAGCTTTGGTGTTTTCATTCATCTAGAAATACCTATGTTAAAATATAAATATAAAAATATGGGTAACTAAGTGGTGTAGTGGATAGAGTGGTGGGCCTGAAGTCAGGAAGACTCATCTTCCTAAGTTCAAATCTGGCCTCAGACACTTACTAGCTGTGTCACCCTGGGCTAGTCAGTTTATCCTGCTTGCCTCAGTTTCTCCATTTGTAAAATGAGCTGGAGAAGGAAATGGCAAACCACTCCTGTATCTGCCACAAAAACCTGAAATGGTGTCATGGAGAGTTGGATACAACTGAAATGACTGAACAACAGCAAAATTAAAATATTGCTCAATGCTAAACACAAAGGACTTTAGAATTACCTACTGCTTGGATTATCTTTAATACTATTCTCTTCCATTTGCATAACTAATTAGAATATTAACACAGTGCATGGCTCATTGTAAGCACTTAATAAATGCTCTATCTACTTATATAATGGAGCACTTAGTCTAATGTTTAAAGATAGAATCTTTTTGATTCTTTACTAATGTAAGACAAAGGTATAATATTCTTCAAATAACAAAATAACTTTACTTTGGGTGATATACATATGTCGTATATGTATATTTTTTCTTTTACATGTGAGTTTTCCTATTTATGGCAAGTATTGCCTATAGTGATCAAGATATTTTTAAATTCATGTGAGCTTTTTTTTTGAAGAGGAAGATGGAATAAAGCAGGAAATTACCTGACTCTCTCAAATTCTACCTCCCTCCAAACAACTTAAAATAATATTTCAAAGTGAATTTTAGAGGGGCAGATATAATAAAAGTTAGGGAAAAACAATTGTCCAGCTTAAAATAACTTAGAAGGATGTTAGGAAAGATCTAACCTCTTGGGTCAGAGTGAAGTGCAGACAATGAAAACAGATAGCCACTGAGTCAACAAACAGAAAGACTTGAGAGCCACTGTGTAGGCTGAAGGCTTAGCTTTGGGAATTTTCATCCAGTAGACTGTGTGTGAGGTCTTAGCTGGGACTGGATGTAGCACAGTTACCAGACCCAGTCCCCAGGTTATTTGAGTGAGGAGCAAGTACACTAGTGAATGCAATAGCAGAGGGGCTAGGCTCTGCTAGTTGTAGTCACTGCAGGAGAGCAGAGTCCCTGGTTTCACTTCCAGGTCAGAGCTAACACCACTGCCAGAGGGACTAAAGGGAGTGAAAATGTTGGTGGTGACAGTGATACTGGGTGCCTTGGTCAAGTCTCAGGAGTGGAGAGGAGTGACCAAGGTCACTCATAGATCAAGCATGAGCAAGAGAAGTAGTGACCATACCTGGTCTTGGATTATAGAATTTCAGAAGAACCAAAAAGTCAAAGACCAACACATAAGGTTCAGGAAACAACAGCACAAAAAACCTGAAACCTAAGATATTATCCCCCATACTCCAGGAGCAGAATCTGACCCTAACATAAAGTTAATAGCTAAGACATAGGGTGGTTAAAAAAATGAATAAACAACAGAGAAAGAA
The DNA here is from genome assembly GCA_028658325.1 of Potorous gilbertii. Taxonomy (NCBI): domain Eukaryota; kingdom Metazoa; phylum Chordata; class Mammalia; order Diprotodontia; family Potoroidae; genus Potorous; species Potorous gilbertii. The sequence goes on from CM053771.1 coordinate 196,504,961, forward strand.
CCTGACCATAGATAGTTAGTATGGTGATAGAGGAGATCAGGATTCAAATTCATAGGAAGGCAATGAAGTCAAACAGCTACATATAAAGCTTCAAAAAATAAATTCTTGGAAGAACTTAAAAAGGACTTTAAAAATCAAGAGAGGTAGAGGAAAAATTAGGGAAAAAATAAGAATCATGCAATAAAATCAAGAAAGTCATGAAAAGAAAGTCAACTAATAGGTAAAAGAAATCTAAATACTTATGGAAGAAAATAACTCTTTAAAAATTAGAATTGGGCAAGAGGTAGCTAATGACTTCATATGATATCAAGAAACAATAAAATCAAAAGAATGAAAAAATAGAAGAGAATGTGAAATATTTCATTAGAAAAAAACAACTGACTTGGAAAACAGATCAAGGAGAGATAATATAAGAATTACTGGACTAATTATTGGACTACCTGAAAGATATGATAAAAAAAGAGCCTAGACACTACACTTCAAGAAATTTATTAAGGAAAATTGCCCTGCATTTTAGAACTAGAAGGTAAATTAGAAACTGAAAAACATTCACTTATCACTTCCTCAAAGAGATCCTAAAATAAAAACTCACAGAAACATTATAACTAAGTTTCAAAGATGCCAGATCAAGGAGAAAATATTACAAGCAACTAGAAGAGTCTGTTTAAATATTGTGGAACTATAGTCAGGATAATGCAAGATGTAGCATGGATGGAATAAGATTTTCCAAAGAGGAAAGGAGCTGGATTTGCAACTAAGAATAACCTACCCATCAAAGCTGAGTATAATCCCTTAAGGGAAAAAATGAAAATTTAATAAATTAAAGGACTTTCATATAGTCTTGAGGAAAAGACCAGAACTGATCAGACAATTTGATCTACAAGAACTGGGAGAAGCATAAAGTTCACATGAAAGACTAATCATAAAGTATGTAATAAGGTTAAACTGTTTACTTCTTATATGGGAAAATGGTATTTGTAACTCTTAAGAATGTTATCATTACCAGGATAGTTTGAAAGAGTAAGGAGAAGTAAAATGAAGGAAATTATCTCATAGAAAAAAGACACGAGTGAAAAACTGTTACAGTGGAAGGCACGAGGAGGTGGAGGACTGTCAGTGCTAGAACCTTATTCTCATCAGAACTGAATTAAAGAGGAAATAACATATTTATCTAGGGAATAAAACTCTTCTTAATTTACATAGAAATAGGGTAAGGAAATAGGATAAGAGAGAGACTGAGAAGAGAATGTGTTAGGAGGCAGTGGTCAGAAGCAAGATAGACTTCTGAGGAGGAATAGGGTAAAAAGAGGGAAAAAGACAAACAGTGAGGGAAAATACAATGGAGGGAAATACACAACTAGCAATTTTAGTTTTGAATGTGAATGGGATGGATATATCCATAAAACAGAAACAGCAGAATGGATAAAAACCCAGAACCTGACAATATGTTGTTTAAAAGTAACATGTTTCAAAATGAGAGACACATATGAAATAAAAATTAAGAGCTGGAGTGAAATATATTAGAACAGGGGTAGCGATCATGATCTGAATTAGAAGAGATAAATAGGAAAACTACATTATGTTAAAAATGTTACATTATGTTAAAATGCAGTAATATTAGTACTAAACATATATGCACCAACTGCCCTAGCATCTAGAATTTTAAAGGAAAGGTAAATTAATTACAAGTGGAGACAGATAGCAAAATTATAATATTAGAGACTTCAAACTTCCCCTCTCAGAATTAGATAAATCTAACCAAAAAATAAAGTTGAAGGAGCAAGGAGATGAATAGAATCTCAGATAAACTAGGTATCTAGAGAGAATTGAATGGAAATAGGAAGGAATATACCTTTTTCAACAGTATGTGGTACCTTTACAAAAATTAACCATATATTAGAGAATGAAAACTTAAATGGAGAAAAAGTATAAATGCATCCTTTGAAGATCATAATGTGATAAAATTACATTTTAAAAAAGAACCATGGAAACATAGATTAAAAATTAATTGAAGACTAAATAATTTAATCTTAAAGAATGATTGGGTTAAAGAACAGGTTAATAAAAATAGTAAGTAATTTTATTAAAGAGAATTATAATGATGAGATAGTATGCTAAAACTTATGGGATGCAATAAAATCAGTAAACTGACAAAGATTCATGTCTCTGAATACATCAGTAAAATTGACAAAGAGCAGATAAATGAATTAGGCACACAACTGAAAAAACAAATAACAAATTAAAAATCCCCAAATAAAGACCAAATTGGAAATCCTAAAAATTAAAGGTGAGATTAATAGACTTGAACATAAGAAAACCATTGAATTAATAAATGAAACTGAGTCAATTTTATAAAAAAAAGCAATAAAATAGGTAAATTATTGCTTAATATGATTTTAGAAAAGAAAGAAAACCAAATCAATAGTGTCAAAAATGAAAACTGTGAATACACTACTACTAAGGATGAAATTAAAATAATTGGTAGGAGTTATTTTGCCAACAAATTTAACTGAAATGGAAGAATACTTAAAAAGTATAAACTGGTCAATTAACAGGAGAGGAAATAAAATATCTAAATAAAACTATTTTAGAAAAAGAAATTGAACAGACCATGAATGAGCTTTCTAAGAAAAAATCATCAGGAACAGATGAATTTGCAACGAATTCTATCAAACATTTAAAGATCAACTAATTCTAATATGAAATAGATTGTTTGGAATTACAGGCAAAGAAAATGTCCTACCAAGCTCCTGTTAAGAAACAAATATGGTGCTGATACCAAAATCAGGATGAGCAAAACCAAAGAAAACAATAGACCAATTTCACTAATGAATATTGATGCAAGAATCTTAAATAAAATACTAGCTAGGAGACTACAGATATGCATCGCAAAGATTATATATTGTGACCAAATGGAATTTATACCACGAATGTGGAGCTGGTTGAATATAAGGAGAACTATTAACATAATTGATTATATCAATAACAAAAGCAACAAAAATTACATGATTATATCAATAGACTCAGACAAAGTTTTTGATAAAATACAACGCTAATTTGTATTAAAAAAAAACACACCTGAAAGTATAGGTAAAATCTTTCCTTAAAATGATAAGAAACATCTATCTAGAACCATTAGCAAGCATTAGCTGTAACAGGTGTAAGCTAGAAGTCTTCCCAGTAAGATCAGGAGTGAAACAAGGGTGTCCTTTATCACCAATATTATTCAATTTTGTACTAGAATTACGAGCAATAGCAATTAGCGAAGAAAAATCAATCAAAGGAATCAGAATGGGCAATGAGGTAATAAAAAAACAAGAGCAGACAGAAGTTAAGTGACTTGCCTACCCAGAGTCACACAGTCAGGAACTATCTGAGGTCAAATTTGAACTCAGGTCTTTCAGACTCTAGGCACGGTACTCTATCTACTATACCATCTAGCTGCCTCTACTTAATAGCTTATAACATTTTTGGTATCATAGAGTTAGAACTGGAATGACTGCCAAACCCTTATAAATAAATAGGTTTGGTGATGAGTGACATTTTTTTTTAAGTAATTTATTTTGGTAGATGAAAAGGACTGGAGTGTGTGTGTGTGTGTGTGTGTGTGTGTGTGTGTGTGTGTGTGTGTATGTGTGTGTGTGTGTGTGTGTGTTTATTTAGGAATTTTTGTATTTCTTTCATACTCATAGTATGTGACCTAGGAAATATAAGTATGTGCCAGCTTCAGGCTCATTCCATCTCTTTCTCCCTGTGTCATAGTCTTCTGTCTCACGGCTGTTGAATCTTTTGTGCTCCAATTTTCCACTATGATCTTGTAGGGCGGTCTTAAGATAGATGAAGTCCATGGCCCCATAGGTCAATGTTGACCATTGGTTCTAACAAATTTGGCTCACTTTTTACAGCTTTGGAGTGAATTTCCTTTTGTTTGTTTATAACATCAGTCTTGGAGACATAAATTAATTTGGACATATTTTGTGTTCTATGTGTCAAATCTTCTTCATTGTCTCTTCTTTCTGCCACAACTCAGTCATACTTTTGTGTCTTAAAGTTGTGCTGGAAAGCCCTCTCCTTGAATTTCTGGAATTTTTCCTTACTGTCCCTAACTCAGTGCTTATATGCAGGATCCTTAACAAAATCTCCCAAACAATTGGATTAGACCTCTTGTCTGATCTCATTTCACTCATCTAATGATTTTCAAAGACTTTGTGCACTCACTAGTCCAAGGTTTGGGTATTTATCAAATGTGTTCTTACCGAAGTGTAGTGAAGTGGTTTCAACTCAACCTTTACATAGGTGTGAATTGTTGGACAAATATCAGCAAAATAAGTTTGTTGCTGCCATTTTGAAGATGATTCTCTTGAAGGAAATGGGATCCCATTAATTGACTATTGAGTTGAGCAAGGCTTAATTTTCAATTTAGGTCCAAATATAGTGGAAAGAATGTTAATTCTGGAATCAGAGTAGGACATGACTTCAAACTCTCCCTCTTATGCCTATGACCTATATGACCTTGGACAAATCACTTAACTTTCCTGGATGGACCCCAGTTTCCTCACTTGAAAAATGAAAGGGTTGGACTAGAGAATTACTGATGTTCCTTCCAACTTTAGAACTAATGATTCTTTGATCACAAGATAATTCTTACCCATGGTGACTCATGAAGTGGTGACCCTTTCTTGGCTCAGTCCATGATAGATACATACTCATCAAAATATCAGTAATTCTCATGAGTTAAATTGATTCCAGGGCTTAACTGGATGGTATATATTTGATTATAAATTAGTTTCCAAAATATTATTTTTTACCTTACTGGCCATTAGTGTGGGAAAAAACCAATCTGTTTGCAGTCTTTGGAGAACCTTAAAGGAAAGGCTCCCAAAAAGACCCTCATAGGCACTGAGGCCACCAGTAGGATGAAGAATGGGAAAGATTATTGGAAGTGGTGTAGTCTCATGGCAAGAGTCTCCATTTTAGAATATGTTCTAATCCAGTTCAAGTAATAACTAGCTGAATGACTTTAGGCAAGGCACTCAACCACATGCTGCAGTTTCCCTCTGAATAGGACAAAGGCAACTAACAGTTATTCTATGTACTTTGAAGGGCTGTTATGAAAAGAAAATGAGACTGTAGATGAGAAAGGATTTTTTTGGGGGGGGAGAGAAAAACTATAGCCATGAGGTCATCTAAAAAAATAGATAAAAAGTTAGATTTGGTGAATACAAGTGGAGTTGATGTCTCATAGCAATCACTTGGATCTAGGTTTGTTTTGTTTTTTTGCATGTGAAGTGATGTTGATTTAGGAGAGGAATTACTCAATTACTCAGTCTTTTTCTTTGAAATGAAAGCATGTCAACCTACTGTAGACAGGTGGAATGAAGGTGAACTATTGTGATATTTTCTGAAAATTTCCCTATAAAAGGCCTTTTTAAAAAGATAACTTAATTGCTAATGATGACAACCAGCAAAAGGGAATAAGCCAGCCTGGAAGAGGGTTTTTTTAAATCATTTTTTTCTTTTGTTTAACATTTACATAAAAGTTTGACTAGTCTTTCCCATACCTAACAGTAATACAATGGTACATTTGATGGAAAGGAATATTGTCTATACTGTGTATCAGTAAAAATAGCTTAAATTTATTTACCCTGCTCGTTACAGTCAAGCAAATTTGAGACACATGAAGAGACTTTGTTTCTGAAAAATGAATAGGTTATATTATGACTTTTTCCTTCTGTTGTCTTTCTGATAGAGGAAGATTACTAGACTTAGAATCAGAAGGGCTGGTTCAAATATCCTTTAAACACTAAATAGTTGTATGATCCATTTAACGTCTTTGAGCCTCAGTTTTTAAATCTACAAAATGGGAATAATGGCATATCTATTCTATACAACTGCCCACACACCAGTCATGCCATCCAGAAACTTTGACTGAAGAATTAAAAAGAGAATTTAGCTTTTTATGGAATTGTTATGTGATTGCCATTAACTTTTCTGCCAGAAACTATGTATTGAATATGAAAGATCAGCTTTTTTCCACCTCTTTATCTGGCGTAGCTCTTTTAAAAGAAATCTTTATTTGTATAGGGTTTTTGAACCAGACATTTCAACCCCTCCTCTTCCATGCACTATTCTTTGGAATAGTTCAGAAATATTGTCTTAAATAGGTATAGGCAATGGGGTTTCTATTGTTTCATCCTAATTTCTATGACATCCCAAGTGAAAGAGAGAATGAGATTCGAAACTAAGAAAGTCCTTATGTTGTCATTTGGTAAGTTAACTTATTAATCATGAACAAACAAATGCCTGTGAATAAAACAGTGTTTTTTTTCCAAGGAGAATATATTTGACTGTTTTAGTAGGATAATTTATTGGACAGCATATGAAGTGAGATGCGGGTCTGGAGAGTATATTACTAGATTGTCAACTTTCTGAAGGCAAGAATTACGTCTTATTTATTTTTCTTTCCCCTATAATCTAGCATAGAATATTGCACATAGTAGGTTCTTCCTAATAAATCACTGTTGTACGAACAAATAAATACTACTTTAAATGCATGGTAGCATGGATATGGTAGAAAGAATCCTGAACTTGGAATTGGAAGATCTGTATTTGATTCTAGTCTCAAATACTAGGTTTGTGAATTTAAGGAATACATTTCACCTCTCTGGGCCTCAGTTTTCCCACCTGTGAGACTGAAGTTTACAAACTAGTACTGTATCTCTTGCACAGAGTTGCTGTAAAGTGCTTTGTAAAAGTTAAAATATGACATAAACATATGCTATTAGTTCTACTAAAAACAAGTAGATTCAGTTATATTCTGTTTGTTTTTATATGTATGGAGTAAATACTTAATATGCTCAATTTGGGGGAGTTAATACTTAATTGGCGTTTAGATTATATTTTATTTAAGGTTTGCAAATTACTTTATAAGCATTATGTCAATTGAGCCTCAAAATGAGGTACTAAAGGTAGTATTATCTCCATTTTACAGATGAGAAAACTGAGGCTTAGGTTAAATGATTATCAATTCAAAGAAGTGAAATGTGAGAAAATATACTTAAGATGAAAACTATTTTGAACATAATTCAATCTTTCTTTAGAAAATCCTCGAGGATCATATTGTCCATCATAACAGGCATAAATTACCATTATTCTGTGGTTTTGAAGAAACCATTGCCCAAGAATCCTCTTTGATAGAATGTGGGATAAGTCAGCCTTCACAGCAACTCAAAAAGATCTGTGAATTTATGTATAAGGAGTAGGGCAGCATATTGCAGACTTGGAGAAATGGATTAGAGATAGGAATATTTAAACAATGTAAAAAAGTTGTTTGTGTTTTACTAAAAATAAAGGTACGTTTTTCCATATTTGTGATAATCTACAAACAAACTCACCAAGTAATGAAATCAACTTATTCGTGGTATATTTATGCTACTTCTTTTCAGTATTTCGTCAAGGGGATATTGGAACAAATTGGTATGCAGTCTTGGCAGGCTCCTTGGATGTTAAAGTATCTGAAACCAGCAGTCACCAGGTAAGAGTTCAACTTATTTATTTTAGAATCAAGCTTTTTTAAAAAAATTAATTAAAATTTAAATTTTTAAAAATTTTACATGAAAGAAAATGATTAAAACCAATTCAGATAACCCCATATATTTTCATGCATTCAAAAGTTTCTCACCAGAAAAATCAATTCTATCCTTTTCTTCTTCTTAGCATTTCTATGATATCCCCTCAGGAGTCTTCTCCATCTTAATGCCTTACTTCCTATTATGCTGTGTCCCCCAAGAACTGAGACCTCAATTTGGGAAATGCAGGAGAATTTTGATAATCATTGCTGACATTCTCTCTGTCTCTTTCTCTTTATGTCTGCCCATCTCTGTCTCTTTGTCTCTCTGTTTCTCTCTCTTTCTGTCTGCCTATCTCTGTCTCTCTCTCCCTTTCTCTCTCTCTCTCTCTCTCTCTCTCTCTCTCTCTCTCTCTCTGTCTTTCTCCCTCTCCTTTTCTCTTCCTCCCTCCACATAATGAAGGAAGGATGATTACTTGGAAAGATAGAAATGAACAAAGACAGTCAAAGAACAAATGCAATATTTACCCTTGGTACAATGGGCTCTTAGCTTTTAGAATTTTTTTTCCCTTCTGACATGATCCTACATTTTCCACACTGTGCTCTTAGGAGAAATCAATTGATATCAATAGCTCCTTGAACCAACCCATCTTCCATGGGCTATGCTCCCCATATGCTAGGGTAGCAGTGTTCAGTGTAGGTCAGGATCTTCCTCTAGAGAGCTACTTTCATCACAGGTCAGTGAAGATGAAGCATTTCCTGACTTATATAGGGACTTATACTTTCCTCACTTATACTTAGGGGTCTGGGAAGCAGCAACATCACTAATGAATTTTGTGTCTAAGGCAAGAATCTAATATTGCCCAACTCATCCTAATGGCATAGGATTCTTGGCATAGGAGATGATTGATTATTTTAAGTATTTTCTACAGGGTACACTGGTTTTGGAGTGAGAGGATCTGGGTTCAGATATTGCCTCCAGCTCTTATTACTTTTCCTTTAAAAAACACTTTTCTATCTGATTTGAAGCTGAAATCTGCATATGTTGTCTGTCCCTTTAGATTATGATCTTCTTGAGATCAGTAACTACTTTGCTTTCCTGTTTCTATCTTCAGCACTTAGTAAGTGCTTTGTACTTAACAAATGACTTTTTGTTGATTCATTCATTTCTATGTTCATCCATTCATTCCTATGTATGTGACTTAGAGCAATCATTTAACTTCTTTGGGCCTCAGTTTCCTGATTTGTAATATGAGGAGTTTGGACTAGATGACCTTTGAGGTTTACATTTTTGATCCTATGATGCCTTAGATTTGTTAGACATTTTATTGCAGCTCATCCAGGGAAGACTCCATTCTCCCCTGCCTTCACTCAGATGCCAGAAATTGCTTTAGTAGGAGACAAAGCCTTTCATTACGAAACTTAAGAGGGGACTTAAAACTGAAACACCAGGAGACATCAGAATAACTTTTGAGAACAGGTTTTAATTGTGAAGTAAACAAATTATAACACTAAGCACCTAAAAAGATGGAAGTCATAAAGAGGAAGGAACCTCAGCATAAAGAGAAGGCTGGAGTGTAAAGAAGGTGCCAAACTTATAAACTATAGAGTTATGGTGAAATCTAGTCCTGCTTTTTTGTTCTGATGGATGGGGCCCGTCCATTTGTGACTGTACTGTTAAATTCAGAAACAGAAGATGGCCAGCAGAGGGAGCTACTTCACCATTCAAAAAATTTCACTAATGTCGCCAATGTAAGCATAGAGAGAAGATGCTTTGTCTTATTTGCAGAGAATCCCAAAGCTGCACCGGATAGCTAACTGTTTGGACAAATACAGTCAGGATCCATGCAGATCTTGATAAGCTGGAGCAATAGGTTGGAAAGAATAAGATCAAATTTATTAGTGATAAACATTAATTCTGTATTTGGTTTTAAGAACAGTCTCATAAGTTACAGGATGAATAAATTATGGACAGACAGTTTTGTGGGAAAGATCTTGGTAGTTTTAATGAAATGCACTCAATTGTGTCAACCAAAAAGTCAAAGCAATCTTGGAATTCATTAAGAGATACATAGTATGCGGAATAAAAGATCTAATAGTTTCATTGTATCCTGCTATTATTGTTTGACCACAACTGAAGTAGATGTTCAGTTCTGGATACTAAATTTTAGGAAACAGGAAAGATGAAGAACCTCTAGAAGAGAGAATTAGAATGCTGAGTGACCTTACAGCCATGTCAAGGAACTCAGGATGTTTAACCTAGAGAAGTCTTGGGGGTGGAGGATAGGGAGCAGAGATTTACAATGGTCTTCAAATATTGGAAAGGCAGCTGTATGAAAGAAGGATTAGGTTTGTTCTAATTGTGTCTAGAGGCAGGTAGGTGGCTCAGTGGTTAGATCATTGGTCCTGGAGTCAGGAGGACGTGAGTTCAAATGTAGTCTCAAATATTTAATAACTACGTGACCCTGGGCAAGTCACTTAATCCACTGGAGAAGGAAATGGCAAACCACTCCAGTATCTTTGCCAAGCATGGAGAGTATTGGCATGCTATGGTTCATGTGGTCACGAAGAGTTGGACATGATTGAACCACAACAACTTGGGTCTGTGGGGCAGAACTAGTACCAGTGATTGGAAGCTTCAGAGAGTTAAACATCAAGAATTTCCTAACATTTGGAGCTACCTCAGACTAGAATGTCAGCTACTGGTTCCTTATCACAAGACAGGCCTTTAAAACAATAGTTGTGTTACTGATCATTTGTTGGCAACATTTTGTGTGTGTGTATGTGTATGTGTGTGTGTGGGGGGGAGGGAGTTCTTGCCCTGTCTATCAAGAGATCCTGTGACTCTGTATGAGGAAAATTCCCAGCCTGCTGGTTTACTGCAGCATTCCTGATCATGTTGATTTGAGGCATTAACATTTCAAGATGAGGAAGTTGAGAAACAGTAGCCATAGACACCATGGCTGAGTTCTTGGCATGGCCTTGACCCTTTACATCTTCTTAGGCTACCTTCTGGCTCAAATGCGGAGTCAAATGCTCTGTCTGGCTTCTCTGTCTTCCTCAAATTCCCAATTTTTGGCAGTACTCGCTGAGGGTCCCTACCCTCTCCCTCACCCATCATATTATTCTCTATGCACCTAGGATGGGGAGTCTGGATGTGAAAGAGTGTTGCTAAATGGAAAGAAGAAAGACAAAAAAGGTAGATTAGAAGAAAGAGGCCCCTTTCTTGATGAAAGTCTCTGAAAATGTTCCTTGCTTGTCCTCAGCAGTTAGTCCAACCTTGAGTTTTGAATTCCTTTACTGTTATTTTTTTAAAGAGTAAGCTCTTTTCCTTAATGTGGTTTTCCTAGAAAGTGTTTAGGGAAAGCTAGTATAGTCAGTCCTCAAATTAAGAATGTGATGTATTTTAAAAAGTTCATTCAGAATAAGTTGGCAGTTTGGAGCTCAGAATACAGTTCTCCAGAGAGACAACATTGCCTGTCACCATTTGTTTTATAGGACAATCCACAAAAGCTCACGTAATCAGTAATCCACCAGAAATATGGAAGTACTGAAAATGTACAGCTTTAGAACTTATTTCATGGGATAGTGTTTCTATGGATTCAGAATCCATTTCTAATGAAAATGGATTCAGAATATCAGTATGAGGCACAAAGAATACATGTAACTACAGAGGAAAGAAGGACTTCCATAGTTTCTAACTACTTTTGTGACATAAGCAGTCAGCGTCTCTAGGAGTTGGGGATGGGCATGGGAACAGAAAAGGAGTAAATATGGGGAGTGTAAAGGTTTGCTGGAACACAGGTCAAGTGACTTTTAAGAGTCAATTGTTAAATTTTCAGTGTGAGCATTTACACCTTTGAAATTGGCAAATGCACAATTCAGGGCTTGATTTATAGAGCTGGTTATTAAACTTTTATCAGAATATTACTAGGTGAAGCATATAGGCTTACAGAATTTGTATCTGGAAATATTTTGGACCTCATTTATGGAAGATGGAAGCAAGACATAAAGAAGTTGTGTCTTGACAGGAATTGAGGGAAGCAAGAGAAGGGGGATGGAGTTCCAAGGTTTCAAGGATAATTTTGTGGTCCTTTAGGGATTGCTTCTGGTATAAATATCTGGAGACCTTTGTCTGTCCCTAGGCATATCCTAGGCATCCTCCTCCATCCCTCTAACCCTTTCCTTTCTCCCACCAGCCCAAGGGATTGACTAGTCTGCTTCCTTTTCCACTTCTATCAACTACTGTTTCCACACTGACTTTTTCTCCTTCAAGGAACACTGCAGAACATAGTTCATTCTTTGTTTATCTCTTACCTTCCTGTTTCTACAAAAAGCACCCCTTTTGGAGTGCTTATAAGTGTTTTTACTGCTAATACCTGGAAGTGGAAGTAAATGATTTCCTCCAAAGCCTTCCCCATCCCACTACCTTTTTCTTTTCTTAGTCTGTTGAAAAGTTACATGCAGTTGCTAATAGAAGATCTTTGGGTAGACAAAATACAGAAGGAAGATGCATCTAATTTCAGAAAAAAATGAAAACTATATACAGACTTTATGGGAACTGGGCCCAGCTGAGAATGCCAGTGGGGATGGGTCTTCTGGAGAGAGTAGGCAAGGAAGAGAAGTGATGAAAGATGGGGAAATGTCAGGAGGATTGTTCTGGGAGAGGGATGGCATAGCAGTGAGGTTGGAAGGTTTTAAGAAAGAAATCTTATATTATTCAGTTTATTTAAGTCTCTTCCAAGCCATCCATGTTTTGTAGGCTTCTCCTCTTTATGCAGGCTATTACCTTCTGTAACAGACTGTTGGTTCACTCTACAGATCTTTTCTCAAGTTGGGAGGTTTCTGAGAGATCATCTAGTCCAACCCCCTCATTTTTCAGATAAGAAAACTAAGGCCCCAGGTGATAGAAATGACTTGAAGAAAGCCACACAGTAAATAACACAGCTGGTATTAATGTACATAAATTTTCCTGGTTGGTGAGGAAATAAAGTCTTTGACTGAGTCAGCATCAGGCCCTAGGTGCTGCTCTTGTAGCTCCCCAGAACCTGAGCCATCCATGTCCCCTGGACTAAGATTAAAGGAATGCCCTGATTCAGCCTTTTCTCCCTCCTAGGCACAAAATTTACTTTCAGCTTTCCATGTTCATGTTCCTGTAACCATCCTTATAGGATTGCCTGTGACTTCCCCAGCTGTTCTATTTACCTTCACTTCATGACTTTTCTTATCCTCTATGAAATAGTTTCCTTATGTTACTCTAGGGCAGAAGTTCTTAATCTTTCTTGTATCACAGATCCTTTTGGAAGGCTGATGAAGCCTATGAACATCTCAGAGTAATATTTTAGTTACATAAAAAATTGCAAAGGAAACCAACAATGTTGAAATACAACTATTTAAATATATTGAAAAAGAAGAACCAAAGTTCATGGACCCTAAATTAAGAAACCCAGAGTTAGAGGTTTAGACATAGTTAATTTAATTTCCATTTGGAGTAATTCTTTGCCAAGATTTTATTTGTCTAATTCCCTCAGTATGCTTTTTCTAAGTAGGACACCCCATTCTTAGGACAGACGCCTAAAGATGCTATATTCCCACAAGAATACACTCTTCACTGCAACACTTCAGTACACTTTTTGCTTCCCTGTCTTATTTATATATATTGAAAACAAATACAATCCCAGTTTTTCATTAAATTTCAGTGGGAACACTAATTTGTTAAAATTTTAGTGAAAATAAATTAATATGAATTGTTTATATATGCATACATGTATATGTCTGTTTGCATACATGTATGTATTCTCTCTGCACTGTTTTAAGTTATGAAACTCTAAATGTGGGTGGGGCTAATGAAAATGGGTTTGCAAATATCACAGTGGATGGGATGATAGGACCGCCCAAATTTTTGTAAAGACAGTTGTCTTCCCTTTTCTCACATGTTTGAGAACACTCCCCAGAGACATTTATGTGATTACAGAAAAGTACCTGTATGGAAGGGAATATATGTACTGACTGTTTCATAACCAAGTAAAACATAAAAGAAGGCTGTGACCCTGGTTATATTGCCCTCCCCATTGGGAATGTTGGCAAATTTTAAGGGAGGAAAGAATGCCAATGGGAAGGAAAAGGAGGAATCATGGTAACAGTTAGTGGCTTAGAGATGTACCAAGAAAGGCCTTGACATCAGTGATATGAAGAAGTTAGCTGAAAGCCAAGGGGTGAAGACCTAAAGACCTAACCAAATTAAAATCCAGCTAATAGAGTTTAATCTTGTAAAAAAAAAAAAAAGAAAAATAGTATGATGATCCATTAAAATATCTACACTTTTAGTTCTTAAATGTCTGTTTGAAGTACTAATAATCAAAGGTGATAAGCAACACAGCCTGACAAAACAAAATAAAGGCAACCATGTCGGAATCAAAGAACCCGGGGTGGTCTCAGATCTGCCACTTACTGGTTGTTTGGTTTTGGATGAGCTAATTCTGCTCTCTGGGCTTTAATCTCTTTATCTACAAAATAAAGAACCCAAACTTAGATATTATCAAAGGCCCTTTGCAACTGGAAAGTCCCTGGAACTGTATTTGTCTATGGCTGTGACTACAAAGCTGTGGTTTTACCACAAGGGGGCGGTAGTAGAATGTCAAAAGGCAGAAAACCTATTTGTTAGACACTTGGAATTCTAACTTTGAATATTTAAGAAAATGGCTTAGCAATTTCATTTTCCTCTGAGAAACACGAAATCAAAGACAGGTATATTTGGGTGAAATTTAGGAAACTAATTTGTTTACCAATCTTAGCTCCTCAATAATTCATCCTGTCCTCTTCTCTCTCATACGAAGAGTATATCTCTAAAAAAGACTTACCAGTAATATATGTGTGGATGCTAATTTATTTCTTTCATAGTAAGATGTCCACCTCCTTTCCTTCTTTGCTCTGTTTCTCCTTGTCGCCTTCTGTCTCTTTCTCCCTCTCCCCCCTCCTTTTCTTTCCTCTCCCTCATCCTCTCTCCCCCCTTCTCCTTCTCTTTTCAATAAAAGATATCTTCTAGAAGGCTTGCTTTGTGGTAGGCAGTAGTTTATAGTGGTAATTGTAATTCCTTACCATTTGTCAATATTTAAATTTTGAGCGTTGTCAAAGAATTTGATGGTTAGTATTTCTCCTCAGTATATTGCCTGCTTTGTCATATCCAGAAAACTTTTGGGAGAATAGTCTACAAGCATATCCTGTGTATACTGCACATTGTGAAAATATGAGGAAGGAATAGATACCATTCTCAGATGATTTCTACAATAGATTAGGTCTTCACATTCCTATAGATGATGAAGAGAAGTATCAGATATAAAACTGTGCTGCTTTTATTGGAATATTCATTATTGACTACTTATTACCCTCCCCCTCTCCAAGTTTGACTTGGAGCATAAAACTTTACCTCAAAGGAATTCCCTCAAGGAATCCCCTAGGCATGTCAAACTCCTTCTAGATACCTTGATAGACAAGTTTTGGATAATTTCCTCCAAAGATTTCCTTACCATCATCATCAAGTGATGTATTAAACAGGGAGCAGTTTTCACCACTGTCATACAAGGTCTTGTTTTGGTTGTTTGTCTTTTATCCTGGAAGAGGGTCAATGATGTCAGGAAAGTGATGTCATGACTTGCAAGTGAATTGGATTTAATTGAGGCAGGCCTGTGCAAAGTCACTAGCCTTTCTTTGTCCTCCAGAGCCATCTAGGCCAGTGGCAAGACATAGATCAGGACAACTGGAGGTGGCCCCAGATGCAGTGGGAGACCTTGGCCTTTTTACACTAAGGCCTTTTCCAGGTCTTAGTTTGTCTGAGCCAATGCCCATTCAGTGATTAAGGCTAGGTAAGAAATGAGGCAAAAAAATGGCCTCTTTTTTACCTAGTCAAAAACACATCAGTCTTGGAGAGCTGTACACAAGTCGAAGGAAGGAAAATTTTCCCATAAATGATGTTTCTCCTGATGCTTCCATTTGTGGATGACATCCCTTCAGTTGCAATGAATCCCGGAACACCACATAATCTTTTCAATGAGAACTGTGGCCAGTCAGAAGATATTGCAAGTAGGTGAAAACTAAAGACATAAAGAATATATATTGTTCATATTGCATGAATATTAAGACAATTACGTGGTGCAGGGGCAAGAGTTCTGGAACTGGAATCAGAAAGAACTGAATTAAAATGCTGCCTCAAATTCTTACTAGTTGTGTGACAAGTCACTTAATCTCTCCCAGTCTAAGTTTCTTCATCTGTAAAATGAGGGGAATAATGCCTCATTGAGTCGTTACAAGAATCAAATGAAATAACATGTACAGAGCTTGGAAAACTTACAGCACTAAATAAATGCTAGCTATTCTTATAATTATGATGATGGTAGTGGTGGCATACAGTTGGATAATAGATTGCTTTGGTGTCACTTTGATGCCCATTAAGTTACTCCATGAGTACATAAATCTTGGACAGAAATTGTGGATGGGCAATGACTTCAACTTAGAATTCATTAGAAAGAGAGTGGGGTAGGATGTATTTGGGAAATATAGGATACTTTTGGTGATTCTAAGATGCTCTCTAACTACCAAGGCCTGTCTTTATAAACTACAGAATATAACTTCTTGGAAGCTAAATACTTTTGATTCAGTCTTTGTATCTCTTAACACATATGACTTGCATATAGTAGATAATAAAAAAAGTATTTGATGAATGAACATACATCATCTCCTGCTACATGATCTTAATCATGGAACACTTCAAATGCAGAAGAATCACCATTTCTTATGTCCCAGAAACACTGGATAGTAGTAGGTTTAAACATATTATCAGTGATATAAGTGCCATGAATTACATTTGTGCCGAGAAAAGAGATGGGCCAATCAAGGTTCAGGGTAGCTATTCTGGGAAGGATTTACAGTATGACTTGGACAAGAATCAGGCAACAACATGAGATGTCATGAATGGGCTGAAATGTTAGCTGGTAGAGTGAATGCCCATACCTGTGAGATTCAGTAAAATATTGAAATGTTTTATTTTGTTGTTTCTATTGTCATGGAATCCAGTAATGAAAAGGTGTTAAAATTCAGCCATGGGACCTGTGAGTGTAGAGTATCAGCCTAAATCAGTGTCCTAAGTTATATTCTATCAGAATCTTTACTTACTTAATGACTTGTAGCAGAAGTTTCTTTATTGTTTGTTGGATGAAAGCCTTTGACTTGAATGTATTCTACCTAACTCTGATAGTAAAAACCTCTTGACAGTAAATGCAATCAAGTTTATGTGGCAAGCTCAGAGATCAGGTTGCATTAAATTTTATTATTTAAAAAGACTAAGGAGTGCTCAATAAATTTGAGTGATAAATTTGAGATAGTGTAGAGAAGTCAGAAACTACAAAACTTAATGGAAAATGCTACCCAAAGGACCAAAATCTAAAGAATAAAAGAGGTTTTCCCTCTACACTGAATAATTAAAGGACAAATACAGTCTTTGAAGTTATCAAGTCATTCAAGTCAAAGTAAGTTTAATTTATGGAATAAAAATAATTGATACCAATTAAATGATAGCTTGTTGACTGAAGTCATAGAAGAGTACATTTAAAAAATGTCATCTACCAAATTATATGTAGATTTTCCCCAAACTTTTTATTATTATTGCTAGTGAAGTTTTATTTCACTTTGATAATATCTCTGGTTTTGGAAAGTTGAATTTCAAATGACAGCTATGTATGTATTTGTAAAGCAATATTATACGTGTAGTTCTTTAGATTAGGTACAATCTTTAAAATAATGACACATTACCATTGCACACCCACCAGCACTCCAATTTTAAACAGAAGCTGACTTTGTATAGTATTTCAGAGAGCTACAATTCCTTTCATGTGGATATTCTTTCTACCTAAGCTAGTCACTGTCCTTCCATCTACAAATGTTGACATTTAGCCAGGTTGGTGCTTTGACCTGAGAGGTGATGTCATTACAGCCAGATGGTAGCTGTCATTGTTTGACTAAAGCAACAATTGGAGAACTCAGAGTCACTTCCAAGGTGGCAATTAGGCATCAGGGTAGGTCTTTAATGGAGTTTACAGTGAAATAAAACAAATCAAGCCCTCTATAGAGATAAGAGTGTTCCAAGAAAACTCCATTTACAATGATAATAGTAGTAATGCAGATAAATTAAAGTCATGATTTGAAATCTAACAAGGTCCAAAGAGAATTTTTTGGCCAATATCTGGCTTCACTAGCAAGGACTCCTCTGACTAGCAAGCCTGGGGACTCTGAGTATTTTGCAGACTGTTTGACCTGTTAGACTGGGAGATAAAAAACAACAACAACTTAAGGTGGTGGAAGCTACTTAGAATTGGCCGTAAAGGAGAAATTATTGTAAAGTATACCAGAAATTAAAATGATTATCTTTTAGTGGTATATACATACACATGCAGATCTCTATGTATATAAGAAAGGGAATATGGCAAAGTAGATAGAGTTGACTTCAAAGCTAGGAAGACCCAGATTCAGGTTCTGGCTCTGCTGCATATTGGCTATGTCACCCTGGGCAAATTTCTTAACCTTCCAGTGCCCCAGAAAATGTGCCCACTTGTATTAATAGGAATTTCATCACCTAATAGTGTGGCAGCTAGGTAGTGCAGTAAATAGAACACAAAACCTAGACTCAGGAAGACCTGAGTTCAAGTTGGGCCTTACAAACTAACTAGCTGTATGACCCTGGACAAGTCACTTAACCCTGCTTGCCTCAGTTTCCTCATCTGTAAAATGGACTGGAGAAAGAAATGGCAAACTACTCCAGTATCTTTGCCAAGAAAACCCCAAATGGGATCACAAAGAGTTGGACACAAGTGAAAATGACTGAATAACAGCAATGGTGCCTGCTGCAGAGGCCTGTAAGGATCAAAGTGACATCATATTTATAAAGCACTTAGCACAGTGCCTGGCATACAGAAGGTGCTTAATAGATGTTTACTCTCATTTCCCTCCTCCCCTTTCCTTGTATTAATGACATCACAGATCAAGTCCCTATTTTTACTTCATCATTTATGTTCCATACAAGTAAGTATGTAGTATAAATGTATACAGGTAAGGGTTAGGATACTCATGTTTTTTATTCCCTAACATTTGTCTCACAGTGCTGTGACTTTGGACAGTACCTACCCATATATCTCTTGCAAGTCTGTAAACTAGGTCTCATGCCTCCTAAAGAACACTGGATTTGGAACAAGAGGATATGAACTTGATCCTGGTTCTACTACTTAATACCTTTGATACCTTAGGCAATCCATTTATCCTTTCTCTGCCTTAGTTTCCTCACCTCTTAAAGTGAAACTACTCAACTAGGTGACCTCTAAGGGCTTTTCTGACCCTATGCTTAGTTGTTAGAACTTTTCATTGTTCCAACCATTCTAGAAAGTAATTTGGAATTGTGCTTTGTGACTAAAAGTGACTAAAATGATCCAGATATTCAACTATTAAGCATGCATCCCAAGGAGGTGAATAGTAAAAAAGAAAGGCCCCAAATTCAGCAAAATGTTTATAGTAGCACTTTTTATAGTAGCAAAGAATTGGATGAAAATATATGCCCTGTGATTAGAGTACATACATATAACAGAATATTACTGTGCCGTAAGCAACAGTAAATATGAAGAATACAAAAAAAGCATGAGAAAACTTAGGAAGTGATAGAGAATCGAGGTCTTTGGAATTAGGCAAACAATACATAAAATGATTGCAACAGAAAAGAGCAGTAAAACAATAGAAACTGAATGTTGAAAAATTACGATAACCAAGCTTGGCCCCAAAGAAGAAATATGAGAATAACACTCTTCTTGTCATCCCCCCGACTTTCTTTATGGAAATGCAGACTTCAGGTGCCCTGCATTCCAGAGTAGGTGTTGGTTAATTTTACTGAACTGTTTTCTTCTTTTCTTACCATAGTATCGGGAGGTGGAACAACCCCTATCATGTTGCCCAGTCATCTTATAACAAGCTTTTACTGCATACAGTTGTCTTGATGGATATGCAGTATATTCAAAATGATCGTAGTGAACTATTATGAAATTCTACCCTCTGTGTGTACGTGCACACACATACATACCATGCTTAAAGTTCCTTTTAGATGTTCATTTGAAATTAAAACAAATTGCTCTCCATCATTTGCACATAGCTAGCTCCTCTTGCCCACTTTTCCTCATCTTTCACCATTGATTGTAAACCACTAATATAGTCCGTACATATCCCTGCTGATTGGTAAGAGTTCACTACATTTCACCAGGGACAGTCACTCAAATATGTCCTCTTCCTGTCATGCTGCCAAAGAGATGCCCCCTTCTCCTCTCACCTCCTTTTCTACTTTCTGTTCTGAGAACAGTAATCAAATCAATCCATGGCTTCTGGAAAGGCTTCACAATTTGATTGTCCTATAACTTCACACACTATCTCTGCGACTTTACCCTTCCTTTGCCACCACTTGTCCCTATGTATTGTATATTCCTATTAGAATATGAGCTCCTTGAATCAGGAACTGTCTTTTTTTGCACTCTTTTATACTTCATATATTCTATTTCATTCATTCACTCATCACTACGTATCTATCTATCATCTATCTATATCTATCTATCTATAGTTCAAAACATAGTTGCCTACCCATATGTACCTTAGCCAACATTTTCTGCACCAGTAATCACATGCACTTATCTGTGTACTTAATTATATGGCAACATAAATGTCATGGATATCTCTTTCTCTCTGTCTCTCTCTCTGTCTCTGTCTCTCTCTGTCTCTGTCTCTCTCTCACACACACAGACACGCAGGCACACACACACACACACACACACACACACACACACACACACACAAACAGAGCCATGACTCATTTTGGGTTCTGACTTTATAGCTCAATTCTTTATTTTGGTATATGACAAAGGCTTCCTAAAAGGTAAATAGAGATGATGATAACATACTACCAGGTTTTGATTATTGGTGGTAACATGGAAGCATTTGTAAAGTAAAACCCCACATAATCCAAAATCCTCTTATTGATCCTGAGGTGCAACCTACCAGAGCTACTATTGAGTAGAAAACTTACTCTATGTAAATTTCACAGGACTGGACAGAGCGAGGAGTTATACAAACCTTTCTTACTATCAACAATGAGTTAATTTTTTTATCACCAAAAATAATGAAATATCTCAAACACTTAAGATGATAAGAAGAGCTGATCAGGAGAGCAAGAATACAGGAAAGCCTATTTTAAAACAGTTTTTGATGAGTTGTAGCAAATCATAATCTGTCCTTAGAATTTGCATTGCTAAGCTGAGAGAGATTTACTAAACAGAAAGAGTACAAAATGCCCAGAGTCCTGGGATCTCTTCTCATGGGCAGTGTTCAAACTGAAAATGTTCACTTTTGTTTCTTGATAAACATTCTTCAATTCTTCCCTGCTTTTTAATTCTTTTCTTTGAAATTATTGATTTTATTTTCTTGAGCACAATTTTATATGGTAATATCTGTGCAGAAGCAATTTTCCATGGTTCAGGGATCTGGACTATTATGAACATTTGTCTTAGTAATGTGATTACAGAGTTACTAACTTGATCTTAATAACATTTGGCTATTATCGTGTATTAGATGCATGAAAGGAAAACAATATATATTCTAAAGCAGAGAATTACCCTTGTATGCTTCCCATAGTTTTTTTGCCATAACAAGGTAACTGATGGAAGGAAAGATTGTTTCAGATGACATTTGAGTAGCTATTGGTATTTTTTATTTAATTTAAAAATTATAAGCAATTGAAATTACATTTATATATAATTATTAAAAATTATCATTTTACTGCCATCAATAAAATAAGCATAGAAAACAAGGGAGGAAATCTTACAACAAATATTTAGCTTTTAATAAGCCAGCAAAAAAAATGATGTTCTTGCATTCTGTCAGGTCTGTTCCAAGTTCCACCATGTTTGTTGGCTTTTTACTTTTTCCTTCTCCTTTTTCTTTTCTCTTTCTGTTTCCCTTTCCATTTTTTTTTTTGCGCATAAATGTTAGTGGCTGGTCAGTTCTGGTTTGGTTGCTTTGTTTCCTTGTCACCTCAAATATGGAATTACTATTCTATATTTCTTTGAATGCTTAATGTTTATTATTATAGTATCATAAGTTCTATTGTATTATTAAGTCATATTTTACTCAGCCATTCTCTAGTTATTCAATATAGGCTATTTTCTAACGGTTTTGCTATTTAAAAATAAATAGCTATTGATATTTTCATATAGCTAGTTCTCCCCTCCCCCCTTTTATGGTGTCTTGGGATGCTTCCTATGAATGGAATCTCCAGGGTAAAAGGTAAGATTAATATTGTGATTCATTCATTACATATTTACATTTTGCTGTCCAAAATGTTTGCTTATTGGCATTATCTAAAACCAGATAGAATTCCTTCTAAATTTCATAAGCAATATTGCATACAAATTCATTTGTTAGTGTTAATAAGTATCTGAATTATTATATTGTTTTAATAGTTGCTATTTGTGCAGCATTTTTAGATATACAAACTATTTTCTCTACAACAGCTCTGTGAGGTAATATAAATATTGTTATACCCATTTTAAAGACAAGGAAATTACCCTTTTCTCTCTTTGTTCCCTATCACTTCCAAATATCTGAAACACGTCATTGTCTTCTACAATTCCTAACTCCTCTTCAGTTCCTATTTTATTCATATTTATTATCAGAGCAGAATCATTCTCACAAAGACTGCTTGTCATTGACATGTAGCTAAATTCAATAGACTTTAAGCAGTGACCCACCACAATTTGAAAGACCTCATGAAGAAACATTATCCACCTCCAGATAGAGAACTGATGGACTCATAATGCAGATTTTATTTCATTTTCTTCCTTTTTTTGTACATAACTAATGCAGGAATTTGTTTTGCATGACAATACATATTTGTAGTGGGGTTTCTTTTCTTTTTTTGCCTTCTCAATGGGAGTAGTGAAAGGGAGAGAGAGAATATGGAATAAAATGGAATTTAAAACTAATAAACAAATTCAGTTGAATGTTCTTTTCTAATTTTCCTTAGATACCTTGCTACATTCAACATTGTGACCATTTAACATTCATCTAAATGTTCTTTGACATTAATTTCCAGAGCAATCTTTCAATCTTTCTGTTAAAGGGAGACTAAAGGTTTGAATAAATGACTGACTCATGCCCTCAGTTGATTAACTTAGAAAGAATAAGAAAATGTAAAACTATCCTTGATACAAATAATTGTTCTTACGTGAAACAGAATATTGTTGTTCACTTATAACATTGTGCTAATTTTTTGACCATTTGTAGTTTAAACTCCTGGGGTCTTCCTATTCTATTCTTTTGGTTCTTATACTACTCTGCCCTGGTGTTGTCAGTTAATTTGTTATGTGCATATGTTTTTGTTTCACCAACTGGATTGTAGACTCCTGGAATTCAGAAAGCATGTTATAATTGGTTTTTGAATCACTTTTATGTTGTCTAGCAGCATGCTTAGCAGGGAGTACACTGCAGGATAGAGTAGACTGAAGTGGAAAGTGTATGAATCCTGAATTCTAGAGTCTAGCATAGTGCCTGGCATTCAGTAGGTACTTAATAAATGCTTGTTAATTAATTGATTGGAGTTAGATGGGACCTGGGTTCAAGTCCTACCTCTAAAACTTAATTCTAAGACCATGAACTATCAAATCTCTCTGAGCCTTAGTTTTTTAATTTGTAAAATGTAGATAGTAATACCCCAAAGGATTGTTGTAAGATCCACCTGAGATATTGTGTGCAATGCACTTTGTGTACTTTGAAAGCTCTACATTGATAAGCATCACTTACATAGAGCACTCACTAAATCTTTTCTGATTGATGGTTCAATCTGCGAACTTTTTACAATGTATGTTTCTGTTTGTTCTTTATGTATAGACAATTTTCAGCATTTTTATGATGACTCACAACAGATCATGTTTCATTAGGACTAGCCCAGCTAAGCACAGATAGGCTTATCACCAGAAAGCTGGCCACTAACTAGGGATAGAGTTTATAGCCTCAGCAATAAATGAAATGTAGGTAGCCTAAAAATCTCACTTCAACCCATAATATCAACTCTTCTACCAACAAGCCTTTGTCCAGAGCTGCAAATAAGCAGAAGAACTGACTGATGTGTGTTACACAGAGGAAGAGGAAGGAAGTGTAACCCGTAATAGTTAGTTTTGCTGCTCTGGACAAAGGCTTGCTGGTGTATGTGGGTGGGGTGGGGAGGATGACTTGAAATTATTGACTAGGATGAAGTTTCTGTACTATTACTGGGTTTCATTTATTTGTGTTTCCCAATTCCTCTTACCCCAATTGAATTGTTGTGACTTCTCCTCCACCCTCAACCTCTTACCACTGAAGCAAACACATTTGTCAGGGGGGACTCCCTCTTCCCTTTTCTTAAAACAGATATGAGACAAGAAAACTGAGAACCAAACATCCCCTAAACATTGAAATTATCTAACAACTACTTATTTTGCATTCATAGGATGCAGTGACAATCTGTACTCTGGGAATTGGAACAGCATTTGGAGAGTCGATTTTGGATAACACTCCCCGCCATGCTACCATTGTCACAAGAGAGTGCAGCGAACTCCTCCGCATTGAGCAGAAAGACTTTAAAGCACTATGGGAGGTAAACTCAAAGGCTTCTCTTCGATTAATGTAGTTTTAGAAAAATAAATACGACTGTAATGTGTATGATGACATTATAATCAAAGCTTAATATGTTACATTCTGAATCAACAGATGGAATATTTTTTCCCAAACATTCTTCTGAATGCGTGAACACCACCATTTTGACACAGACATACTTGATTTTTTCAAGTATCTGCTTCGTTTTCTAGACTGGTATTCCTTATAATTATTTCTTGAATGACCACTTAGTATTTTCTATGCTTTCCCGTTATTGCATGAGCAGTATAAGAGGCTATTTTGCAGATGTATTCTTTACTAGGGAAGATGATATGGAGTGTTCTTAAAGTCTTAGTGTAGTTTTTTTGGCTACTAATACTTAATAGTGGCATTCCCTTTTGAATTAAAAAAAAATTCATCTCTACCTATTGAGTAATGTGGAATATATAGAGTTAATACCTGTATTGTTTAGATGCTTTTTAAAGTATTGTGCTCCATAATAATATATGGTAGGTGGCTACAGTGTAATAATGCCTGGTTTCTTGCCAATGTCGATGGAGAGTGGCCCAGCAGTGAGTGGACGCAACAGGTCCTGCTGGTTTTTGCATTTATCTGCTGCTTACCAAAGTCTCTCAGTTATTGAACTCATTTATGGCCTGCATTGGTAATAAATTAATCTAATCTGCAGTCATAGCAAAGCTAGCCCTTGTGAAAGCCCAGCTAATCCTTCTGGCCCCTCACTCTCGTGAGTTCCTTCAGCTTTCTGATTTTAAACCATGGCTAGTCCTTGCCTTTGTCCTCTTCTCAGTGTGTTGAAGTGTTAACCCACTGAGCTGGCAGGCTTCACTACTTGTCCTAGTGTTGCTAAGATTTTAAACTTGATATAAAAAGAATTTCGTGTAATCAAATAGTATCCCCCAGAGCAAAACAAAATGCACTAACCGAGAAAACCCGCAGGTGAACAAGTGATACTTTGCTTTAAAGGCCACACAAAGCCTTAGAAAACCTCCGTGGTGAAATCGGTTCCTTTTATTCTTGGCAGTAGTGTATAAATTGTGGGGTTACTTGTTTGAAATGCTTCTCTTGGAAACTATTACAAAGCCCCAACTGATCAGGAAAGTTCAGAGACAAAAGCTTAGTTTTAGGAAGGAAAAACTAAAATAGGTTTCCATGAACTGTGGGTTTTCTGTCAATTAAAGTGACTGAACTAGAGGCAAATAAGCCATTTCTTGATCTCCTATTTTAAGGGGTGAACTGAAATGTTCTTTTTCAAAACCAAATTTGTAAAAGTGATTAAAAACCTAAATAGTCCTCACCTGTGAATTGTTCAAATGGAGAAATGATTTCCTATGTGGCAACTGATTGAAATCAATAATACGACAGTGTTTGTAAGAACATTTTTAAAAAATGACTTTTAATTAGGGGTTCCTAGGGGCTGTTAATTTTATCTCTATAAGTTTTTAAAACATTTTTCTCCATTTTTTTTACTTTGAGAAGTTTAATATCAAATCATTTTGGGGAAAATGTTGGGATGTTCTATGCATACTGGACCTATTTAAATTCATATCTGTACTGTTTATGTACTAGTGTTCAAGATCTTTGTGAAAAATTTTCTCACACAGTTAATACTGCTAAGTTACTAAATGAATGGATACCAACCATACTAGGATAAGTTAGGAGGAACTTCAGGAAGGTATCATATGGTATTGTTGTGTTTAGATAAAACTTCAAAATTGTGCCACACATAACTTTTACCTTGAGTGCAAATGGTAATATAATCTCAGAATTGTGACTTCTGATCTCTGTGCTACATCTGATTCAGTATGGTTGGGAGCAAGCCACATAACCTCAGATCACAGCTTTTCCACATGGGATGGTCAAAGAGCCCTTGTTTAATTAACTTTTGGTGGCTATTAAGATTCAGATGCCAAATGATGAGAATTTGGGTTCCTGAAATAATTCTGGGTTACAAATGATTATAATTATATATTATATAATATATTATATATAATATGTATTATATATTTACTTGCTTACCACTGAAGATTTAATTGTGGGGTTCCCTTCAGGTTGCATTGTGATAGGAAGATATTATATATATTATTTATACACACATATACATATATATATATTCATAACTCCACCACTGGCCTTAACATTAATTTAGAGCATTATGAAACAATGTGAATAGAACACAACTAAGGCTGGGGTATTTATTTCCCATAAGCTAAAATGACAATAGTTATATAGAAAGCATACATATTACAACAACCCAGCTAAATGTACCTGAAACTACATTTGAAACCAACTCTCCTATAGTATTTGAGGGTTGCTTCATGAAATCAGTGCCTTGTCATCTACAAACAGTCATTTTTAGCCCTCCCTTTCTATTTGACCTTTTGTGTAGGACATCCACCTCTAGCAAGTATATACATACATATATATATATGTGTGTGTGTGTGTGTGTGTGTGTGTGTGTGTGTGTGTATGTGTGCACATAAACATATATATGTGTGTACACATACATTTGTGTATATACATGTGTATATATGTTTGTGTATATATGAAAAGTTTCATGTTTTCTAACATGTGAATCAGAATGGGAAAGGAAATAGATCATATATAGCATATAACATGTGCATATATATGTATGTTCTGTTTGGCCCCAAAGGGCAAGGCCAGGAGCACTGGGCACAGCTTGCCAAGAGACAAATTCAGACATGATGACAGAAAAGATTTCCTAACTATTAGGGCTGCCCCAGGAGGTGATGGACTCTTTGTCAGTGGAAACCTTCAAGCAAAGTCTGGATGATCGTTTACGAGGTGTGTCATCATGGAGATTCCTTTCAGGTACAGGATGAGCTAAATGGCAATCAAAGTCCCCGACAGCTCTAACGTTCTGTGATTCAGTTATTTACCACTTTTGGTGTCACTCTCCAGAGTATATAATTCCATTGAATATATAATTCTGTTGAATAATATAATTCCATTGAATTATATTATCTCTGTGGTTCTGTGAATCAAGAAAGCTTACCTGATCTTAACATACGTGCAGAGCAGCCTCTATGACCTTTTGACACTGTGTTGTAGTCTTATCAAGTCAAAGCCTTTTTCTACTCAAACAAATGGGCCACCTTAGATGATAGCGAGGTTTCATTCGTTGGAAGTCTTCATCATCCAGTCTCTGAGTGATCAGTCTCTGGGAATGTTGTATGAGAGATTCTTTTTTTAGAGTAGACACCCAGAGTAGGCCCTTCTAATTATGATACTCTGTTATTGGTTTACAATCCACTCTCTTTTAAGACTGTGCTGAATTCAT
Organism: Potorous gilbertii; assembly: GCA_028658325.1. Lineage (NCBI taxonomy): Eukaryota > Metazoa > Chordata > Mammalia > Diprotodontia > Potoroidae > Potorous > Potorous gilbertii. Next base: position 196,532,551 of record CM053771.1, read on the forward strand.
AGGCTATTGTTTCCTTTTCCCATTCTGATTCACATATTATAAAACTGGTGAGACATATTTTTAGTCGGTCAACATTATTTGGCCTTTTGAACATAGCTTCTGAATAGTGGTATTTGTGGTTATGCCCTAGTTAACATATAATGAAAGCAATGTGTCAGAGGAAATGCTGGCCGGGCTAAATCTGAAGCATGGAGTTCAACTCTGGGTACCACATTTCAGGAAGGACATGAACAAAGTGGAGAGTACTCAAAGCAGTAGAGGGTGGGGCTTAAAGGTCTTGAGTTCAAGCAATTTGAGGATCAAGTTGAATTAAATAGGAATGTTTAGCCTTGAGAGGAGAAGACTTTGGGGGTAGGGAAAGGATTTGGTTGCTATATTTTGTATTGGAAGAGTATTAGAAGAAGTATAAGACTGGCCTAGATGGTAGAACTAGAAGCAGCGTGTGAAAGTGGCAAAGAGACTAGATTAGCTTGAAGTAAGGATGTTTTCCTGTGCCCTAAAGCAAAATGAACTGGTACAAGATGGAGATGGGCTCCCCCTTATTAAGGGTCCTCAAACAGGGTCTCCATGACTTTTTGCCAGAGGGAATTCTTTTTCATATATGCATGGGATTCAGCCACAAAGGTCCTATGCTGCTCTGAAATTCAGTCAGTCTGAGGTTTTAGAGAACAATTTCCTGTAGAAAGTCTGTTCTTGCGTTGCAGAGACTTAGACATCAAGTTTTAAATATTATTAAATTAAATGTTAATTAATAATAATAAATTAAATAAAACTGATTAAATTAAATATTTTAAATATTGCTCCTTTTTTTGAAAAAAATAGATATCATGGTTGCCTCTTTATTGTTTTTTTATTCCCTCAAATTTAGATACCTAAGGATACTTAGATCTCACAAGAATTTCAGATTCATGGTGCCTGAAGAAGGCTCTTTGGTAGAATCACAGTGCACAGCATTAACATATAAATAAACAATTTCTCAGTTTTAGCTTGTCTGTGACAAAACAGAGCCAAGACACTTTAATCAAAATACATCTCAGACAATGCAAAAGATAATTTTCCTGCTCACCCTTTTGTGGGTCTTTGTCAATATGTCTTGTGATCCTGTACTTGGTGTGCTGATTCCTGCTCTCCGTTTCATGTGTATGGTAGGTACAAAGCTCTTAATGCACTTTAAAAACCAAAAACAATCTTTTTAGCTCTCAGGTCATTTAAAGGCCTAATATTGGACAGCAAGTCAGGGAGAGAACAAAGGAACCCTGATTTCTTGTCCAGTGAGAACCCAAACCGCTCTGCTTCACACGTATTTTATATTTATATATCAAGAGCTACCATTAATCAAAAGTACCCATAATCTTGGATCAAATATTAATAACTGGTTTAAGACTCCCAAGCCTATACTTAGCTTCAGCACTTTGTCATTTAACTTCCTTACTGATGGTGCAAAGTACCACTGAGTTTAAATTCTTATTGTCTCAAGAACTGAAAATGGTATGCAGTGGCTTTTAATATTAATTTTCAACATATAATTCAGGGGCCTGGCTACCATCTCCTGCTTTTTCTGTGGCAGTGTTGAAAATGAGATGTTTCCTGCCCTTGTTACATATTTTAACAAATATTAATATCAAAGATGAGTGAAAGAAGTAAAGTATTATTGACTAACGCAGAATAAATTGCCACAATTCACTTAAGCTAAGAAAAGGTGACCTGACCTTAAAGTAATGCTGCCTAATGCCCCCCAAATAGGACTATAAATTGGAAGCTGAAATAGGGAAAAAGATAAGGGAAGACAATTTTCATTAGCAAAGAATCAGGGAGCAGAAAAGGATAATTTATATCATGTGAGAATATTTGTTTTACTATTGATAGAGACAAATGGATAATAGCCCATGATGGGGAAAAAATTGTATGACAGAGATATGTTGGAGAGGTCCTGAGGGCTGCTAATTTCATTTACACAATATAAAACAAGGTTAACTGAGCTATAATTGAAAAATATTTCACAAATTTTCAGATCTAGTCCCTTTTTTGAGTGAGCATAGGGGAAGGAGGTGAGAAAATATGTTTAATAGAATTACATATTTAGAAGGATCATCTAGGTCATCAAGTCTATGCCTTAATTTTACAGATGAGAAAATTGGGACCCAGTGTGGTTAAGTGACTTGCTTAAAGTCAAGCAAATAGTAAATGTCAGAGATGAGTTTGAATGCAGGTCTTTCCACAGTAAACTCCATACTTGTTCCACCATTATCATGCGACTTCCTTTCATATGCATATCCATCAAAGCTTCTGAAGGCCTCCTAATAGGTAGCCTCTGATTTGGTTGATAAGTTCTAGGGAGTTGCCTGAGGTAGGTGGAAGGTGTCACTTGCCCAGTATGACTCAACCATTAAGGGTCAAAAGTGGGCTTTCAATCCAAGTCTTTATGATTTCAAGTCTTGTACTTTATCCTCTTAGGCAGGATACTTCCAGATAACTGTTGTACTAATAAACATGGTTATTTTCAATTGGTCATGGGGAGAAGATAGGAAATATAACTTCCTCTGTCATAAATGAAGGATCCAGTAACACAGTAGTGACTCTATAGCATTGGAGAAATCTATTTGTCTTATGCTCCCAGTGCTTTGAATATAAGAATCCTGTCTGATATTTCACAACCTAAGAGTCATTCTCAGTGTGTTTCTTCTATCCATAGCCAATAATTTATCAAGTCTTGCTGATTTTGCCTAAACAACATCTCTCACATTCATCCCATTCATTTTACTCTGTGGCTATCCCCCTAATTTAGTCTCATGTCGACTTTTACCTACCTATTGCTTTCAGCTCCTAACTGGACCCCCTGCTTAAGGTCTCTGACTTCTTTAATTCATCTGCCCTATCTGACAACCAATACTCCTAAGGCATAGACTTGACTCTTTCTTTCTCCCATGCAAGAAGTTCCAATGGTTCCCAATTGCTTTTAAGATAAAATACAAGCCCTTCTATTTGTCATTTAAAGTTCTCTATCATCTGTCCCAGCCTTCTTTCTAGACTTTTTCTTTCTAGACATTCCTTTACACACTCAATGGATGGTCCAGCCAAATTCATTTAGCTTTTGTTCCATGTATCAAACATTCCATAACACCCTCTCTCTTCCTGGCTAATCACATAGGATCTCTAACTTTTTCCAAGTTTATATCAAGTACTAGCTTCTTCAGAAGTCTTTCAGTCACTAGGGCTGCTCACTCTACCGGAAAAAAAATTATTTTGTATTTGTCAATGTTTTGGATTTATTTATTTATATGTATATTGTTCATCCCCCAAATAGAATGCAAGTTTCTTGAGAGTAAGTAGTGTTTAATTTTTCTCTTTGTATCCTCAGGGCCTAAAACAATGTTTGCCATGTAGTTGGTAAGGGCAACTGAGTGGCACAGTGGATAGAGTACAGGGTCTGCAGTCAGGAAGATCTGAGTTCAAATTTGATCTCTGAAACTTACAAGCTGTGTGACCCTGGGTAAGTCACTTAACCCTGTTTGTCTCAGTTTCCTCATTTGTCAAATGAGCCAGAAAAGGAAATGGCAAACCACTCCAGTATCTTTGCCAGTATCAGTTGTAATCCAAATGGAGTAACAAAGAGGCAGATTTGACTTGAAATGACTCAACAACAGAAAAATGCTTTTTGAAAGAAGAAAGGAATAAGTGGACAGTATTAGCACTGAAATCTTTACTATAACATACCCTTTTAGGATGTATATATCCTTTTAATTTACATATGAATATAAAAGAGTGGGAATGTGCACACGGGCACACACAGACACATAGACACACATTCACACTGACACACACACGCAGAGACACAGACATAGACACACAGACACATATTCACACGGACACACAGACACACACCCACAGACACAGATACACACACAGATACACAGACACATAGACACAGACACACACAGACACACATGCACACTCACACAGACACACACACACACCTTTCTGGATTTTTCTTCACTATACCACAGCAATCTTACTCATTTGGAAGTCTACTCCACCACGATTTCCTCTAGGAACTTTCATTTTAAAGGAACTTTTTGTTCAGCATATCCCTACTTGAGTACCTTTTTCCCACCTAGCTCCCACTGATTTTCAACTTCCTTTTGTATATTTTTTCCTCTCATTAGAATATAAGTTTTTTGAGGCCAGCTTGTGTTTATATCCTCAGTATTTAGCACAATGCCTGGCACTTAATAAGTACTCAATAAATTCTTGATAACTTGACAAATATATAAATAACCTTACAGAAGTTTGACGATGCTATAGGAGTAGGCATTTTCCACAGAAAATACATATACATACATTTTTTAAAAAAACCAAACCTGTGATTTCATCAGTACCTGGAGTTCCTAGTGAAGGACTTCTATTATCCATATAGTTTGCCAGCTTCCCAGCAGATGCTAAGCAACTCGTCTAGGGTCACACAGACAGTATGTGTCAGAGGCAGGAATTGAACCCAGATAACCTGTTGCAGTTAATATAAAAAGGAAATTTTGTTAAAGTAATCTTCAGGGGAGTGAGTCTAATCTTCCCCAGTGCTCTTTGACAACTCATTTGGAACTATGTTTCTAAGAAATATCTGCTCCTGTTTATGTCGAGGGGACTAGTTCGGTTACCTTTATCTGTCTTTCAGATTCAAATTCTTAAACCATGAAATTTCTCAAAAGTACTTGGGGAGTTCATTGTTTTGTATAATATGCTTTTGACAATTGCTGCTGACCTTGCAATTACATTGCTAGTAGTAGACCTTCAGTCAATGAGTGTGTATTAAGCATTTACAGTGTGTAAGTAGTTGGGATACAAAGACAAAGGATGAGATAAGCCCTACCTTCTTTCTACTTGTATAAAAGGACTGATCAACCTGATTTCTGAAAGGTAGTCGACTTGCAGTATTCATATATGATCCAGTATCATGATATGTAATCTGGAGGACATAGTAGATATAGATTAAAAATCCATCTTCCTTCCTATGGCAAATGCCTACTTATATAGCATCTTTGGGCTTCTGTAAGGTTATTTCCTAGCCCAGAAAATTGCATCAAGAGGCTAAGAAAAACATATCCAAAAATAAACATGAAAGCCAAGACTCCATGCCAGGAACTCTGGCCACACACATCCTGTTGGGCTGCTCTCTTGCCTCGCCCCTCAGAGTTCTGATCCTTTCAAACCAAACGGAAGCATGGTCAGATTATTTGTCTCCTATATCTACTCCAAGGGTCCCTCACTGTTCTATCCTCAGACTCTACTTCCTTTTCATGCAGTGACAAAATGATTCAAATCCAGAAAGGAAGGGAGTGAAATTGTTGGGAGGTAACTTAAAGAAGAAAAAAAAGGAGATCTCTTCCTTTGTCACTGACCACTTGAGCTTCTCTGGATAACACATAAGCACCAGTTTCCTTTTCATGGACTGAGATAATGCTAAGAGTTAAGAGTTACTGACAGGGAATCATCTACTGTGGAGACAGATTTTGCTGTCCACATCAAGACTAGGGATTCACTGTGTCTCTGACTGAGATATAGCAAAAGGAGGACGCATGCTCTACAAGGTCAGAATGCATCTTTTTATTCTTTTGGGGGGAGGCAGGAAAAACATGAAACTAATTACACGTGTCATTTGAGAAATTACATTTGAAACCATTTCTGGGTTTTTTATGTCTCACTGGGCCTGAGCAGTACAGTGATATTCTGAAAAAATTTGTTTTTATAAATCTTAGAAAGCATTATTTATTTCTAATGATGGGGGTTGTGATGGTTTAATGAAATAGCCTCCCCCCCTGACTCCCCACATTTTTGGAGAAAATGAAGAAGAGATGGGCATAAATAGTTTGTTTTTTAAAATAAATATTAATATTCAATCAGTCACTTAGCAACTCATTTGAATGGCATATAATTTTAGAAATGAACTTTGGTCAAAGGAACAGATTAAATGCTATTATACTTCACCTTCTGCATGTCAGTGGGACTCTTTCCTATGGTTCTAAGACAGTGTGTGTCCTTTAATGTATTAGGAGTTTTGTTTTTTACATTATTTATAGTTTGAAGCCCTAGGACCTTCTCAGTCTGTGATCTCATCATCTTTCAGAAGATCGTCAGGGGAGTCAGGAGAGATCAAATCAAGACTCTAGGGAAAACCCAGATGTCACACAGTATGGCTGGTAATGGGGGTGTTGTAAGAAGTAGCAGGCCTCTTTGCATTGGTATTAAACCTGCAATGCCTCCAGGGTAGTAGAAGATGGTGTACTGATGATCTGGCCATCTTTGAGTTTCTCTAAATAGAGATTCTGAAAATACACTTGGCCTTCAACTCTTCTTTTGACGAGCATGAACATTCTCTGCCCATTGACCTCTCTTTCCCATGGAGCCTCTTACCCTTCAGTCTCAGCTGGTGGTGATATTCTCCATTTGCCCTTTACATGGTTGCTCATTAAATGGGAACTGACGCTACTTATGGTATTTTATCTGAAAGAAATTTATGTTTCAACCAAAGGCAAAAAGGATTTCTACCTGACTTATCACTTTGCTTTAGAGCATCTCCCAAGGTTTTGTATTGGGCAACCAAACTAGAGAGAATTGAAACAGTGTTTTCCTCCTGATATTGTCCACAAAGTTAACTGCATGGGTAGGGCACAGTGGAATCCTTTCTCTGTTTTCTTGTACATAAACACATGGGTAACATACTGACCTGATTCACAAGGCTCTATACAAAGGAAAAGGTGGTCATGTATGATAAAGTCTCTAGTCCACTTTTTTACAGTTTGTTACCCAAAAATTAACTGCAAAGATTTATCATAATATTTCCTAACTGCCTTAGGCTAACATTCCTCCAGTCAGGGAAACTCATAGAAAGAAGCATGTAAGATTTTCGGGAGGAAAGTGTGGTATGAGCAATGTGGTTATGGGATTTTCCTGCTCTTTTTCTGTCTCTATCTCCTCTTTCTCCCTCCTTGCCCTAGCGCTTTCTCTGTCTCTATGTCTATCTGTCTCTCTTTCTCTTTCCTTGTCTCTTCTCTTTCTCTCTTCTTCCCCCTTTCTCTTTTCCTCCCCCTATCGTTCCCTTCCTCTCTCCTTCCTGTTTTTCTCTTTACCCCCCTCTCTCCCTCCATTTACCCCTCTCTCCTTATCCTTACCTTGCCCTCACCCATTCTGTTTTGACCACTGAAAACTCCACCATTGAGAGGAATCCTGGTTCTGTTCCTGGGTTACAGTATTTTGCACTGAGAAACAAAAAGAAAGAAATCCGGTTGCAGTATTTATTCTTTCAAATTTGTTTTAGGAATGTCCTCACGAAAGGATTTTGCCAACCTCAGACTAACGAGGCATTTTGAATGGAATGGGAAGATAGAGACCAAACCAGTAAATAGGAGTCTGAGCATATAAAGGAGATATTGATGTGGTCTGGTGGTCTGGACAAATACGAACATCTCTTCCTGGCTTGGGTCGATCCTGCTCCATGACTTTGCTGAAGGAATCTTAGTTTTTTAGTCGATCTGTGGCAAAATACTGGTCTTAACAAGGGCCTATCCACCTATAGGGTTGAGAATTAACGAGCTAATGTTGGTTAAACCTCTAAATGCTTCATAGGTTCAAAGAACCTATTTCTACTCTTTGTTTGGGGCATGAAGAACATCCACCCACAAAAGCTGTGCATGTAAATGAAGAAGGAAAAAATTGAGAAATCTGTGCAGTAGCTGACACCATGACAAATGGAAGTATTTGAATGTTTGACAGGTACTTGGAGCAATTTCTTCATTTTTTTTTGCAGTGATGTGATTTGATTATCTTCAATCCTATTGGAAAGTATTTTGAAGCTGTCAAATATTGCCTGGCATTCTTTGCACTCTGCCAGGGCTTTGTGAGTGTGAAAGGTGTTTGTTATTTGCCAGACATGTATAGATTTCTGTAGCTTATTTTTTTCTTCTCTCACTCGGAAATTTTACTTATTAATTGGTGTTTCTGCCTGATCTTACTGATAATAACATTGATTGTCAGATCTGACAGAGGAATTTATTCAGGGCTTTATTGATGGTTGTCTACCTATGAGCAAGTGCACCAGATTTAGGAACAGAGGACCTGGTCCTTAGCTCTGCTAATAACTTAGCTATCCGATTGTAGATAAGACACCGTACTGTTCAGGGCCTTAGCTTCTTACTGTACAACGTGGTGTCAGATTGCATGATCTATAAGGTACCTCCTCAGTCTAAAATCTATGATCCTACCTGATCTGATTTGAGGGGTACTGATGAAGATATCACCTCCCCTCTAAAGGTCTTCCTCACTGGACTTCACCGTTTTTAAATTGGTACACAGTAAACCCTTTTAAAAGCGTGAATGCCACTGTGGGGGAGACATATTAAGTCTTTTGACACTTTAGCTTAGATTGATTTATTAGCTTTTTTTCATTCTACAGTCTTTCAGTTACTTGGGGTTTTCTTGGCAAAGATACTGGAGTGGTTTGTCATTTCCTTCTTATTTTACAGATGATAAAACTGAGACAAACAAGGTTAAGTGACTTGCCCAGGGTCACACAGCTGGATTGGAACTCAGGTCTTCCTGACTCCAGGCCTGATTGGCACTCTATCCACTGTGCCATGTAGTTGACTCTTTATTAGAGATTAGTAGACTATAAATTATATATGGATTTTATATCATGTAAGTTATATAATGTAAATTACATATAATCTATAGGAGAGTAGTAGACTATAGACCACACAGATAAAATGCTCGATTGGGATAAAGGAGACTTTTATTTTATTGCTATCTTTTGTTTTTAATCACAGTTACTTCCAAATAGATATCTTTCCACTCTCAACCCCACCAGTGAGCCTTCCTTGTTATAAAGTAAAAAATATTAAACAAACTCAATTGCCCCATTTGAAATTTTATGCAAAATTAGGACAGGCCATTTTTGACAAGAGAGAAGCAAAAAGCAGTTGACTCTGAGTTCAGCTATAATAATAACTAACATTTACATAGTATTTATGTGGCAGGCACTGTAATAAATGCTTTACAATTAGTATCTCATTTGATTCTTTCAACAATCCTGGGAAGCAGAAGCTATCATTATCTTCACTTAACAGATGAGGAAACTGAGGCAAACAGGTTAATTGATTTGCCTAGTCTAGGACTGCACAAATAATAAATATCAGAGGCCAGATTTGAACTCAGGCACTCCCAGGCCCCATATCCTATCCACTGCATTATCTAGTTGCTCACAAGGCACTGGCTCCTGATTAAGGGGCATGATTTTGTGGGGAAAGAGTAGCTAGGTGTTACAGTAGATAGAGTATGGGGCCTGCAGTCAAGAGGACTTATTTTCCTGACTTCAAATCTGGCCCCAGACACTTACTAGCTGTGTGATCCTTAGTAAGTCACTTAACCTATTTGCCTCAGTTCCTTCATTTGTTAACTGAGCTAGAGAAGGAAAAGGCAAACCACTACCAAGAAAACCTCAAATGGGGTCATAAAGGATTTGGACACCCTTGAAAAATGACTGAACAATCTAATAGCATGGGGGGTTCTGAAGATGAGGGTACATTTAATTGGAATAGGAAGACAGATGTAAATAAAAATCCTGTTTTTACAGTTTTACATAAAGCAAACTTTAGGTGTATTGTATGGTTCACTAAAATATGTTGGTTTAATTATATAGTTTTTCCAAGTTATGTTTTGCACCAAAGTAGGGAAAGACAGAGACTTGCATGATACGGTGCGATGAAATCCTATATTTGGCGTCAAAAGACTTGGGTTTGAATTCTGGCTCTTATACCATCTGTGTGAATGTGGGCATCTAATTACCCTATTAAGTACCCTACTACTACCCTCAGTTTCCTCATCTGTAGACGATAAGGCTGCTCCAGATGTCCTTTGAATTTCTTTTCAGCTCTAAATCTTCTATCCAATGTATATGTGCAAGGAAAAAATAAAGGGAGTGAGGGAAGTAAGAAATATAAATGAAATCTTGGAGGTTGGATTTTGTCGCAGTTAGATTTCCCTCTTTGAGAGGAAAAGTAAGTAGATTGTAATAGTGTTGTAGGCATTGGCAAACAGCTAAAATTTATCATACTTTGTTTACAAAGAAGTCCCAATCTCTCACCCGACCTCTGTTGCTGCCTTTACTCCTCCACCAAGTTGGGACAAAGTCAGGATAGTGCCACAGTGAGAGGAATTCAAACATTTGCATTGTGCTTAGATGCTTGCCCTACAGTGAACAAGCTATACCATTTTTACCTGGAGAAATAATGCACTGTGGTCTTTCTTAATAGTAAACAACAGAGCTGAAGGAACTTTATAGCTAGAGGTCATGTCCCCTAAACCCACGAGTTAGAAAACTAAGATCTGGCAAAAGCTGAGTGATCTTCCCAGGATTGTAAAGGTATTGATAGCAGAGCTAAGATTGGAACTCCAGTCCTTTGATTGCAAGCCTGGTGTCCTTTCCACTCTGGCTTCCACGTGTAGAAATAGAGTGGAAAGAATATTGTGTTAGGAGTCAGGAAAACTGGGTCCTAGCCTTGGTTCTGCCATTAAAAGTTGCCGTGTAACCGTCTTATTCCACTAGTCTATCTATATCTAGAATAGATAGCCCACTAGCTCTGGGTCTGGCGCCACATCCTGTTCTGTGCCTAGTTATTATGGTTTGTGCACAGGGAAGCTTTCTTTAGTGGATTAAGTCCCCCATCTTTTTAACTTATTGGCTTATTAACACCACCCTCCAACCCATTCCAGGGCTGGTTTTACTTATGGTGCACAAGACCAAGGGGCTTTGCAAAGGAGGGGAAGTAAAGTAAGGAAACAAGCATTGACTGAGGGCCTAACTCTGTGCCAAGCACTGTGCTAGGCACACATTGTCTTATCTGGTTCTTACAACAACCCTGGGAGGTAAGTGCTACTGGTGTTGGTGCTGAGCGGTTCCAGTGACACCTGACTCTTCGTGATCCCATTTGGGATTTTCTTGGCAAAGATACTGGAGTGATTTACCATTTATTTTTCCAGCTCATTTTACAAATGAGATAATGAGGCAAACAAGTTAGGTGACTTGCCCAGGATCACACAGTTAGTAAGTGTCAGAGGCCAGATTTGAACTGAGGAAGATGAGTCTTCCTGACTCCAGCCCTGGCACTCAATCCACTTTGCCATCTAGGTGCCATTATTATTGCCCTTTACAATGGAAGAAACTGCAATAGACAATTTGAGTTTCAAGAATTACATTGCTAGTAATGTCTGAGGCTCAATTTGAAGTCAGGTCTTCCAGGCCCAGCACTCTCTCTACTGTACCACTTAGCACCCAGAATATATTCAGTATAGGTTTTATTTCTATACAAAGAGAAATGCTAAGTGTAGAAGAATGACAATAGGCATTAACAAAATTAATAAAATTTAAAAAAGATTCAATAACTCAACTTGGAACTGTGGTTAAAATTGGCTGGAAGGCTAATGTTTAAACCTTGTGAAGATACAAAACAGCCTGTTTACCTTTCACCTTTTAGTAGCTGTGCTGCTCCACCATATTTCTGATAAACACAGACACCCTTCTTTCCAGTAGCTACCATTTCCCTCGTAGAAGCATCCTTCATAACAAAGCCCCTCTTGCTGCTGCTGCAGTAAGTATCACTTTGGCAGGTGATGCCACCACCATCACTTGCAGATCCTCAGAACTTTTGAGCTTACAAAGTCAACTGGTTAAGGAAAGAAAACACAAAAGAGTGAAGGACTGCCAGAGACTTGACTGTAAGCTCACCTAGTTTGACCTCCCAGCACTAGCTGGGATATGATTGCCGTGACACCTTTATAGAGGACACTTAGCCCTCACTGGAGTCTATGACCTGCAGAACTACAACCTCAAGAATGACAAGCTGGAAATTTGTCTCTTTTTAACAGAGGCAGCACCCCATCCCAACCACTGTTGTCATGAGGTAGGAGGTTGACAAAAGAACCTCTCAGTGATACACCATGTTATACTAAAACACCAGTTTAACTGATTACTGGATATTGTGTGTCCAGAAGCAGCCCTGGAAATCCCATATAGTTGACTGGAACCTGGGAGAGGATAGCTATGCATGTATTATGAAATGGCATATGTCACATATAAAATGAGGGTATATTACTAGATCAGGAGCTCTTAAACCAGGATCTGTAAACTTGGTTTGTTTTTTTAAAAACAATTTGAATACTGTATTTTGACATAATTGATTTTTTTATACTCATATGTCTTCTATTTTATATTTTTAAAAACATTATTCGGAGGAGTCTATAGATTTCACTGGAATATCAAAGAGATGCATGACACACATTAAAAAAAGCTTTAGAATTCTTGGATTAAGAATTCTAAAGATCCTTTCCTCCACTAAAGTTCTAGATTCCAAATATATTCCTGTCTGTAAAAAAAAAAGTAAACTTTTTCCTGAATTGAGGACTTATGGGCAGGGGAAGGGGGAAATGCTACAGATATCTAAATTGCAGTAATGATAGGAATGGTCCCATTTTAGTTTGAATTCCCCAAACTACATTTCAAGTATTATATTTCTCATTTTTTTATTTGTTTAAACCTATATAGTGCCATGGAAAGAATATTGACTCCAGAGTCTAGAATTGTGGGTCTGAGATGATTATTGGGCAATGTATTAAACTTCCCTGGGTTTCAGTTTCCTCAATTATAATATGAGAGGACTAGATCATATGGCCTTTGTGATCCCTTCCAGTTTCTGGATCTATGATGTTATGATTATATCAGTCTAAGTCCTAAACTTTAGGACACTCCCAGTGGGGAAATTCCCTCCAGTGCAGATTCCCTTCTATAACAGTCTTACAGAGCTTTTAGGAGCACTGAGAAGTTGAATTATTGTAGTCATACAACTAGAGCATGTGGCAAAGGCAAGATCTGAACCCAACTCTTCCTGATTCCAAGGTTGTTCCTATACTCATTATGCTACTCTGCCTCTCATATACTATGCGGAACAGAAAATATATATTTGACCAGTACCTTGCCCTTACTAAATACTCAATAAACACTTAATGAATGGTAATGCAAATGTATCACTTTAGGTAATGGTTTATTTTATAACACTTTACAATGTTAATGTTCTTTCAGGGTTTGGACGTTTTCATAGAATTGTAGAGCTAAAATTGAATGTCATTTTCTTTGGTTGTTTTTAAGACCCAATGAAAGGAAAAAAAAATTAGGACTTTTGCTTTCTCAGAAGCTATAAAAATAAATGCTGCAGAGAGATTTTTATTGTACTTTTGAACCTTCAACAAGTTCTCAGTAGACAGAAGATTTGGGTCAAGATTGCCCACTTAAACACTGAAAGACCCTGAAGATTCATCACAGTGGATACTCCCTTCATGAATGCAATTCAAGATCTTGCTACTAGTGCTAGATGGTCTTTTGAGAGCTTTTTGTTGTTTCAGTCACTTTCATCATGTTGGACTCTCCATGACCCCATTTGAGGTTCGTGTGGTAGTAAAGATACTAGAGTGGTTTGCCATATCCTTCTTTAGCTCATGTGACAGATGAGGAAACTGAGACAAACAGTGTTAACTGACTTGCCCAGAATTACACAGCTAGTAAGTGTCTGGGATCAGATTGGAATGCAGGAAGATGAGTCTTTCTGACTCAGCCTGACCTAGCTGTCGTCTTTTGAGAGGTACTATCACTGAAAAATTTTATCATCTTACAGCCATATTGGCAATGAGTCTCCTTGAATTTAGGCTGGCCTGTGCAGACAGGTGTGCAATCTATTAGCCATTCAAGACTCAGTGCTCTTCTGCCTTGGTAGCCTTGTGAGAGTTCACTCTCCACTAATCTTATCTTTCAAAACACAGGGTCCTCTTGAGGCTAAGATGAGGTATTACAGAAAAGTTGGCTGCTTCCAAGCTGACAGGGTGAAGCAAAGATGCTTGTCCCTGAGTGATGTTGTCAGATGCCTGATCTGTCACTGCTCAGCAGTCTCTAAATACTCACCTTTGACCTAATTGTCTCCACACTATTACTAAGAATTAAAGGATCCTAACTATACCCCATTACCTGTGTTTCTTATTTTCCGGTTATATACAATAATGCTTCTCAATGTTTGTTTCTAATACTTTGAATTCCAACTTCTCTCCCTCGCTCCCTACTCATCTGCGCTGAGAAGGCAATCAATTCAATACAGACTAAATATGTGTCGTTTTGCAGAAGACTTCCATAATAATCATGTTGTATAATACTGACTGAATTGTCCTCTATCCTACTCTATCCCCTGTTATTTTTTATTCCCTCATTTGACCTTGTCCCTTCCCAAAAGTGTTTATTTCTAGTTACTTCCTTCTTCCATTTGCCCTTCCTTCTATCATTCCCCTCACCCCACTTTTCTCCTCCTCCCCTGCTTTCCTGTAGTGTAAGATAGATTTCCATTCCAAATTGAGTGAGCATGTTATTCCCTCCTTAAAGTCATATGTGAAGAGAGTAAGCTTCACTTTTCCCTTCTCCCCCTCTCCCTTTTCTCCTCCATTGAACAAGATTTCTCTTATCTCTTTTATGAGTTACAGCCCGCTCCATTCCATTTTTCCCTTTCTCCTCCCAGTATTTTCCTCCTTTACCCCTTAATTTTTATTTTTTTTGTATGTGTGGATATCATTTCTTCTGATTCAACTCAAACTGTACTCTCTGTCTATGCATGTGTGTGTGTATGTGTGTGTATGTACAATCCCTCCACCTACCCAAATATTGAGAAAAGTCTCAAGAGTTACAAATATTTTCTTTCCATGGAAGAATGTAAACAGTTCAGCTTTAGAAAGTCTTTCATGATTTTTTTCTTTACCTTTTATTTACCTTTTCATACTTCTCTTGATTCTTGTGTTTGAAAGTCAAATTTTCTCTTCAGTTATGGTCTTTTCATCATGAATGCTTGAAAGTCCTCTATATCATTGAATGACCATTTATTCCCTTGAAGTATTATACTCGGTTTTGCTGGGTAGGTGATTCTTGGTTTTAATCCTAGTTCCTTTGACTTCTGAAATATCCTATTCCAAGCCCTTCAGTCCCTTAATGTTGAAGTTGCTAGATCTTGTGTTATCCTGATTGTATTTCCACAATGCTTGAATTGTTTCTTCCTAGCTGCTTGCAGTATTTTCTTCTTGACCTGGGAACTCTGAAATTTGACCACAATATTCCTTGGAGTTTCTCTCTTTGGGTCTCTTTTGGGAGGTGATCGATGGATTCTTTCAATACTTATTTTGCCCTCTGGTTCTAGAATATCAGGGCAGTTTTCCTTGATAATTTCATGGAAGATAATATCTAGGCTCTTTTTTTTTTGCTCATGGCTTTCAGGTAGTCCCATAATTTTTAAATTATTTCTCCTGGATCTATTTTCCAGGTCAGTTGTTTTTCCAATGAGATATTTCACATTATCTTCTATTTTTTCAAACTTTCGGTTTTGTTTTTTAACTGCTTGGTTTATCTCATAGTCATTCATTTCCCTGAACTCAATTCTCTCTTTCAAAGAACTCTTTTGTTCAGTAAGCTTTTGAAACTTCTCCTCCATTGGCTAATTCTGCTTTTTAAAGCCTCCTTCTCCTCATTGGCTTTTTGGACCTCTTTTTTCAATTGAGTTAGCCTCTTTTTAAAGGTGTTATTTTCCTCAGTATTTTTTTGGTTCTCCTTTAGCAAGCTGCCAACTCGCTTTTCAAGCTCTTCTATTGCCTGAGCCCAATTTAAGTTCCCTTTGGAGGCCCTGGAGGCAGGGGTCTTGACTTCCTGTGACAGTAAACCTTGTTATTCCTTGTCTGAAAGGATGGGAGGAGACACCTGTTCACCAAGAAAGTAATCTTCTATGGTCTTATTTTTTTCCATTTTTTTGGGCATTTTCCCAGTCAGTTACTTGCCTTCTGAATCCTTTGTCAAGAGGATGGTCCTATTGCTTCTCCTCTCCCTAGTACTGTATTCAAGGCTGAGATTCAACTCAGCTGCTCAATTCTCTGGTGTTTTGGGTCGGGGCAGGGCCATCACTCAGGGCTGAGGTTTAGATCAGCTGCTCCCTAGTGCCAGAGGCTTTAAGCTGAACTGACTGGACAATGCACCCAGGTTGCTTCCTGGCCACCATAGCTGCCTACAGTCTACTGCTGCTGCTATTGCCTGGGGCTATTGCTGGAGGAACCCCGTTCCCCTCTTGCCCAGATAGGAAAGCCCTCCCACACTGACCTTTGGAGCTTTCTTTGTCACATGTGGGTTGAGGGATCTGGAACACTCCCTGCTGGGAACTCTGCCCCAGAGGTCTGTTCAGATCCTGTTCCTCCTGGTGCTACGTGGCCAAGGCTGGGCTCCACTCAACGTCCTGTGAGATAGACCTTTCCTGTCAGCCTTCCAGGTTACCTTTGGCTGGAAACCTCTTTTAGTCTGTTATTCTGTGGCTTCTGCTGCTCTAGAATTTGTTGAGAGTCGTTTTTTACAGATATTTTGTGGATTGTGTGGGAAATGCTAGTGTATATGCATCTTTCTACTCCACCATCTTGGCTCCACCCACACTAGTATTTAAGGGGATCCAGGAAGGAATTTTCTCACTGGGGAATTCTCTATATCAATAAAATCCCAAGTCCAGTTCCTTGTTTCATACATTAAGGTTTGTAAAGCACTGTGAGACATTTTCTCATTTGATCCACACAACCATTCTGTGAAGTTGTGCTTTATTATCTCAATTTTGCAGATGAGGAAATAGACATACAGAGATTAAATGACTTGCCCAGCGTCACACAGCTAGTTTAGTGTCTAGAGGGGATTTGGGCCCAGGACTTCTTAATTCAAAGTCAGACTCATGGTCCTCCTATTAGGTGATTATAATCTTAGAACTTCACTGAAAATTAAGATTTAAATAGAATTTTTTTTAGACATTGAGAATCCTCCTAGCAAAACTAGTTTAAATTATTATTCATTAGATTCTTGCTCTTTAATAACCTCCTTTAAATATAATAATGTACAGTGAAATCAGTAATAAACAGAGCGAACATATAAATGAATGTTTGATATGTGGAATTTTAGCAGATATAGAGTTTTTTAATTTATTGAATCAGTGCTGTCCATAACCTTATATTCTCATGGTGTGTAGAATTATTTTTGTTCTACGTATATTCCACATGTCCTGTGTTGATGTATTTGAACCTATCAGTGCAAGCATCCCTGATGGGATGTATCACCTTCTGTCCACAGCCCTGGAGAAATTATATCTTTATGCTGACAGTGCAGCTGTTATGAATTGAGCTCATAAAATTGGTTTGGGAAAAAGTATTCTGTTGACATAAAGTATTGTTTTTCCTTAATTTCTCTCAGCTGGCTGTGATTTCAGGTCTGTAAAATTAGGGTTAACATCAACCCAAGGCAGAAGCGAAGCAGGAGCAGAATCTCTTTGCAAACATGGTCTACATTTCCTTAAAAGGCATTTAGTTGCTCAAGTTCAGTTTTGTCTCTTTCTGGCTTTTGGGAGCTCATTTTTTGTTTCATTCTTAAGAGTTGGATGCTCTACAACCACATGAAAGTACTAATGATTTGGCTGAAGTTATTTGTCAATATAGTTAAATGAAACATGGGCACTGAATGAATATAAAAACTGAGAAGTTTGGGATGATTGCTTGCAAATTTAGTTTGATAATTTTAGAAGAGGCATATTCTGGCATCCTGAGAGTTTATATCAGGGATTCTTAATCTTTTTTATGATATGGACCCATGTAGCAATCCAGTAAGGCTATGTGGACTCCTCAGAATGATATTTTTAAATGGACAAAATAAAACAGGATCACAAAGGAAACCAATTTTATTAAAATACAGTTATCAATATTTTAAAAATTTTTTCATGGACTAGGTTCCTTCCAGCATTCAAATCCTGTGCTCCATTTTCCCTTTCTCTCTTCCCTTCTGCATCCACTTTCAAACTCAGGAAGTTATTACTTAAATGAGACTTCATAACTGTAAAAGCAAAGGCAAACTTTAGAGGATGGGTGGCCTGTTTAGCTTCTCTTGAAAAGTTTCCACAGGAATAGATTTCCGTTTATATATTTGCCACTGTGTAGATGCTATGATAGGAAATGCCCATGATAAATAAAGAATATTCCATGGTTAGTTCTCTACTTGCAGGGCAACATGGTCCAAAGGAAAGATTTTTAGTTTCATCAGTCAACACACATTTATCAAGTGTTTTCTATGTGCCAGGCACTGGGCTGAATGCTGGGCTAAGCCTCATAGTACCTGCTTTCAAATCCTGGCTTACCTCTCATGTGACATTTTATCTAAGTTGATATATCAAAGTCATATATCACAACTCTGAGTCTCCAATTTTCTCTTCTTTAAGAGATCTATTGCTACAATAATCCATACCTATCAGAGAATTCTAAAGAAAAAGATTTTTAACTTTTTTTGGTTGTAGTATGAGTTATTTTTCTTGGACAGATTGGGATATCATTAGTCTAGCCCCTTCTCTGTTGTTTTTGATATACATTAGATGCTTTTAGTGTGACCATCTGTTTGGACTGAAATTGAAGAGCCTCGATCATATGATCCAAACAACAACATTATATACCACTGTGTCAGAGTAATTGGAATCTGGTCTTCCCAGGAGACTGAAAACACTGAATAAAGAAAAAGCCACATCAACTGGTGAATGAATGATGGAGGGGAGGAGGGGCAGCCAGTCTTTAAGGTAAAGATCAATAGGAACTGCTAGCTTTCATAAGATATAACAGAATTAGAAATTTAAAATGTAAATGTGAACCTGCTAAGTAACATGGTGTAAAATTCTCCAATGATCTGGAGCTGACCTTGAAT
This sequence comes from Potorous gilbertii, assembly GCA_028658325.1. Taxonomy (NCBI): domain Eukaryota; kingdom Metazoa; phylum Chordata; class Mammalia; order Diprotodontia; family Potoroidae; genus Potorous; species Potorous gilbertii. The sequence goes on from CM053771.1 coordinate 196,551,371, forward strand.
ATTCAAAGGCAATTCTGGTGGAATACAAGTTCAGGAAGGTTCTATCAAACCTGAAAAGCTTTGACTATGATCTGGGGAATAGATTGTGTACCTGTTAGGATTTGCTTAGTTAAGTTTGGAGAAACACATTATCACATATTTCATTACCAGGTGATGAGTATTTTTGGCCAGGAAAGCTCACAAAGAATACTTGATGAGATGTGGAAGTATTGCAATCTTTGTCAGTAAGAAGACTATTTGTTTAGATGAAATCTTAGACCTTTCAGTGTCAAAGTATAAGGATAGGAAGTGAGACACTAAACTGACTAGCTAGCTAGCTAGGAAACATTTTCCAACTTGTGAAACCTCTCTTACCATATAGATATTATCCTCAGAATGCATTTATATGCAAATGAATTATTTTTTCATTTTATTTATTGAAAAGTCTTTGGTAATATGTAATTTTATGGTGATAGAATCTCTTTAATTACCATAGCCAATTTTTCCTTGATGAAAAAATTTATATCAGAAACATGAGAACGTAGAGAAAAACTATTTCAAATCTTCTCTCCAATTTTTGAATATGGTTTCAGAATATTGGGGAAAGGAAAAGGAGGCATAAATAAAGGTAGAGGCAGAGGAGGAGAAGGGTAGAGATTCCCTTTCTTCCCAATAATGCTCTTTGACTTTGAATCAAGGAATTTTTCTGGCCCTCTTACTAAGCTTTTAATATAACTGGTGAGGTCTATCTAAACCACTGACCTATTTTAAAGGAGTCCTTTTTCTATCTCATGAAAGATGTCAAACCAATGTATGAAATGATGAAATGTGATTTCTTAACTTAGTAAATATAATTTGGCAACATATGTAAAATCATCTTGGCAACATGAATTTTCCTAATAGCTTTACTTATATGCATATATTTACTTATATGTATACTTATATATACATACAGGGATATTATGAGGACCAGATGAAGTAACATGTGGATAGAGCTTTGCAAACCTAAAAGTGCTATGTAAATGCTAGCTAGTACTATCATATTATTATGTATTATTTATGTATTTGTATACACATGATGCTACATTATATTTCATTATAATATTGTATTTTGTGCTATAATTACATAATACATGCATACATTTATACAGACACTCCTATTTGTATCTTGAAAGAGAAATTTATCATCAGTTTGCTGCTGGATAATGCATATTTGAGTCACAGCAACTTCTGGAGAACATTTCCTAAGTCACAAGGAACCCTACCTGGCTTACCCCTACTACTGAAGTCATGGATTCTTTTTTCTTTTTTGCTTTCCAGTCTTGTTGGTATGCTTTGTTTTTACATCACAGATATTACAGATGGTTCTCACTTTGAGAGAGGTCTTTCTTGAAACAAAACAGAACAGTTAAGTAACATTAGTAATTCAGTGACCTTGTCTGAAAAGTCATATATTTCACATCTATAGTATCCTCCCTACTTCTCTGTTTGAAAAAAATGAGCAGAATTCTCTTTATTTTCTTTACCTTCTGCTCCCCACTTCCCCATTGAAAAAAGAAAAGAAAAAAAGCAATTTTGAGGGATAGCAAATTTGCATAGTCAAGAAAAATAAATTCCTCCATGGCCACAGAAAATACATCCATCCATCCATATATGTATATATATATGTGTGTGTATATATATATATACACATATATATACACACATATATTCTATATCTAAATCTATCACCTCTTTATAATAGATGGCATATTTCATCATTGGCCCTCAAGAGCCACATAAGGTCCTTGTCTTCATCATAACTTACATCTTACAAAGTTGTTTATAACTTTATTGTGTCACAAAGTTGTAGAAATTTTTTTCCTAGTCCTATTTATTTCATTCTTCATCAGTTTATAAAAATCCTCAATTGTTCATTTTTGTAGTATTGACGTCAAAGTGTAGGTTGTTCTTCTATTTCTGCTCATTTCACTCTATATCATCTCATCACTATCTTTCCCTGTATTTTTAAACTCATTTATACACTAATTTCTTAGAGTACAATAATATTCTTTCATACTCATTTTTCAGAACCTATCCAGTCACTTCTCATTTGTTGGATAATATCTTAGTTAACAAATTTTTTTTATACATAAAGGACTTTTTTTTCTTTGGGATATAAGCCCAGAAGTGATATAGCTGGGTTACTTGTGATGTTTTGTTGGTAAACCTGTGGATGGGTAATTCTGGAAAGCATTTTGGAGTTATACATGAAAAGTCACTAAATACTTCATTCTCTTAGAAATCATAGATTGTTTAATGATTGAAGTGTGCCTGGAATTGTCACTTTCGAACAAAATGCTGGAATGGCTGATAAGAGCTTAAGCTATGGTACAACCTGGAGTGAAACTTTGGAAGGCATGATTTTAGTAATCTGATGCTTTTAGAATCACCAAAAGTGATGCTAGTGATGGAGAGGTCTGGGGCAGGGTTATTTCTTACATCTCTTTCTCATATTACATATCAGTTGTAGTGGACAGAGGAGACAGTTTCCCCTTGGATTTGGTAGAGGAAAGTTCAAGAGTGACATTTGCAGGGCGGTGGCAGATTTTGATGTTTGGACCAGACTCTGAAGTTCCCTGTACTGAGAAAGACTTGGGGAAAATTAGCAGCAACCTGGCTGAGCTGTGAAAAATGAGTTGGTCCAGTGGATAGAGATGATGTAAGACTCCAGTGGGAACAAGAGTTAAGAAGGGCCATGGTTGAAGAACCTCCAACTCCACCTACCTTGTAAGACATTCTCTATTGAAGCTATAAGTTCATTCTTTGCTAATAGACTATGGTACAAGTCCCATTAAATCCTTATACATTCTGTAATAAATATGTGCATGTTGTACTCCCTGATTGCCTTTGTCGCTCACGTTAGCTGACTCAGATATTTTAGAAGTCAGTCAAAACCAGGTATTCCTAGGAAGGAGACACTACAGAGATAAACATGAACTATGATTTTATTATTGACAAGTGCCGAAGATTGAATGCTGTGCATTTATCCTCAAGCAATGTAGCAGTAACACAGGTGTGAGAAGTTGGTACATTACTCAAAGCTCTGTTCTTCCTATCAGATGTGATTATACTTGCTTTTGTTTGGTTGTTGCCTGGTGGACAAGAATAACACTGCTTGGGTAAGAATGGTCTTGTCCTAAGGCGTTTATTCCTTTCTGGCTTCCTCCCCTAAAAGAAGCATTTCCTGCCTTTCAGTCAAATGATGAGTAATTTTCAGACTTCAGGATGTGACATAGAGACCAGTCAGGCCATAATTATTTTGATGGGATAGATGACAAATCAGCTCTTAGCATACATCCCATCTAGGTAAAGTCAGGAAATACAAGGAAAGCTGAAAATAGCTTGTGGCTGGGTGGCAGCATCTTTCACTTCAATGATATGGTGTCAGATTAAAGAAATCATGCTTACCAAATTTCTCATTGCAATACCTAAACAACTTGGTGCTTCTTGTCATTTTAATTTAAATGATTTTTGGCAATTAGGAAGTATCTTAAGAATGAACTTAAGGGGAAAAGGCTGAGGATTGTCACACTCTTTAGCCAAGATAAAGATATTGCAACTTATGTAAAGTAATAACAAGCAACAAAACGAAACCCCAATAGAATGTACGGTACAATGAAATATAGAAAAATAACAGCAACACAATTCAGTGAGTACACAGATGGAAAAAAAGCGGTCACAATGTGCCATAATACAAAAAAGTTCTAATGTATGTAGATCAACTTTTTATTTGGGTACACTTTAAGTAGTATATAGTTTGTGGTTTATTGTGATTTTTATTATGTTAGCATTATGTTTGTCAAGGCAATTCTATGAAATTACTATTGAGTTTATAACAATATTTTTAAAAGATGCTGTATGTACTATGTATAACACAGAGAACGTATTAGAAGAAGCACAAAGTATTTGGAAGATGACAGAGTATTTAGGACAACAAAAACATTTCTAGGGTAGGTTTGACAGTTTGTTACTATTGAGTCATAGACCTCAGTCTCTTAATTTCTTTATACCAGAAATAGAGACAGAAAAGGACCTGGCTAAGTCACTTATCCTGTCTCAGTCTTAGTTTCAATATCTATAGAATGGGAATAGTAACTGCACCTACTTCAAAGGGTTATTGTTCAGATCACTTTAGGTAATATATGTAAAGTGTTTTGCAAAGTTTAAAACACTATATAAATGCTAGCTATTAATTTTGTTGTTGTTATTATTAACAAGAATAAAAATAACTTTATGCCAAAGAGTTAATATGAAAGTGCATCTCTATTCTCACGGGCATGAATGGAAAAACTGAATCCAGACGTTTAGTTAATTCCAGGTCCTGCATTCCATCTGGCAGAAATTTATCAACTGAGGTGAAAAATCAAGAAAGAGGCACTTATGGAAGGAACAGTCTCATATTATGAGGGCTACAGTTCTTAGTTTAACAAGCCATGCTGTTAGATTTCATTTTCCTACAAGAGGTGCCCTGTTGGAGAGCCTCTCCAGCAGAGATGGCAGTTGGGAATCATCGATTCATCTGCCAAAACTAAGATATGAAGAATTTTGATCCTCTTCAAAATTCTTTTCTTTATTTCAATTTCAGTGTACACTGTAAGAAGGACAGACTTAGAGCAGTGCAATGTGTAATGGAAATACAAGATCACCTGGAATTTCCTGGTCCTAGTTTATCCTTCAGAGACTTCCCATTTTCCTCCCTTTTCTAAGTGGCAGATGAAGGGAAGACACAGTGAGAATGTCATTTGATTCTGATATTGGATATTTGATTTATAGCCAAAAAAGAAAGAAGAGACCATATCCTTACTTAGTCAGCTTGATCTGAGGTCCTATGTCCAGGACAAAGGGACAAGGACAAACTCAAGACCTTTCTCTGCCTGTAATAATGACAGCTAAACAAAAGAAGGAGACTGGACTGAGTCAGACTTGGGAAATGGCAAAGCACTTTTGATTATTTCCAAACTGGTTCATCTTCCCCACCAAAAACTCCTCTTTTGGGTACCAATTCTCACCCCTAAAATGCTGCTTCCCACCCTGCCTCCCCACCTTGACTGAGATTTTGTATGGCTGCAAAGTCATGGAAATACCATGATTCAGAGTGACCCAAAGGACTTCAATAATGTAGATATAAATGGGAAGCAGCATGTTACCTATGATGTCTTGTGTGTAAGAAATAGTATAACATACATCATCAAGTACATATATATCAGAAGAAAGAGATGGGCTGGTCATAGTGTAGGAGGAGTGAAAGATAAAAGATGAGTACCTTGAGTACCATACGTTATATCCATGAAATATGAAATAAATTCTTAATGGTCATTATTACAGGCAGAAACATGAAAATTGAAAGTTTTGACTCTAGCATACTGGGGAAGACCTTTGTGTAGGGGTTTGGAGAAAGGTGGGGACACGAACTGCTGTGAATGAGAAGGCATGGAAAAGGAAACACCAATGAGGGAAGGAAGGAAACAAGCATTTAGTAAGTGCCTATTATGTGCCAAGGACTGTGCTAAGTGATTCATGATACCATCTCATTTGATCCTCTCAGTAATCCTGGGAGGTAAGTATTGTTTTATCCCCATTTTGCACAGAAGGAAACTGAGGCAAGCAGAGGGTTAAGTGACTTGTGAGTTGCTCAGCTAGGAAGGGTCTAAGGCTGTATTTTAAGTCAGATCTTCCTATCTCCAGTCCCAGAGCTCTGTTCCCCATGGTGCCATCTAGCTGCTCCTGAATTCACAGATCATCAGCACGCTTCAGCATCTCTGAGGAGAGGTTCTAGCACATTTCACCCCATGGACGTTCCTTTGTCTGTTGATAATGTTTGCTTTTCTTGGTCCACCCTCCAACCCTCTAATCAGAGGGAAAATTGCACTGTCCTGGGTGTTAGAACATGTAAACAGGTCAAGCTATACATGGTAATTTGAGGAGAGAGTGGGCACAGATAGATAAGGAGGATTAGGGAAAGCTACTTGTTGGAGGTGGCTTTTGATCTGAGCCTTGAAGGTAGCTAGGGAATATAAAAGGTAGAGATGAGGGGGGAAAGTGCATTCCAGGCATGAGGGCTAACTCAAGTAAGGCAAAGGGGTAGGAACTAGCATGTCAAATTCAGGGAAGGGTAAATAAGTAAATTTGACTAGTAGAGTACATAGTATCATAGATTTTGAGCTGGAATAGATCTTAGAGGGCATTAAGTCCAACCCCTTTGATCATAGACAAGGAAATTGAGACATCAAGAGGATTTTACTTTTCTAGGGTCCCACAACTAGTATCTGAGGCAGGATTTTAACTCTGGCCTTCCTGATTCCAAGTGTGATAATCTACCCACTAATACCACTTTACATGAACAAGAATAATGTGAAATAAACCTAGAAAGGTAGATTGGAACACAATTTTGAAAAGTTTTAAATGATAAGCACCTGCGACAGTATTTAAGAAACAATAAGGAACCAATGAAAGTTCTTGAGGAGAGAAATAGTGTGGCGAGATTTGGAAAAATTCTGGAATTTTGGAAGAATTTTATTATGACTTTTATACAGAGAATCAATTAGTAAGGCGAAGGACAAGAGTCTGAGAGTCCAATGTACAATTTTCTTTTTGCTGCAGATTCTTCAGATATGCAAATCTAAGAATCAGAATTATATTACACACCTGTAATAAACTCAGAGGTGCAGAGAAAGAAAATCATGGCATAGAATTCACAAATGAGGCAGCTGTGGTACAATGGAAAGAACATTGAATTGGGTGACTGCAGGTTCTAGATTCAAATCCTAGCTTTACTATTTAGTATCTTTCTGACTTTGATCAAAGAGGTAGGTATCTTAAGGTTTCATTTTCCTTGCATTTAAAATGGGAGGATTAGATTTGATGGTCTCAAAGATCCCTTCTAGATCTAAAGCTATTATCTTATCATGTTCTATCTCTCATCTCTTCTGTTGTCTTTTCTCCCTTCAAATGACAGGGATGTTGTTTATTGTGAATTATGTTTTTAGTTTCATTTTGAAACTATGTTATTGTCTCCACCACTGGCTTGGATTTTTTTGAGATAAGTTGAGAGTGCTTATTGCCAGTGTCTTTCTTTCCCTTCAGCAACCTAGAAAATAGTTGGAGTGGGCATCTTCTCTCTAAAAACTGGAAACTGGAAATATCCCAGATTTCCCTGCTCTCTCACATTTAGCAATTCTATTCACCTCTCATGTAGGGAAAGGACATGGAGTCATCTCCACCAATGTGGACAGGTCCTATATAATTGACTCTGAGCCAAGGATTACATCAATTTGATTGGAGACAATGAATTTATGTAGGAGAGCAGTGGGAGATAAGAAAACAAAGTTGAATTAAAACCAAGTCATGGAGGTTCTTGAATATCAGAATAAAGTGTTTTGCACTGTAAATAATAGGAGATTTTGAAGGTATTGAAAGGGAGAATGGGAGAATACAAAGTGATGCTTCAGGAGAATGTTGATCCACACAAAGGAGTTGATCCACAGAAAAGCAGTGAGATCATTTCCATGTATTGAAGACATGTATTCATAGGGCCTGTATTGAGGAATTGTATCAGAAACAGATCAGAAAGAACAATTCTGAGACGTCATGAAGGAGGACAGCCCTTGGTAACTGACTGAATATAAGTAATGTCAAAGAAGGAGAAGTCAAGTTTATATTGAGATTTTGAGTAAAATAGAGAAAATGATTTCTATTTTAAGGAGATCAATAGGATTCTTTAAGTAGGGCAGACACTCTCCAGTGATGTAAGTGCACAAACTCAATCAACGGTGATGCGAGAAATGCCCAGATGGAGAGAAAGGCCAGTGTGAAACCTAGTGGTCAGGTGTTGGCTAGCGTCCTGGGCAAGTCTACGCTTCTGTAGGCTGACTCTTCTGGCTGGTGACCTAGAAGCCCCTGGCTTTGATTCCATTCTCCTTGTATTTAGTTTTGCTCAGTTTATAATCTATGAGTCTAACAATGTCCTTGGCTTTGATTCTGATCTGCCCTGTGTGGACTTTTTGAGTATTTGGTCTTCTAAATTAGTGGAAATCCTTGGCAGAATAAAAAGCAACACCTCGCCGTACAATATTTATGGAGTACTCCTGTAAGTCAGTAATAATAGTATTAGTTAGATTATCTAGTGTTTTTATAATTAAGAATTATAAATTATATTCTAAAACTTTTGTTGAACTATAAAAAGCAGTTATTTTATCCATCTGTGCAACAGTTCCCAGAATATTTAATATAGAAATAACAAGGTAGCAATTGATGACAGTACTGCTTCTACCTGAAGTCCATTGAAAATATAGAAAGAATGAGACAATAAAAATAGCAATAGTATCTGACCTACAGAGCTTTAAGGTTTAAAAAACACATGTATCATCACATCTGGCCCCAAAAACAACTGTCTGAGACGGGTACTATTATTCTTCCCATGTTACCGATGAGGAGATGGATTTGGATTTTGTCCAAGTTCACAGAGTGAGTGTAGGAAGTGGAATTAGAACCCAGATATTTCTTACTTCAAATCCATATACCACAGAATACATGCCTTCACAGAATATGTGCATATTGATTTTTGGAATATTTTGCATTTGCATAGTAACAACTGTTTTCAAAGAGCTTTCATATTATTTTGCCTTTCCAACATCCCCATGAGATAGATAGGAGGGTTAGTCAGTCTTATGAGCACTTTACAGATGAAGATGCCATAAGAGATTGCCTGGGGAGGTCAAATAATTAGTCGGGGTTTCTAAGCTGTGAAGGCCAATGGATTTCACTGGCAAATCCATTTGAGGATAAAATAAGAATTAACTTAAAAGAAATTGACAAAAGAGAACAGTGCTGGTATATTCTTGAAGAACTGACTCTACCTAGGTTTCAGGTATGAGGGTGTACGGTGTAGGGGGGATACAGGAGCCAGATGAGTTTACAAGTGGGACAATGCACAAATCTGAAAACAGTAATCACTGATCAGTGAACCCTCTTGGGGCAGTTTCCGGCATTCTGCATACCTTCTAGTTGTGCTTTCTCCCTCTTTCATGTCTGGTTATACTTCTTTCTCTCTCTCTTTCCCTATCACGTAGACCAAGCACAAGTTCTTGCTAAAGGAGGCTATTTTTCTGGACTTCTGCATTTGGCTGTTTTGTTTCTGGCAGGTGTTGCTCTTTCATTTTACATAGGAGGCCAAAAATTCATCCTAAACTCTCCCTTCATCAGAAGTCATCCTTGTACTTTGTAGTGCCCTCAGGAGAGGACAGTCAGACCCACTGTGTCACAGTATCATGGTCCAGCTCTGCCTTGTTTTGGGAGTTCCATCTCAAACTTCCACTCTGGGAATGAGGGGGTTTTGGTTCATCTTCTTTATGCCTTCTTTATGTTTTCATAATTGCCACAGGCAAGGATGCAAAGTATGGTCCTTTGGAAAATGACAGCGTTCTTTCATCCAGAGTTCTTCAACTCTGAAGGCTAGCTCTGATTTTCATCGAGAGAAAATTACTTCTAAATTCCTCTGAGTTTCTCATTTCCCTCTCTCCTTCCATGCACCCCACTGTGAATCAGTTGGATCCTCTCAAGCATGCAATTCAATTACTTTTATTGTGAAGTTGAACCATGATTGTCCTTAATGGTCAGAAAATTATCCAGCATCTAAAAAAACAAAATGCACAATTAAAAACCCAGCCACAGAGTTTTCCCTGTGATTTGTTTCTGACCATAGAGAAGTATTTTTATGTGAACTCCCCTTTCAGTAATCTGACATTTCACATTTGTTCTCCAAATTTTTTACAAGTGGAAATTTGTTCTTTGAACCAAGAGTATTCTTATATTGAATGAAATGTTAATTTGCCTGAATGTTAATTTGTTGTGTTCCTTAGGGAAGCAAAAGTATTTCATCTTGATTTATGAGAATTGTCAGGTATTAAGGGACAGACAGTGTTATTGTTCAGTGGTTTCAGTCATGTCTGACTCTTCATGGTCGTATTTGCAGTTTTCTTGTCAAAGATACTAGAATGGTTTGCCATTTCCTTCTCCAGCTCATTTTTACAGATGAGGAAACTGAGGAAAACAGGGTAAAGTGACTTGCCCATAGTCATATAGCTAATAAATGTCTGAGATCAGATTTGAATTCAAGAAGAGGAGTCTTCCTGGCTTCAGACCTGGCGCTCTATCCATTGTACCACCCAACTGCCTGAGGGATAATAGATAGCAGGGTTTCGATTCAGTCCTTAACCTAGTGTGGATCCCAGGGCAACTTACTGAATTTTGCAATAACTTTGTTTCTCTTTCAAAAAGAGAATGGAAGGAACCTTTTAAGCTTTTTGTCATTGTTAGAAATATCTAGTGAAAATAAAGAGAGTTAAACAGAGAGAGTTCTGAAGCTGATGTCATGAATGATATATGACTGTGAAGAATTATCATTACTTAGTTAACAAATGCTTATGGAGCATCTGCTATATGCCAGGCACTGTGCTAAATTCTGGGGAAAGAATGAAATGTCAAAACAATTCTGACTCTAAAGGAGATCACAGTCTAATTAATACATATGCTTATATAAATCTATATACATATTTACACATATATGTATATATGTGTGTGTATATATACATATATGTATTTGTTTATGTGTGCACCTATATCTATATGTCTATATTTATATCTATGTATCTATATATAAAATTGGAGTTAATCAGCAGAGGTAAAATATTAAAATTAAGTCTCTTTTACACGCTAATTTCTGGGGATACAAATAAAAGCAAAAATCAGTCCCTGCTCTTAATGAGTTCACAGTTTAACTTCTTTGTACCCTTGGACTGATCTAATCACTAAAGCAGTCTTTTTTGGGATCTTCATTTCCCCAGGCTGATGACAACACAGATGCTTCAAATATTTGTTACTAATGAAACTGGTGTTGCAGCTATGAAGTATTCCAGGAATGTTGTTCATAATAATCTTTAATTGGCAATGTGGGGGATTTTCTGTAGGTGTCACATGGAAATTATTTTATTATGTGGTGGGGTTGCTTTGAGTAATCTGGGGACAGGGAGTCATTGAACTTTATGAACCAGTAATTGTCTTGATGGAGCATCAAGGGTTTTGCAATGTACTGCAATTGAATATATGAGGGGAGGAGCCTCATCCTCCTCAGCTTGAGGAGAGCCTGGGAAGCCTGGGTGAGTAATGCCTGATGAGGTGCACAAACAATCTAAGGCATGCACCTACTCCTGTGGTGGTGAATAATGCCAACCAATCACAAAGCAGAAAGAGCAAGGCAGGAACTGAAGCCACTTTAAAAAAAAAAGTAGTAGTGTTGGGTATCTGTTACTCTGGTAAAGGGTATAGATAAGGAGTTAAAACCTGTGTTACACCTACAGACAAGCATTCACCTATTAAGGTTCTGCTAGGTGCCAGGTGTTTTGCTAAACCCCAGGAAAGCGGAAATAAGCCCTTGCCCTCAAGGAACTTCTGTTCTATAAGGGTAGACAACACATGCAGATTTTAAGTACATAAAAATAAACAAAGATAATTTTAGTGAAAGATGTCACTGGAGGAAAGGAAGTGGTGTCAGGAAAGGCTTTGTGGAGAAGGTGGCATTTGAGCTAAGCTATGACAAAAGTTAGGGGTTGATTTTAAGAGATGAAGGTAGGAGGGAATTCATTCCAACCCTAAAGGATGGCCTGTGTAAAGAAATGAAGGCTTCAGATGGAAACCTATCTGTGACAAATAGGAAGAAAACCAGGTTGTGTTGGGGGCAGGGGCAGGGACTGCAGAATCTGTGATGGGAAGAAACGTATAATATATAGAAAGATAAACTGGAGTGAGGCTATAACAGACTTCATGTGTTCTATGGAGGACAGTGTGTCACTTAGGTGACTGATGGTCACTACCTTTGCTGTGGCTAATGAAACCATAGAACACATTCTGCAGTGGGGAAAAATGTAAAAATTGTTTCTGAGAAAGAATTTTATCTATCTGTCTGTCTGTCTGTCTATCTATCAATTTATTTTTTTTATCAACAATTCCTTTTAGGAATTTTCAGTCCCAGTGTGGAATGAACTGTGAATTTTGGACTTGAGATTTGGGTTCTATTTCAAGTCTTAACCACGTTTTACCTCTATCAATTAGATTTTAAGCCCCTTGAGGGTTGACTGTTATTTTTCATCTCTATTACCAGGGCCTCTATTACCAAAAATCTAAGCTTTTGTAAACTTCAAAGGGTTATATAAATGTCAGCTTATTTTTAAAATTAGGAGTTATTAGCAAATGTTTCTTGAATTGAATTGACTTATTTTAATTCTGGCTACAGTTGCCATTATGTATCTTATTCTACTTTCTTTCAAAGTAAAAAAGGGTCTGGTTATAACTTAGCCACTGACCCACAATGTGTGGACAGGGGTCATAGGATCATAGATTTAGAGGTAAAAGAGACCTTAAAGTCCTTCGGGTCCAAACCTCTAATTTTGCAGATTAAAAAATTAAAGTCCATAATAACTTGCAGGTAGCAAGTAACAAAGATGGGATTTGAATCCAGATTCCTTGACATTAGATTGCAAAAAGTTTTGTGGAATTCACTAGTCTGTAAAGTTAGGGAGATAAATGATTTATTTCTAAAGTCCTCCACATAGCTCAAATTTCTCTTCTAAAAACTGCCCTTTCCAAATATTTATCTCTGTGTGGCTTAGACTCACTATGACCACAAATTCTCCCTCTACTTCCCTGTACAGTTCCTCTCATGAGGGCAGCGGTGATTCTCTGGTGCATGGGGAAGCAGTTTCACATAGCCAAGACTGAAAGAAGGAGAAGAGGAATTTCTCTTCTTTTTCACTACCAACGTAGCCTGTGGGTTGCCTGTATTATTCCTTGATCTTAATACATAACCAAACCATCTACTTTTCTGATCACATATCTGGATGATTTCTCTTCCTATGCATATGTCATATGCTAAAAGCACCACTGCAATTTTGTAACCTGACATTTGATTCTTTGCAGATTAAGATGTTGCTTGAGTTGGAACCATCATAACACCAGGAAATATTAGTATTTGTAGGTTTCTTGTTTGAGATATTTCCTTAGTATCATTGAAAGTACTATGTAGTTTCTCAAGTACAATTCATTCTGTTTTCTAATTCCTATTTCATATTTAATATTTAATAAAACTGTTTTAATTATGCTTTTTAAAAAAGTTTGGTTGCCTTTGGTTCTTCCACCACAGTCATTTCCTGACACATAGTAGGTATCTCATAAATGCTTGTTTCCTTCCTTTCTTCCTCCACCTCCTCTATACTATGTCCACATGGGGGCAACTAGGTGGTGCAGTGGATAGAGCACCAGTGCAAGAATCAGAAGGACCTGAGTTCAAATCTCACCTCAGACACTTGGCACTCACTAGCTGTGTGACCTTGGGCAAGTCACTTAACCCCAATTGCCTCATCCTGAGTCACCTCCAGTCATCCTGATGAATACCTGGTCACTGAATTCAGATGACTATGGAGGAGAAGTGAGGCTGGTGACCTGCACAGCCCTTTCTCACTCAAAACAAAGTCAAGTGCAAGTCATGTCATTATTTCCCTGATGACATGGTCTTCTGCAGTGGACAAACACACACACACATGGCATAGATCACCCCCTACACCTTGCCCCACCACTACTCAGAACCCAAGTCACTGCAAACACTGGCAGATGAGAAAGGAAAATTCTGACCCCTCAAGACTGGTGGGGGTTGGGGGTGGTCAGCAAAATAAGAAAGCAAAAGAAATTTGACTATTTTTGGTCCCCAGCACCTGCCACTGATTAAAATAATACCTGCTGGGACCATGTCACCATTTCCTATCCATTAGGATTGTTTGAATTTATTTTCCCTTAACCTCATCATTTGTAGGACATCTCTGAGAAATATTAGGGTTCTTTATCCATAAGAAAAGTCTATTTTCTCTTCTCCATAGTAGGTCTCCAACAGCTTCCAACTTTTCTTCTTCTCTGAGACCCTTCCTGGGTAAATTTAGAAGTAAACCATAGATTTGGTGGTATGTCAGTCTTCAGGCCTCTTGAGCTCCTCTGTGTCCCCTTTTCAATTTGCAGAGTTAGTGGTAATATAGAAGTGAAACCAGAGAAGGGATGAAGGCAGAAAGATGATAGGTTCTTCGAGTTCTGTGGAACAAAGACACATGGAAGTAAATTCATTCTCATCGGCATTTTCATTGTTATTATTTCTGTAGTCACCCAAAGGGTGGGTTTTTCAGGGAACTTAACTCCTCTGTTCTTTTTCAGGTGAGTAAGACTGGACATCAGAGGTAGGTGACCTGGAGTAGCTGCTTCAGCCAGTGTGATTTAGGGTGTGCCCACAATCACCGGCTTCCACCCTGGTCCTTTCTTTTAGCTCTTGCCTTGGCTGCCCCACCCTGGGTCAGCCTGCCAGCCAGAAGTGTAAACAAGGTGACAGGGCTCAGTGTGATCTCTGAGTTGGTGCTAGTTTGAAAGCAGAAGAGGAAGGAGATGGGAGGCTGTACAAGAACGGCTAGTCATATGTGGAGGAGAAAACAGGTAGTAATTTGAAGAGGCCTTATCTGTTAACCTGGATTTTTTTTTCGATTTCTTTTAGAAGTTTTTACAAAGGTACTTAAGAAGAGAGAAGGAAACCTGTGGTCTTAGACAGTTATAGGGATTAGATGCCTAAAAGTTTTTTTTTTTAATGTTTCTGTTATTTGACACAAAATAAGTGGAGATATTTTGCTTCAGTAGGATCCTGTTTTAAACTTGACACTTATTTAGATCCTGATATTTTGTAGATGGATTTTTGGGGGTCTTTCCTCCCCTCATTTCCCTTAGGTCAATGATGATTCACTGGGAACATGGGTTCGTTACACATTTCATGTCCACATCGTTTCATGGATCTTGGAGTGGGCACCAGCCCAGACATTGTCTGGGACCTATAATGACTTGCTGATCCTTCATCTTAATGATTGTGAGGCACATCCTGTTGTTTTTCCTTTCTTTATCATAAGGAAAGGTTCTGACTCCAGTAAGAGAGGAATTATCTTGGACTTGGGCTAATTCTGAGATGTTTTCATATACCTTAAGGCATTCTTCATAAATTTTTAAAATTTACAATCAGTTAATACTTTCTTTCCCCTGAACTCATATTTTATGAGTGGGCCAGTGATACTTGATCCTTGTCACATGAATCAAAAATAAATTGGAAAAAGGAAAGATTATTGAAATTGGTGTTAGAAGGACCTGGGTATAAGGAGTTCTCACACCTTTTTTTAAAAAGCTGTATTACCTTGGACAAGTCATCTAACTTTACTGAGACTATTTCCTTCTCTAAAAAGTGGGATGTAGATACTTTACCTATCTCATAGGATTATTGTGAAGAAAGTCTATTATAAGGTCTATTATATTATAAACGTTTGTGCTATTTACATGGGGATAATTGTTACCAATAATAATTATACTTATCCTTCAATATTTGTTATTTTTGCTATCCTTGAAGGTACTAAGAATAATTAAAATAACATTATTATGAATAACAGTTATTATAAGCATTTTCTTTTGGAGGCAGCTATGTGATATAATAGATAGAGGGCTGGACTTTGAGTCAGGAAGGCCTGACTTCAAATCCAACCTCAGACAGTTACTAGCTGTGTGACCCTGGGCAAGTCATTTATCCTCTGTCTGCCTCAGTTTCCTCAATTGTAAAATGAGGAAAATAATAACCTCTACTTCTCAAGATTTTTGTGTGGATCAAATGAGATAATATTTGTACAGTGCTTAATACAGTCCCTAGCACATAGTAGGTACTTAATAAATACTTATTTCCTTCATTTCTTTTACATGTTCTGACTTTTACCATTTTCTGATATGATATAGTAGAAAGAAAATGTGGGAGGCCAGGAACCCCCCTTTTCATAGCAGCTCTGCTGCTAACTAGCTGTGACATGACCTTCCACTTATTTTGAACCTCATTTCCCTTGACTGCTCAATGAAAGGGCTTGGACTAGAAGATCTCTGAGGTCCCTTCTAGCTCAAATATTCTATAATTTTCTCATCTTCACCATTAATATAATCACTAATATTTTCCTCTTCAGCACAGATCATATTTAATTAAAACTTACATGCAATTTTTGATCATTTGTTTGACTTAATGTTGTTTATTGCCTTAAATGCTCTTCCTATACAAGTAAACATAACCTGCTTGTTGAAGTATTGCCATGTCATTTACATTGTTTTCTGCATAATACTTTGGTGAAACTAAAAAGCATGGCAAATAACTCCATTGTTGTACATGCTAATATATTGGTCTCTTTTTCCATACTTTGTTGAAGGTGCCCATAAGGTATACTCTACCTAACACTGTTAGGTAGAATATTAACAGTATTAACATGCAGTTAATTGATGCCACCAAAAAAAATTGCTGTAGCTCAAAATATATTGCAGGGGGTAATTAGTTACATAGCAACATTACTATAAATGGATGATGCATTCCTAGGTAGACAAAAGTCAGACTATAAAAATCAGTCTTTTCAGAGACTTCAGATTACAGTAGAGCTAGTGTGAGAAGGATGAATAGCTGTCAGATCTCAGATGTGGAAACCGTACACTATACAAGTTTTCAGAGGGACCCTTGAGGCCTGCTAATAGCCCGTGGAATTAGTGAGGGAGTGGTGCTGACTGCAACACAGGAAGGAAAAATTCAAGTGTTGTCTTGGAAGTGGAATAGGAAAAGCAGCTAAGTCTTTCCTGTTCAGTGATGTAGAATGGTTCTTGACTTTAGATTGAGGTTTAATTATTGTCTTTGTATTTCTAACACCTACCACAGTATCTGGCACATAGTAGGACCTTACTTAATGCTTGGTGATTGATTGTTTGATGTTAGTCAAACCTAGAGGAAGGGAGGGGAGAAGGAGAGGGAATGTAAAGAAGGATTGCGAGAGAGACTGAGAACTAACTACTGACCCTATAATTTCAGCTTATTAATTATTGGTAAATTTGAAGGTGCCCAGGATTTTCTTGCCTTAAGACTAATATAATTGTAAGTGACTTTGGGTTCCTTTGCCTGCCTCACTGTAAAAAAAGAAATGCATAACCCTTAACAGAGGTTGGGCTATGTCCACATAGAGCATTCACATGTGTGGTTTCATTTTGATGAGCAGACAAAAGTAGAGATCCAATAGGTGCCAGTCTAGCAGATGCTAGATATAGGATGCAATGCAGGATATTCTAACTTATACTGGGTAATTTATTATTGTCTCATAAAAGGTCTTTACAAGATTTGCTTTGATGCATAGATGACTGTTTTTGGATAAGCATATTAGTTACATGTCATTGAGTGTTTCTAAAGTGTTCTCATATGGTAGAAAATTCTTGCTACTAGTATTGTTTGTATGTGGTTCCATTTGTCCCTGGAAACCCCACTTTTCCTTTCACCATAAGATTTGACTCACTTGTACCCTCCCCACATTCTCATTGCCATTATGTCTTGGGCTTGTGTTGTAGGCTAGGATGCAGACTGCAACAGGCTGTATTAGCTCAGCCTCCCTAGGGCTATCATGAGCCAAGACACTGTGAAACAGATATGGAGCAGTTTGAGTTAATTTCAGTCAAGTAGATTGAACAAAAATACAGCTTTGGACTAGGAACACATAAGGTTGGCTCTGTGGATTGAGACCTTACAATAACTTCAGGAATCTCATTACAGGTTGCTTTCAATTTTTTAAGTACTACTCAGGAGCTTATCAAGTACATATTTAGTATATTAATTATTTATCTGAACCCTCAGACTCTGACTGGTGCATTATATTTGGAATCCATTTTGGGACACACCTGGGTGCCTTGTGATCTAGATTTGCCTATGGGGAAGGATGCCAGCATTTCCCTTTCATTTTAGCCCACTCCCCCAAAGCAGCACACAAAACTTCTTTAAGTGCTGAGCTGTTTCTTTTGTTACAATTATTACAACCAAGCCCTGCAGAGAAACATAACAAAATTGAAATAATGGAGAGAAAAGTTCATAAGGTACAAAACTCTCTCATGAACCCTAATCCTACAAGTAAATAAAAGGGAACTAGGTATTAATCTTCCCTCTCTGTTCCTTGATTAAAACCTTCCTGGGACATGTGGCTTTTAGATTCAGATAACTTAGTCCTGTCTGAAAGGCTTGATGTTAGCTGAATTCTAGGTTTCATATGCAGTGGATAAGAGTGTTAAGCCTGGAATCAGGAAGATCTGAGTTCAAATCCAGCCTCAGACATTTACTAGCTGTGTGACTGTGGGCAAGTCACTTAATCCTCTTTAACTCAGTTTCCTTTTCTGTAAAATGAACTGGAGAAAGAAATGGTAAACCACTCTAGTATCATTGCCAAGAAAACCTCAAATGGGGTCATGAAAAAACGGACATGACTAATCAACCAAAAAAAGCAGCAATCTCTTTTTCTCTGTCATCATCATCCTCACCACCACCACCATCATCATCATCATTAACATTTTTACAGCACTTACTATGTTTGAGGCACTCAGCTAAGCACTTTACAATTATCTCATCAGATCTTTACAACAACCCTGGGAGGTGGTATCATCATTATCCCCATTTTACAGACAAGGAAACTGAGGCCAACAGAGGTGTAGCGACTTACCCAGGGTCATACAACTGGGAAGTGTCCGAGACCAAATTGTTGACGTTATTTGGCTATAGTCCCATAACTAATTGGAGACAAACTTAGGACTCAGAAATTAAACTATGTTTTATCATTTTTGATTCAACATACATAGTTAATGATGACCATCAGTAACATCATTTTTCAACATGAAGGAAAGCCTGGAAGATTATAGATATTTAATAAATACTTGTTGATTGATATAGTTTTCTTCTAAATCTGTATATTGTATTATATTGTATTACATTCTATTATATTATATTAGGTAATATATGTTATATATACTATGTATACATGTTGATTAATTGATATTTTTTCTGAGTCTGTGTAAATGGCAACATTGTATTCTATTCTGTTAGGTAACCTTGCTACATATGTATGAGTTAGTTGTTCAATTGTTCAATCATGGTCTGATCCTTTGTGGCTATGTAGACCACACTATCCATGGGCTTTTCTTGGCAAAATACTGGAGTGGCTTTCCATTTTCTTTCCTAGCTTATTTTTACAGATGAGGAAACTGAAGTAAACAGGATTAAGTGACTTGCACAGGGTCATTCAACTAAAAAGCATCTGAGGCTGGATTTGAATTTAAGGCTTTTTAACTCCAGGCCCCATGCTCTATCCACTATATTACCTGGCTACTCTATGTATGTGTGTGTGTGTATAATATATTATATATATATGTTTGTATATACTTGTTGATTAAATGATATTTGATTTTCTTCTGAATCTGTGTATGATATGCTAATTCCATTCTGTTGTATCTCTTAGATAGCATATAAATATATGTGTATATATAAATGTGCATGTATATTTTAGTATACTCTTAAGGCATTTTATAGAGCTAATGTTAAATCCCACCTGTGACAAAGCTAAGTTGTTTGCATTCAGCCATCGTTGGAAGGAAATTACAAAGTCTATAAAGAGTTGAGAGGTAATAATAGACATAAAAGTGGCCTTTATAATTCCTGTGCAAGAGAAACTCAGACAGAAATAGCTCTGTTTGTTGGCTTATTTCAGAAGAGTAAATTAACACAACGATGACTCTTTCCTGGTGTTCTCATGTTAGGGTTAAAATTCTCCCTGTTGAGATGAATGCAGGGAAGTTTCAGAGAGAGAGAGTATCGTCAGGTTATGATGGACCGTGTGTGTGTGCACCACCACAGACATCCCCTGAATCTGTGAAGTGCACTGGGGTTGTTCATTTTACACTTAGAAATCATGTTTGTTTCTCGAAAAGAGAAACCAAACCTAATCTTCTTTTACTAGTCTTATTTCTCCTGAGTCAAGAGATTTCAGAGGACTCAGAGAGAGCTAGCTGCGAGCTCCTTTGGCAGCCAATTGAGTCATCCAGTAAAGAATGCTCAGATTCTATGGCCCTTTGCAAATATTTAAGGAGCACTTTAAATATCTCCTGGGGATGGAACTGAAACCTCATGAATTAAATAAAACCTTTAATCACTGGCCAATGTTCCGATTGCTTTTTGACAGCAAAGTATAGGAACGGCAAGAAGAATTTGTTTGATTAGTCTCCTCTAATTAACACAACTTGCTCTCAGTGATGGCATTGGTGTCGGTGTTTATAGTTGCCATCTAAAGAAGCACAGATTTTTCACAGTATTAGCCAAATAGGGATAACAGAAAGGTAAGTTATATATCAGGCAGTTGAGTATCAAGTGTTATCTTTATGAGTGATGTAAATTCTGGAATCCTGACTAAAAATTCACAAGTGACAGCTGTCTGCAGCCTTTTCTGAGGCCATCTGTACCATTTAGCAGTATAAATCATAAGTAGACCTTTGAACTAGGACAGTCTCATTGGACCCATCCTTTTGCTTCCCTGAGTCACCATCTCAATGGGATATTGAAGGGGAGGTTCAGTAGAATAAACAGTGGAATCCTTGTCTGGGAGTGACTGCTCGGCAATTGTTTCATGGCAAAGGAAAATAAAAAAAGCCCTGCTCCATTCACTGGCTCTTTAATTTGGATTACCAATGATAAAGCAGTGGCTACAGCTAAGGTAGGATGCAGAAACATTAGCGTTAATATGCTGCAGAAAGACAAGATAAATCAGCACAGCTCTCATACATCACTAAGGGAGAAGCTGATTGCAACTTGACCATGTGCCTGAGTAGTCACATCAGTGGGAAGAACAGAAGAACATGGATTAAAAGTCTAAAATGTACCCTTAGGGCTATTGGCTGTGCTGGACCTGTAAGGAGACCTCAGTGTAAGTGTCAGTTTGTTTTATATACATATAGCCTGTATGAATGTTTCAGATATCGCGTCTCTTCTCTCTGTGTTTTCACTGGTTTGAGAGTGTTTATTTACAATATTAGATTTTATTTTGTCCATATTTAACATTAACATAATGGAGTGAAGTATTTAATGGAGGATAATTTAGTACTGTATATATCTTAGAGTGAAACATACAAATTTGTCAGTACTTAAGACCATGTGTTAGTGTTTGGAAGTTTGTTTTTTTAATGGTATTTTAAAGTAGCAGTTCAATCCCTTTGCCATACATTAAGAAGATATATGGGGGTTGTCTTTTGGCAGGGGAGGGCAACCCAACATTTCTCTAGTGTTGTCTTTTATTTTGAAATACTCTGAATATGCAAGTACAACCTCCTCAAAAATGCATTCTATTTCTACTGCTGGGATGTTTGTATTGTTTTATAGCTGTTATTAGGCAAAATAATCATAAAGGGTGTTTTCTATGGACCTTTTTATATTCCAAAATTAAGCACAGATGGTAATTTCCAGCAGTTTTAAAAATTTGTCAATTATTTAATTTAGCATCACTTAAGCATCTGCAAAGAGAGGAGGCTGCGATGGCAAGGAAACTGAATAAGCATTGATTGCTAGTCTGAATTACATTTTAAAAGTTTTTTGCTGCAAATCTCTGATTTCACAGTTTATTTTTACCAAATTAGATTATCATATCTCATTATCAAGGCTGGAGTGTAGCAACGAACGGGTGGAACTAGCTCAGCTATCCCACATTTCCTGTCAGAGCAGTGTATAAAGCTGTTACTGATTGTTACTCAGAGGAAAATTCTAATGCCAGTGCACAGAACAACATGCTTAAATAATGCATGGGCAAGGAGGAGGGAAGCCAGGATTTTATGGCTGAAGCAGTGGCAAGGAGCTTTTGTTCAGAAGGGAGTCTGCAGAAGTGTGAGCATAGAATATTCCGAGGGAAGGATGTAACTAATCCAATAACTGGCCACAGGCTGTATCCCAAATGACATTTCAAAACTAATCTTTAAATAAAACACTCAAGCCATAATGTATCTTGAGGAGGGGCCAAGGGTGAATGGGATTTGCAGTGTCAATTCCAACAGTTTCCTTCCTGAAAATTCAGTGAAAAATTTACTTCAAGGAGATTGAATGATAGAAGAGAGCAGAGAGTGAGAAGGGAGAATGTTGCCCTAGAGACTCTGGGGTGTCTTGTTTGAGGGATGAAGTTTTGGCATAGTAGACCTACTAGTGAGGAATAAACATTGACCGATTAACAGTGTTCCATCAGTATGTCTTCGATCCTGCAATAATTAGAGGCATATGTCTGCTGAATCCTAATCTTTTTAATTGCTGATAGAGCAGCATGCGATTTGCTAAAAATATTCTCAAGCATTCATTTCTGCAATAATGTTTGCTGCCAAATACGTTAGGCCAACAGGAGCACTGGTCCAGTGATGGCTGCTCTGAATAGTTGAGTTTCTGAAGAAATGGACAAAGTTGAGAATTGTTACACAGCTGGCACAGCAGCTGCATTCAGTCCTTAGCTCAATTTGGCCTTAAATTTCCTTAAACTTATCTTTATTCCTGGAATGGCCAAAGTAGCCAGAAGTGCTTAGCCTCAGCTCCCTGCAAACCAAACAATCTGTTTTCTTTTTTTTTTTTTATAAATTTATTTTTTTAACTTTTTACATTCATTTTCACAAGATTTTGGGTTCCAAAATTTTCTCCCCATTTGTCTCCTCCCCCCTACACTGAGCATTCTAATTACCCATATCACCAATCTGCCCTCTCTTCTTT
>CM053771.1:196574560-196609081 GCA_028658325.1 Potorous gilbertii
GAAAGAGAAGAAGGAGAAGGAGGGGGAGGAGGAAGAAAAGAAGAAGAAGAGGAAGAGGAAGAGGAAGAAGAAGGAGAAGAAGAAGAAGAAGAAGAAGAAGAGGAAGGAGAAGAAGAAGGAGGAGAAGAAGAAGAAGGAGAAGGAGAAAGAGAAGAAGGAGAAGGAGGGGGAGGAGGAAGAAAAGAAGAAGAAGAGGAAGGAGGAGGAGAGGAGAAGAAGAAGGAGGGGGAGGAGGAAGAAGAGGAGGAGGAGAATGACTACACTGACCTGGTAATGAGAGAGCAAGACAAACAATAACAGTGATAGGAGAGATTTTCTGAAAGAACTTGGTTACCCTTTAAGTGTGTTATTCATCACATCCTAGAAGGAAAACAACTTATTACTCTCTGTTTGGTCACTAAACCTGTGTCCTGTGGAAGCTCTACTCTAACTCTTTTCCCTAACCTGCTGCACTCAGGTCTCAAGCTGCCATTTGTTGTTGTTCAGTTGCATCTGATTCTTTGTGACCCCATGTGGGGTTATCTTGGGGGATACAGGAGTGTTTTGCAATTTTCTTCTCCAGTTTATTTGACAGATGAGGAAACTGAGGCAAACAGTGTTAAGTACCTTGCCCAAGGTCACACAGCTAGTAAGTTTCTGAGACCAGATTTAAACTTGGGACTTCTTTATTCCAGGCCAGGTGCTCTATCCACTGGGTCACCTAGTTGTCCCAAGAGGGCTAAATCTAACACCAGTGAAGAAAGGCTCTTTATCACTATAAAATATGGGTTTCAGATGCAGCCTCTGAGTTCCAAAGTTGTCCAGTCAGAAGCAGCAGTCCTGTATCTAGAGTTTATGCAATCATTGAATTTATTAAAAAAAAAAAAAAAAAAAGAGGGCACACAGTGCAGAATCAGATCCTCAAAGTTGAAAGGACCTCAAAAATCACCTAGTTCAGATCAGATCTTGACAAAAATGCCCTCTATGACATACATAACAAGGGGTCATCTAGCCTTCGATGGAAAAGTTTCTTCTGAAATCTTCCCTTATTGTTGCCTGGGGCCATTCCACTTTCAGATCGCTCTACTTGTTGAGGTTTTCTTTCATCAAGCCCAAATCTGCCTCCCTGGTTTTTCCCCAGTTTCTAGGTCTGTCCTTTGGAATCAAATAGAACAAGTCTATTTCATCTTTCTTTCATATGATCATTTTCAAATATTCAAATAGAGAGCATGTCTCCTCTTCTTTTCTCCAACCTAATTATCCCCAGCTCCTTCAACTGATCCTTGAATATCATGGTTTTTCTTTTTGATGAATTTTGGTTTTACAAAAAAATTGTAAATCACTTCTCCCCACCCTGTCTTGGGGGCAGTTAGGTGGCAGATAGAGTGTCAGACTGAAATCAGGGAAAGTCATCTTCCTGAGTTCAAATCTGGTCTCAGACAGCTTATTAACTGTGTGACCCTGAGTAAGGCACTCAATCTGTTTGCATCAATTTCCTCATCTATAAAATGAACTGGAGAAGGAAATAGTAAACCATTCTGGTATCTTTACTAAGAAATCCCAAATGGGTCGAAAAGAGTCAGACATAAGTAAATGACTGAACAACAACTATTTTTGTATGTATGTGTATACATATATTATTTGTACTCTAAGGGGTTTCTAAGATACTTTTAAGGGATCCTTGCGGTTAAAACTATTTCCATAATAATGTTAGGATGTCTTAATGTCTAATATGATAAATATCAATAGATCTAGCCCACAGAAACAAAAGCTATTTGGGGAGGGGGTCTTTAGTAATCATCAAGAATATAACTAACCAAAAAGTTTGAGAACCACTTCTATAAAGTAATGGTTTTAAAAAGGAAATAGAAGTGAGCATGATGTATTTGAGATATCTGGATTTTTAATAATCACACATTCAATTTTTACTCTTTACAAATGACCTCTTTAATAATTCTTGTGGAATTTTTCCAGGAACCAAAGTTAAACTCACTGGTCTATCCTTAACAGACTCCAATTTCTTCCATTTTTAAAAATTGGGACAATTGGACGTTTCTCCAGTCTTATGTCATCCTTTCCATTCTCCATGAACAAAAGATTTTAAAATTAAACTTTTATAGAAAAAATTTGATTTTATATCATCTAAATTTCTCCTTGTACTTTCCTTATAACCATCCCTTATAACAAATTATTTTAAAAAAATAGGTGCATGAAGAAAGATGACAATACATGTAATGTTTCACCCTGATGAACACTGCCCCCTCTCCACCTTTGAAAAAGTGTAGATAATAGGCATTTCTTCCTTGAAGGAAACTTTATTTATAATTTCATAACATTCAATTTTAACTCTTTTGTGGTTATTTTTTCCTTATGCTGGTGTAATCACTGTTTATATCATTATCTTGTGTCTGCTTACTTCACATTTTATCAGTTCTTGTGTAAAGTTTTTTAATGTTTCTCCATTTTCATCATGGTCATCATTTCTTACAACACAGTAAAATGCAATTGCATTATAGATAGATAAAGCATTGATTAAATGCCTACTGTGTTCCAGACATTGTGTTAAGTGCTAGTACATTCATATACCAAAATCTGTTAAGTCATTCATTCCTCTTTTGAAGGGTTTCTATTTTGTTTCCTATACATATTTTAACATATATAGCCTTTCCTTTTTTCAATTATCTTTTTGGGGCATATGCCTAGCAATGGAATCTGTCAGTAGAAGGGTATGAATTTATTAGCCACTTTAATTGCCTAATGCCAAATTACTTTCTAGATGGTTGTAACTAATTCACAGACTGAAAATAACTTGTTAATACGTTCTTGTATCTTTCAAAGATCACGAACGATAGCTCACCTGCTGACTCTGTTAGTATAAAAGGATAAATTTTCTTTAGATTTAATAACTCTAACTTCTCTAGGGTAGCTTTCTTTTTCTCTTGGGTTCTTTTATGATCTCTTTTCTTATCTTGGGTTTATACTTCACATTTATCATTTTTGTCATCTTTTTGACTCTCCAAAAAGGAGCAAATAAATTGAATGATTTTTGCTTTTTCTTTACCGACTCATCATTATGTTACCTTGAGCCACAGTTATATTCTTTCCTTTATCCTCTTCTTTTTCCAAAATACCTTCCAAAGGTCTTGTGTTGTTGCCCTTATCATTCATCCATAACTTCAACTTATTCTGACACTATTCTTATGTCTATTATTACGTAGTAATAATTTATATTTTCATTGTGTTATTTTGTTCACTCTCTTCAATTATGTCTGACTCTCCACGACCCCATTTGGGGTTTTCTCAATAGACATACTAGAGTGGTTTGCATTTCCTTCTCCAGCTCATTTTGCAGATGAAGAACTAAGGCAAACAGGGGTAAGTGACTTGCTTAGGGTCACACAGCTAGTGTCTGAGGCTAATTTTGAACTCAGGAAGATGACTCTTCCTGATTCCAATGCCAGTACTCCACCTACTGCACCATCTAGCTGCCCCTGTTGTTCAATGTAAGTTCTTTCAAAACCTCTGTTGACCAATGAGCTCCTTATACATCTACATCAATCTCTTTAAGAGAATCATCCATTTTCTTACCCATTGGGATTATTTCTGTTTGTGTCTTCAGAGTTTCATTCTTGAAAGCTTTTTATCCCCCTTGACTACCTTCCTCTGTAAAATATTCAGCTATTAGAGTCTTGCCTTTCTTTAAACCCTTTGACATCTGATTTTCTCAAATCTATGGTTTCTGTCAGACTATTCTCATTCAACTTTCCTTTCCTCTGTCAGGAATTCTAAAATAGAATAGTCACTTTCCTTGGAGTTCTAGGCATATCTAATCAGCCACCAGCTCCTTCTTGTTAGCTATAATCAGATTCAAAACAGAATCTCCCCTTATCTGTTCCTCCACTTTTGAAGCATTACCATTCACCCAGATGATGCTCTCCATTTGTTCCCAACACAGACACAGGTGTATACAAGTTGGTGGAAAAGCCCGCTGTCTTTGGTAACATCCTTCTGCATTCTGCATTTTCTACCAAGTTACCCACTATTTTTCATGAATTTCAGCTTCTGTTTCAGAACTAGAATGCCACATGCCTGAAAAAAAAAACAGCAACAACAAAAACCTGCCAGAATGCCTCACAACAGGACAGGGAATAAAGAGTATGGATTAAAAGTAGAATCCAGCTGTCACCTAGCAAAGAAAACATTAGCAACAAAAAAAAAATGAAAAATCTTAAAGCAAACTGTTTTGAGAGGCTGGTAGAGAAAAAAGCATCATGGCTTTCTGGAATATGACTTAATAGATCTGGATCCTCATCCCAGATCAGTTATAAATCACCTCTGTAATTCTAGGTCAGTTTTTTGATATTCTGTGCCTCAGTTTCCTTACCTATAAAATTAGGGCTTAGGGATCAGCTAATGAACTGATTTCTAAGATTCCTTCTAGCCCTAAATTCTATTTGGCTTAAAACATCAAACAAAAACAATAACAAAAACTGAAAGTACATTTGCTCCCACATGGGAAGCTGTGGAAGAGTTTCCATAGAGAGCATAAAGAATTGTTTGTTATTTATTAGAAGAAGCTTAACATAAATGAAACATCTATTAGCATAGAAAACTTCAACATAGCAACAGCTCAAAACTGTGAGAATCATAGAGTTTTCACTGAGCATTTCAAAGGTCGTATTTTGTGTGTGCTATGCTTTCTACGTGCACGTGTGGCTTGTAAAAGGTTGGTACAAACTGGATTAAGAAAGCAGATGGCAGGGCACTGACACTATTATTTTGAGCTTCAAAGCTGTACCCCCCTCAGAGCAAAGACATAGATTTTTTCTCAGCACCCACTTATCACAAAGTCAAAGATCAGCTTTCTCTCCTCATTAAATCTGTAGTCTTCCAGTCAGTTTCAAAACACACAGAAAACGAGGCTCCTATTCAGGTTAGAATGACTGGATATTTTTTCAACAGTTTACTGGTCAGGTTAACATTTACTGTTTCCAAAATAAATGTTCTTCCTTCACAAAATGACTCTTCCACCAACTACTGTACAATGAAAAGACCAAAGTATGGGAACTAGAATCAGAAAAAAGCAGATTTTTGTGAAGTTTTAACACCTATTTTTTTCCCCATTGTAAATCATACATCAAGGAGGTAAAGATAGGATCTTTAAGAGAAATCTTCAAAGTCCTAACTATCTAGAAGTCTTTTAAAAACAGAACAGACACTCATCTGTTCAGATATAAAGGTTCGGATATAATCATGTAGGAGTCTCTTAACCAACTCTAATTTTCTTTCGTCTGGCTCACCAGGCAACTTCCAATGCTGTGATTCTGTCAGCCCTGCAATTGCATTCAAGTAGATCCATACCTCAAGGAAGATAAATAACACAATTCTTAAACCTTTCCAATGAGTATTTAACATAGGAAAGATTTTGAGTTTTAATTTCCTTGCTGGTTTTAAGAGTTTGAACCTTCAAAGCATTTCTCCCCTTTTACACACCCCTTAGGTTGCTTGTTGCCTTTTTATGATTTTTTTTTCTTTTCAGAGCTAATCTTAGTATTCATTTTAACCGGATTTCATCCACATAAAAATGAGAAGAGAGAGTGGAGAGAATGTAACTGTTCTTGGGCTTGATCCTTCAGGGACAGTCTTGGTTCTCTGTTTGCCCTTAGTTCCTGGTAACAAGGAGACCAGTGCTTGTGGTAAGGAGTTGGATTTGGAGTCTGCTACTTATCTATATCAGCTTAGACAAATCACTTTCACTTTCTAGGTCTCAGTTTCCTAGGCTGTAATAAAAAGATGGCGTGGATTAAATTGTATCTTTAAGATCTATTCAAACTCTAAAATGGTATAGTCATTAATTAAAAGGTTCCTTATTTGTCAGTGTTTCTCATACCAGTGAAAACTAACTTTTCTCTCCTTCATTAACTTGATACCTGATCCATCCAACTGCAAGATCTCCTGATTTTTATCAGGATTGCGCTAACAACATTATCAGCTTTCCACATCCCACTATTCACTCGCACGTGCAGCTTCCATTGACTGCATCCCATCTGCTTCTGATACTACCCCGGCGCAGCAACTGTGAATGAATTTGGTCCTTTGTTTCTTGCAATCAGCCTTACTTTTCCAACATGAAGCTTTCAGTTTAATAGTAACCCAGGGATAAGCAGATGTCACAGCAGTAAAACAGGAGAAAAGGGACACGAAAGCAAAATATATAGCTGGCATATAAAGAAAATATGAGCGAGAGAGAGAGAGAGAGAAAGAAAGAAGGAAGGAAGGAAAGAAGCAAAGGAAGGAAGAGGATAATAATATTCCGGAGAAGTTGGGAAGAAATGGTGAGAGAGGAAGAGAGATACATACATACATACACAAACACATATGTACACATACTTACACATTAGTGTACACTAGCTGAGAGTCTGAGAATTGAGAAAAGTAATGGGAAAGGCAACAAGCACCAAGATAGAGTTTAATGTTTAATCAATCGTTACTGGAAAATTATCTATTACTATCAGGAAAGTAGTAAGTGTTTTCTGCCATTTACCCACTATTAAATTCAATAAAGAAACAGAATGGAAAATGAGAGAAAAGGTTTGAAACAATTCTTGCTTTTTGCTGGACTGAAGTGTTCATTTCTTGATGATCTCCTTTAAGCAAGTAAATACAAACTTCTCGAGATCAAGAATTGTTTCACAATTGTGTATTCTCAGCCCCTAACTCAGTATCTGACACATAGTACAGGACTGAGAAATATTTGTTAAATTGACTATAAGACACAGCGAAAGTACTTAACGTATTATGCAGAGTAAATAATCAAGTTCAAAAAATTAATTTAAAAAATTAAGCACCTACTCTGTACAAGACTATGGTTAATGCTGATGAAACAAAACTTACAATTTAATAATAAGGGAAGACAGGCACACCAATAACTAATACAAGGGAGTAAAAGATAAGTGCAAAGGAAATATACAAGTAAGGTCTTAGTAGAAATCTGGGGCAGAAGAGTAAATAAAAAAAAGTAGCACTCATGTTACTATGGGGAGGGCACACTATTTCTTCCTTCTTTTAAAAAACTATGATAATTTCTAGAATCATTTGCCAAGAGGCATAGATATTACATTGGTATGAGTTGCCTTCAACTGATTTTCACATATCTTCTCAATTATTTGCTTATTTATTATATAACATCAGAGTATTAGCTTAGGAGGCTCCACAAAGGTGAAACACAGCCTAGGTAATTTTTTTATTTGCTAATCTATAGCACAGGATTAGTCACAAAAGAGGAAGCAGATTAAAAGTAGGCTTGAAATACCAGGCCTTATCTAAAGAATGGGGTTAATAATAAGGAATGCAGAGCAGTAAGCCTCCAAATGACTAATCTGGACAGGGGGGCTAAAAACACTTTTGATAAAGTGGATTGGAAGGTAAGTGAAAGTTATTTGACTTAATTGGAAGAAATGACCCATTGAAAAAATAGTAAGTTTGGTAAGGATACACTGTGTAAAAATTATAGCTAGAAAGGAGAAACAAAGGCAGGGAATTGTAAACTGAAAAGAAACCAACAATATGAATCTGCTTTTTTTTCTTTTTTCCTGAAACTCACATGATAGTGAGTATGACACCCTAGTATTGGGTAGTCATTTTTTTATTTTGCTTGTTATTGATCAAGGCTTCATTACTCGATGATGTCTAGGTATTCCCTCTGAATTTAATCAGGGTGAAAATAGCAGAAAAGAACAACAATAATGAAAGAGATAAATTAAGTCCTGGGGGAAAGATAGAAGGGAAGACAGAAAAGAGAAAACTGAGGGTTAATATCTTTATTTTCAAATGAACGACAAGTTATAATAATGTGGACAGTAACCAGTTTATCCACAAAGTCTTGTTCCAGCATTTACTCTGATGTTGAACTCTATAATCTCACACAAGTCAATTTGCTTCTCTAACATTCTGTTATCCCTTATTTCAGCCTTCTTACTGGGAACAACACCTATCCATCTGTCTTACAAATTATTATTAACTACTCTTCAAAGAAAGATTATGTGAAGAAAGAATTTGAGAGTGAACCCCGAAACCTCTCCTGTGGCTACTATAATAATGTATTTGGTGGAGCTGTAAAGTTGTTCAACTGTTCTAGAAAACAATTTAGAATTATGCTAAGGGACCAAATACCAATACGTATCTATATTTATGTTTATGTGTATATACATTGCTATATATTACTACATATAATGCCATATATATTAGTACATATTACTATTATATATGTATACATAGAGGTAGGAGGGGGAGGAAAGGGAAGAGAGACAGAAAGAGAGACAGAGAGAGAGAGCTCACTTTTGTCATAGCAAGGAACTAGAAACAAAGTAAATGCCTAGCAAAAGGAGAATGACTAAGTTATGCTAAATGAATTTAGTGGAATATTACTATACTCTAAGAAACAATGACTATGATGAAGATAAATAAGAATGAGAAGACATATGAGCTGATAAAATAGAGTAAGAAAAACAATATATACCATAACTACAATACAAATGGAAAAATATAACCACAATGAATAAATATGAAAGCTATGAAATTATAAGGGCTAATGTTGGCCCCTCAAAAGAAATATAAGAATGCACCCCCTCCATTTTTTGAATAGATGGGGAACAATGACTCTGGAACATTGAACATATTGTTGAACTTGGCTAATATATTAATTAATTTTGTTTAACATTTTCCCCCTCTATTTTTTGTTATATGGGATGACTCTCTGGGAATAAGATTTAGGAGGGAAATGTAAAAACATTTTTTTGTTAAAAAACAAAAGATATCAATGATTCAAAAAATGTTTTTCTGTGATATAGTCTGAGGGAGAGTCAGTGTTTGACCTTGGGCAAGTTACTTAACCTTTGGTGCCCCAACAATGTACTAAGGCTACAGTTGTGGGAGAGTTGCCAATGTACATTGGTCAAGGGATTTATTTTTTACTTGGAGTTTCCTCTGCCAATGAAATCACAGGTCCAGACACTTTGTGATACCATAAAAATAATCCATATATAAATCCACTTTCCAGAAAGGACAAAACACAACAAAAGGGTATGTAATTTTCCCCAGGACACTAAATGCCTTTGTCCCAATCTTCTGCCAAGTTTCCCTTCATGTAAATCTAGTGATTCCCTCTATTTATCTATTTCTCAATTGTCCCTGAAGACTTTCTTTAGACAAAATTATGGATCTTTCATTATAACTTTGACTACCAAAATGACTTTTAAATTGTATTCTATATAGGTCCCTTCTTATCCCCAACCTCTTTTAAAAAATCTGTTGTTTGCTGTTAAGGAAGGCTTTCTAGGTGGATGGCTTCTTGTCCCATAGTTGTTAGTTCTAGTGGCATATGAGCTTGGCATGGGAGGCCTGCAATTGCAAAAAGAACGATGCACACCCTGTGGTTTCTTATTGCTGCAATAAAACACACAGTGAAACAACATTCCCACAAACTCGTGGATAGAATCACAAATATAAAGCCCACTATAACACAGTCTTCTGATCTCTAGTTCTCCTACCCCATTCCCCTTAGATAACTGCTAACAAGGAGAAGGTTGAGAAAAAACATAATACTACCCAATCATTCTTATAAGTTGCTATTGCAAAAGTGAGAATTCAATTATATCATCTGCTATTAAAGGTGGTGGATTTTGAAAGCAGTCCTTGACCTAAATATCAAAGTGGTCCTTGACCTAAAAGTCACTCACGATGCAAGTTTGTTAAATATGTATCCATGATTAATTGGCTGCTTTTGTTAGAAATGTGAGCTTGACCAAATATAAAAGAGTTAATTGCACAAAGGCATGTAAGGCTGGGGTTATATACTTTATGTAGAAAGATGTAAAAAGTTAAGGACAGGTCAGTTGTAAAACACAATTAAAAAAAACAACCCTGTATGTTTTGAGTATGAATTACCAGATTATTGAGAAGTAAGCGGACTTCCTTAGAGATGAGACATTATCTTTTCGGACATAAGCCTCAAGCCAAATGGCTTGATCAACCAGATCCAATGCTTCTCATGTTTCTAGCAATTGGACACAATCTAGTTTATCAGAGACTGACGTTTCTTTGAAAGGAAACAGTAGAAACTGAATGCTGAAAAATTACAATAACCAAGCATAGTCCCAAAGAAGAGATGACTCTTCTTGTCATTCCCCATGGGAGTTATACTATAATGTTAGTAATGTACATAAAAACATGTTTATTCATGAGCAAATATGGAGTAGAAATGGATTTCATTTCTCATCTAAAATAATAAAAAGACATTTAAAGTTTACTAATTAATGACAAGCAGGATGACTTCAGAAAAACCTGAAAACACTTACATAAACTGATGCAAAGTAAAGTGAACAGAACCAGAACATTGTACACAGTAACAGCAATATTGTATGATGAAGAGCTGTGATTCACTTAGCTATTCTCTGCAATACAATGATCCAAGACAATCCCAAAGGACTATCAATGAAGCATACTATCTACCTTCAGAGGAAGAAATGATTTTGTTTGAATACAGACTGAAGGATGCTATTTTTACCTTTCTTTCACTCTTCTTTTATTCAAATCTTCTTGTACAAAACAACTAATACGGAAATGTTTTACAAGCTTGCACTTGTCTAACCTACATGTGATTGCTTACCATCTGAGGGAGGAGGTAAGAAATCAGAATTCGAAACTCAAAACTTAAAAAAAATGTTAAAATTGTTTTAACATGTAGTTATGGGAAAATGATACACACACATGTGTGTGTATGTATATATACTTTGCAAGACAAAATAAAAAGTTTATTAATTGCCCCAAATCCACAAAATGAGGATAATGATGCTTGCAGTGGAGAAACAGCTGGAGTCAAGAACACCTGAATTCAAACCATGCCATGATACATATAACTGAGTAACTCTGAATAGGTCACTGAACCTCTTGGTGTCCTCAGACAAGGCTTGAAGACCATATGCTATAGAATCAGTATCTAATCTGGAGGGACAGGGGGAATTTGCACATTGAAAGCTGCCCTGCAACAAAGAAATCACAGGTCTGAAACAAAAATAGTAAAAAAAAAACCAACAAAACACAACAGCAACAAATAGAAAATGTATCCTTCTATCTCACAGGGTTATTATGAAATAAATACATTTAAAAATTTTAAGTGGTATATAAATGCAAACTAGTCATCAATATAAAAAGGTAATTTGTGATCCCATCTGTAAGTATTCTTTCCATGTCATGGTAGATAGTTTCATAAGTTTCTGCAGCCAAAACATTCTTTATCTGTCAGACAACCTTTCAGTGATGTGGTTTTTGGAACTAGACTGGTCCTTGGACAACAGCTCATTGAAGGATCTACCCTTGATTCATTCCAGATTTCTGGGATTTATCACAGAGCTGTGTGATATTGATCATCTGACAGAATTAAGATCCAGATCCATTATTCTAGCTTTGAAAATAAGGACTGATACATTGAATAGCTTTCAGAAACTGTTTTTTTTTAATAGTTCTCCACTTTCCTCTTCTTCCTCTGCTCTCTTCATTTCCTTCATTGGGAGAGGTCCCCAGGCAGGAAAATAAAAGAAATCAGCTTTCCTTCTTGATTATCCAAGAAAGTAGCATTCTTCACCTGTCTATTCATGCCCATATAAGGTTGAGATGGGAGAAGAGAGTGCAACCTTTAAGCAAATCAGTGAGAAGATACATGGAAAGCAGAAGGAGACTCATGCCATGTATATATGAAGCATCAGAAGATTACCTAACTTTTTACAAAGACTCATGTCATTTAAGGAGCAAGTGCAACAACAGCATCAAAACTCAAGGTTATCATTTAAATAAATATTTTCCTGAGAAGTGGTAAACAGAAAAGTATTTATTAAGCATTTGCTACATACCAGGCACTGGTCTAAGTTCTAGGGATACAATTTCTTTAAAAAGGAGGCAATCCTTGCCTATAAGGAGCTTATATTCTAATAGCAGAAGACAATACAGACAGGGGAGTGATGTCCAGGAAAGGGGAGGTGGAAAGCAGAAAGAGAGAAAGATTCCAACCAGGGAGAAGTTTACTGGAAGCAGGTAGATGGTGAGATGACTTGGATTGTGATTAGATGGAACTTGAAACTGGGGTCTCCTTTCAGGAAAATGCTTTTAATTTTAATGCTAGTCTTTAGAGGAAAGTGTAGAATAATGTGATCATGGAAATTAAAACATATGAAGTGAAAACATACTCTAAACATCATCAGATTTAACCCAGAGGATGAAACTGAGACCCTGGAAAGCTTGGGTTGACAAAATGAGAGGAGAACCAGATCTTTTGTCTCCTAGTCATGCAAAAGCATGGAGATGAGGGATTGAATATCATTAATTAGGAATAGAAAGTAGGCCAGTATAGCTGAACCAGACTACAGGAATGGAAGGATGCATAATACTCTGATGACTGTGCAGGTCTTCACTCTTTCCATCATGAATGCTTTAAAATGAGATCTAATCTCTTATGCTTTGTCCTATTTGCTCAAAGGAAATCTTCCTCAGGAATTCTTTCCCAAGAGCGTAAAAAAGTATGATTCTTTACCCCAAAGTAAGCAACTAGAAAGCCCTTTGAATAGTATAACGTCTTTCACCCATATATAACATCTAGCAGAACAGTAATTCTTACTGTCATTTTCCATCACCTAGAGAAAAAAAAAGAAGTTGAATATCCCTTCATATAGTAAAGATTTCTCAGGTCTGTGTATAAAGTCCATTAAGTATCAATAGAAAAATAAGCAAATTTCCTAGCTAAGTACCATACAATATGCAAGATCTGATTGTTATTTGACAAAAAAGTATCCTGAATGAATTCAGAGGGCTTTTATCAGCTTCTGAACCATGAATCCTCAGTTTTGTTTTGCTGTAGAATTAATAAGCATGGATCATAAAAGGATTTTATACCTATTATGACAAGTGTATGAATTAAGAACCCACCTAAGGTACCAGTCAAGTAATGTTCAAGCAATAATATTATTTTAGTGGGGGGAGAGAGTGAGTGAGTCAATAGATTATATGTTTATGTCATGATATATGCATAAATATTTAAAATGTATCCTTCCAATATCTGTTGTCCTTATACATTCAGTACATTGTATGTGAGAGAAGGGTTTTTCCCATACCAATTAAAGGATTTTGAAATTTAAGTTAAAGTGTTGCATAGATTTCACTTTTGCTCAAATACGGTTCTGGTTGGGTAGAAAGAAAAGAAAAGAAAACAAAACAAAGTTCATAGGAATTCAATTTCAGGACTCAACTAGTATGGAAAATAATTTAAAAGTTATTCTTGTGTTTGTCCTTCATTTTCAAAGAGGACCATGACATCAGGGAAATGATGATATGACATGCACTTGACTTTGATTTGAGTGAGGGAAGGCTGTGCAGGTCACCAACCTCACTTTCACCTCCAGAGCCCTCTGGGTCCAGTGACCAGATATTCATTAGGATGACTGGAGATAGCTCAGGATGCAATGAGAAACCCTGGCTCTTTTTAGGCTAAGGCCTTTTTCAGGTCCTCACTTTGAGAAAGGTTAACACCCATTCAGTGAATAGCCTTCTTTAAGAAGTGAGTCAGTGGATGGCCCCTTTAATTAAAAAAAAAATCAAACAGGGAGGGGAAGACCCTCACGCTAGCTGATCAAAACAGAAAGTTACTACTGACATTCACTCTGAGCCTGGAGGGTCTAAAATATAGCTACTAAGTGGAGCTTGGGCAGGAACCTATTGTGGTCCAATCTGTGAGCTCCAGAGCTGGTTGGGTAAGAGGTTCATACTCTCCCTCTCCCTCTTTCTCTCTTCTTCTCCCTCTCCTCTCTAAAGGAAGGTAAATTTTGATGACTGGAAGCTGCCCAGGCACCTTGGGGTATACTGTCTAGATTCCTTCCTTCCTTCCTATCTCTTTCTTTTCTTCTTTCTCATTCTTTTTTCTTCCTTCCTTTCTTTCTTTTCCTTCCTTCCTTCCTTTCCTTCTTTCTTTCTTCCCAAAGACCAGCCCTTTAAACCCATTTCACTCTGGGGCTTGCAGATTGGAATTTAAAGGTGAAAGCAACTTAATGCCATTGAAGCTTCCTAAATAAATTATATTATCACTTCCGGTAAAAAAAAAATGAAAGGCTGAGCAATGGGAGCATGCTTTATATGCCTTTATTCACTTTTAGTTTTGGTTTCTTCCTGAGGGTGGGGTGGACGTGAAAGGAGAATCTGTGTGCTGATTTTATCAAAAGGTCTTCCTGACTCCAAAGACAACCTTTTATCAACTTGGCCATACTACCTCTTTTTAAAAATGGACATAGACTTGTAATTTAGTTGGTATGGAGAAATCCATATGAACAAATTTCTAGTATCTACTCTGAAGTTTGTAGTCTTAGAAGGGTGTCATTGGGAGGTTAAGCAACTTGCCCAGGGTTACATACATAAGAAGACTTCAACTTAGGATCTCCCTGAATCTGAGGAGGGTTCTGTGTTCACTTTACCGAACTTCTCTCTCTCCATTAAAAATTAAGCATATTAAATAGTGCCACTAACGTTAATAAACTGAAGCCAAAAAATGTCAGTTGATATGTAAGCAAAAAAAGATAGATGCTATAAATAATAGGGATGAGTATATGCTTGAAAATTTAGATTTTTATTTAAGAAGAAAAGTTTCTGGACTTCTAGATTTCATAGTGGAAGGTAAGTGACAGGAAAAATAGAAGTGACTTGGAGGGAAACCCAGGAGTCCCAGCAAATTCCCTATAGACCTAACCTCTATATTGTTCAAAAAAGGACTATGGAATCCACAAATTCAGAAGGAAAAAGGATATAAGAAAAAGATGGCCAACTCATAAACAATGATTTATAAACATAGTCTGTTTTTTTTAAAGTCTATCTCCCTGATGTAAATGGAGAACAACGGTGCCAGTTATCAAAATTATAGCTCAACGTCATCATTGAGATTAAGGCAAGATAAAATATTTCAAAGAGTTTTCATTATTTCCAACTTAGAGACTCTATCACAAAAGTATTCTCACAGTGAGAAAACTCTTCATTTATTTTAACCACTCAATGTTCACTTCAAGTTCCTGGTGTGGCCATTCAAAGGTACACTGAGAATTAAACACTGTGATCGTGGGACACTGTGGTACAAAAGTTCTGTGAAGCAGTTAGTTATCAGAAGAAACCTAATCGATGAAAACTAAAATTGGTCTGGCTCCACAACTCTTGCCTCCACTCCAAGAGTCCGATTATTTCACTTACTGTGTTAATAAATAATAAATTAATAAATAAAATCTATACAAAAAGAAACTGGGTATGTGACTTATAGGTTAAAAACTCAACACTCAGGCATACTTAGAATCCATATTCAGCATCTTCCGTATTTAAAGCCTCTAACTGGTAAGAATATATCAGAAAATTTCTTGAGTTAACATTTGGAGGAGATCACTCCTGGAGAGGCATATGGCCTTGGGTTAGTCTGTAGACCTGGCATTGGTCCAAGGAAATGACTGATGTTTTGTGATCAAAAGAAGACACGGTAATTTGAATGGTTTCTGGAGCTTGGGTATTGCTTTAAATTACCAAAGCTAGAGTCAGTCATAACCCACATTTTGAGAGGTGGGAATTAGAATATGGAGTTGGGTCATTCTCCAAAAGGTATGTTCAGTGCAAGAAGAGATGAATTAGAACTTCCTTTGGCAAAGACATCACCCTATCTATCACTGCGTCACCCCAAAGAATTCCTTCCATCCAAATCTTCTCTTGTCTGGATCCAGAACCCCAGAGAGAAAGAGACAATGGAATTCTCTTCAAGGTATTTTCTCAGCTGAATTCTTGTCACTGCAAAGCACATCATTATTTTCCTTGATTTACTCGTGTGTTTACTCAACCAGTTTTAATCCCCTTTCTTCCAATTCACCAAACACATAAGCCAGAGGCTTGGTGTACAGCTGACAAGGCTGTGGCTTGACTTCTTGGGTATGAGCCAGTGGGTGGTGGGGGTGGTATCTCTGTCAAAGGAAGTTCTAATTCATCGCTCCTTGCACTGAGTATGCCATGTGGAGAAGGACCTGTCTCCAACTTCTACTTCCCATCTCTCAAGATGTGGGTTATTCTCACCATATGCTTAGCCATCTGCCCCTGTCCACCTACTCTGTTCTTTTAAGCAAGTGAATGATTGAAGGTAAGAAAAATTATCCGAGCATGGACACCTGGTGAGTATCATTATGTTCTAGAAAACAAGCAAATTGTAGACAACTTTGTTGTTATATGTTATTCTGTAAATATTAATGTGCAATCATGGTTAAATCCTAGCCAGCTAGATGGCACCTTACTGCACAGAGTTCTTGGCCTGGCATCAGGAAGACCTCAGTTCAAATCCAGCCTCAGATATTTATTCGTTGTGCAACCCTAGGAAAATCACTTAACCTCTGATTTCCTCACTCTTCTCAACTACAACAAGGGGATACTAACAGTACCTGTCTTCCACCTTGTTATGAGGACAAAATGATGTGATATCTGTAAAGCACTTAGCACCGTGCCTAGTTTTTAGAAGGTATTGGATACATACGCATTCCCTACCTTTCCCCCTCCTCTCCATCTGTAAGAAGAAGGTTATTAATAACACCTCCTTCCCAGTGCAGGCAACATGAGAGGTAATATTTATAAAGTATTTTGTAAGCTTTAAAGCACTCTATAAATATTAAAATTATAATTATCAACATCAAAATTATTATTGCATCTTTTTTTTGTTCGGGTAATAAGATTTAAATCTTTCAGTAAGAGAGTGATTTTCGTTTTAGTTTTTTTGTCCATGGTCAATTAGTGGTGAACATGTAATGAAACAATATTCTCCAGTTTTTCATTGACTTTAAAAAGCAACTTAAAGGTTCATGAAGGGACAAAAAATTTATTTACCCACCCGGCATCATTCATTTTCTCTAATAAGCTAAAATATACATTTAAATCTCAAACTATCCATAAACCCTGACTAGACAGACAAGGGTAGATGTTTTCTTTTTAGCTGACATATATCTTTGGGGAAGTCTAGAAGGAAGGGGAGGATTCACTAACTCCATTGTTAAAATAACATCACTTAATGTAAACAACCTGTTTAAATGATTAAAATAAAGAAGCAAAGTTTAGATTTACCAAGATTTGGTACTTACAGCAAACACACACACACACACACACACACACACACACACACACACACACACACACACACATGCTGTTCTTTTTAAAGTTCAAGCATCTTCAGACCAAGAGTGGTAAAAAGTTTTCCCTCACCAGAGGTCCCATGAGAATTTGGAGCTTCTAGTTTTGCAGTCTAGATTAAAAAGACGGCTGTCAGGAAAGAAGTTTTCAACATTTATAAATGTATATTTATAAATACAAGTATATTTAGTTTAGAGACAAACTTTTCTAAAATAAAGATCAAATTAAAACTCAAGGCACTGAAATGATAAACTGCATTCTGGGAGGGAAAAGCAGCAAGCTGACTTGAGATGAAACTTTTTATGAATCATGGGACAACAGAAAAACCAATCTCCTGCTTTGGGTTTGGTCCTTCGCTGTTGCTTCTTTTATCCATGAGGTTGCCTTCAGTGAGGGAACCCAGAACACTTAGTTCTGTTTTGGCTACCTTGATCCTCCATATTTATGGCTTCCAAAATTATCCTCTAAAAGCATCTCTAAAACATCTGATGTTCTCCATTCAATTAAGCTGCAGGTAACAGAACCAGAGTGAGCTCAGGGCAGTACCTGCTTAAATACATGCAAAAATGATGAAGTAGGGGTAGGTTCAAGCATTCTCAAGGATCAAAAGTTCAGCCAATCACAGAGCTGTAAGTATCCAACAGCTACCATTCAGTAGTAGCACTCTTATTTCTATTTGAGCACACAGGGAAACCTAAAAATAAGAGAGGATGAGAAAGGTCCCCAGCAAATAAAATGTATAAGTAGAATGAAGTGTCTGGATTACTGTATAGAGATGCAAGAAGGCCTCCACTCCAATGTATTTATTTGTACACACACACACACACACACACACACACACACACACACACAACATACACATCCACCTAATAGAATGTAAGCTCCTTTGGTAAAACAGTATTTCATCTCTATCTTTATATTTCTAGAGCCTAGCACACTGCCTGGCACACAGCAATCATTTTTTTAAATGGGTTATGTAGACTGTATAGATTTCCTCCTGGGGATTTCCTGAAAGATATGGACAGGATGAAAAATTAGAGAGGAGTTATACTTTACACTGATGGAAGATGTACGTACACTGAGGAGATGTCCATTATAATTGCAAAGCATTTTCTACTATTTACACCAGGACAGGTGTCTACTTAAGATATGCTTAATTTAATCTCAGAATAAAGCTTGATCTGCATTATGCATAAACCATCATGCCTTTTCCTCGTGCTTTCACATGCCTATAAACAAATCACATTTTTCCCCCAATGGTGAAATATAATATTTGTACAGTGATATGGTATTTGTCAATAGAAGGAAATTACTGGCAAAATCTGCTTGAGCTTTTCTGATGCCCTAGAGACAAAGACTTCCCATTATTCTTAGCCCAATGATATACTTTGTATTTTGAATTATTTTTCCACTTACAAGTGAAAAGTCATCAGGTATTGAAAAACAGTACTTTCCCAGCTACCCACAATCCAATAAAGGTTTTCTGTGACATTTTAGAGTGAAGTCACAACACTCAAATTGATCGTACAAGAGCACAGTTTTCACCCAGTAATTTCTCCCAATCCAAATCTATAGAGGTGAAATTAGAAGAAAGATGATGCCACATTATGTATTTCTAACCAGTTCTCTGCTTCTTGCTGTGATACTCCCATAGATCTGTGACTTAATTGATTTTGGAGGGAAATATACTTTGTATTTGCATATCTACATACAAGCGATTTCCCTACTTCTCACATATCAATACAACTGAATCTCTTTGGAGTCAAGAACTATTTTGTTTTCGTCTTTCTGATCCTACTGTACCTTGCACGTATGACTAGGTGCTGGACCTGTGGATATAGGAAACTCCTGAGTAAGAACATCCCTGCTACTAATGCAGACCAGCCCTGGGAAAGTGGGGCTGATGACTTCACAGTCCTCCTTCATTTAGATCCAGTTCATTTACATGTCATGGCATCACTTCCCATGGTCCTCTTAGAGAACGAAAAACAAGCAATAACACCTTTCCTACAACTTAGAATCTTACTTACTCAGTGCTAAATTAGTCAGCAGCACTTACTAAGAATTCACTGCACACTAAGTGCTTGGGATACAAAGAAGGGCAAAAGCAGTCACTGCTCCCAAGGTTCTCAGTCTAGTGAGGGAAGCCATGTACAGCAGCTATGTCCATTCAAGAGCTATATAGTGTAAATGAGAGATAATCTTGGAGGGGAAATACTAGCATTTTAGCTGAGACTTGGAGGAAGATAGGGAAACCAGGAGATGGAGATAAGCAAAGGGAGAATTCCAGATGTGGAGAACTGTCAGTGAAAATTCACAGCTGAGAGATATGACCTTGTATGAGGAATAGTAAGGATTCAGTGTCTCTGAATCAAAGAGCACATAGATAGGAATCAAACATAAGAAGACTGGAAAGGTAGGAAAGGTCCAGGTTATGGAATACTTTAAAAGCTAAATGGAAGGTTTCATATCTGATTCTGAAAGTGATAAGTAGTCACTGGAGTTTCTTGAAAGGGTGTGTGTGTGTGCATGTGTGTGTGTATATGTGCATATGTAACATGGTTAGAGCTGTATATTAGGAAACTCACTTTGATAGTTGAGTAGAAAATGGACTCAGATAGGGAGACACGAGAGGAGAAAACGTAAAAGATTATCTCAATAGCCAGCCCTGAGATGTTGAGGGCCTGTACCAAGATTGTGGTAGTGTCAGAGTCTCCTCTGACATATACAATAAATATTATGAAAGTAAACTTACAAGTTTTGGCAACAGATAGGATAGAGAGGACTGGAGAGAGGGAGGAGTCAAGCATGACACTTCTACTGAAAACCTAGATGACTGGGAAGATGGTGGCATCCTTGACAGGAATAGGGAATTTAGGAACACAGGAGGGCTTTGGTGGTAAAATAGAGTTCAGTTTTAGATCTTTTGAGTTGAGTTGAGGATGCCTATGGTATATCTAATTTGAGATGTACCTTAGACAGAAAATGTGAGACTAGAGATCAGGAGAGAGGTTAGGGCTTGATAAATAAATCTGAGAACCATCTCCATATGTGGAGATGATAATTGATCAATGGGAGATGACATAGAGAAGTGAAATTGCATGGGAAGGGAGAGAAGGGGACAAAAGACAGAGATCTGGGGGATAACCGTTTTATAGACTTACAATTTAATCAACTTGGGTACTCCCTCCAAAGATACATATCATATCTTATTCACACCTTCTCATCCTAGTGACTCTTGTTCATGAAATCCCACAGATACTCCTCCAGTGGTCTATCCAATATGGCCTTTTCAAGACTAAGAGTTCTAAATGTTGGGTCCACAAGCCCTTGAATTGTATGGATTAATTTCAAGCAGTCTGTGGACTTGGATAGAAAAATACATATTTATTTTGCATAAACTTCTAACTGACATTTAGCATTTTTTTCAATTATTTTAAACATCATACTGAGAAGAAGTCCTAGGCTTCACTAGACTGCCAAGGCTTGCTTTATGGTATCAAGAAAACTAAGAATCCTTGTTCTAGGTGTTATAAAACGGTGTGGCTACCAATGAGCACATAGGTTATCCATAAGATATTCCTTATTCTTATTATAGGACCAGTTTCCCTTCTCTTCTGGTTTTCTGTTTCTTTAATATATTACTTCTTGCACAAATTATTTCACTAGTAGGATGCTATAGCGCATTCATGCCCACCATGAGTCTCTATGTTGCTCTTCTGGTGACCTATAACTTTGATTCTTTGGGGAACACAGTAGCTTATGGGTACAGCAGCAAGAGAAATCTACCCTTTCATTGCATTTTGGCACAGATAGCTTTTGAGCCTTTTGTCTCTACTTAATGTGTTAATTAATCTAGGGGTTATAAACTGCTGAAATGTTGAAAGCAAAGAACTAAGGCCCACACCCAAAACTCT
The DNA here is from genome assembly GCA_028658325.1 of Potorous gilbertii. NCBI lineage: Eukaryota > Metazoa > Chordata > Mammalia > Diprotodontia > Potoroidae > Potorous > Potorous gilbertii. The sequence goes on from CM053771.1 coordinate 196,595,686, forward strand.
TGCATAAGCATATTTATAACTAATTGCTTCATAAATGCATCTTCAATTCACAAAGCATTTCCTAGAATGCTTGTTATAAAGATGGTGCCTCCCATCTAACACAGGCAACATCACATAAAAAAGCTTAAAATGTGAAAAAATGATATCTGTATTGACTCAACCAGTAGAAAACTGAAAGAGTACCTGAGATAAAATTAACACTGAGACTCCTTAAAGGACTACTCAGCAACCCCAAATATCACTTCTCTTTGGGTATATTGATGATGCAATCACAGATACATTGTGCTCATTGTGAAAAAAAAAAACCTTATTGAACTTTATAGTCAGGCACTCAACAGCATTATCTTCAATTAAAGTACCAGTTTAGCTAGCCTGAGTTAGTGGTGTATTGTGACAATCAATTTGTATGGTACTAAATGGATCTAAGTAGTCAGCATTCAATAAGTAGAATCCTGTCAGACTGAATTGTCCATATATTACTTAATATTAAAGACAAAGCTATCTGCTAATATACCTAAAGTCTAAAGAAAAATTGGGTTCATATAACTACTGATGGCAAGAGATAATATGCAATTATAGGTGCTGTTCAGGTTTCTATCAATTGAAATAAGATTAAAACATATTATCACCATCTTATGGCTAACACAAAGCATATCTGATGTAGGGGACAGAATTATTGTGTAGATGGAGGTTATGGTGATTGCAACACATGATAAAAGTTATTAGAGGAAAACTCTAATAGCTAATAGCCATTAGAGAGTAAACTTATATATGGCAATGAGAAAAGTAATATAAATGGAGACAGTGCTCTTGTGACAGCTGTGGGTTATATAAATACTTACAGTAAACTTACTAAGATTATTTACAGTTAAACATGTTTTAAAATGGAGAGTGACACGTACTAGTTGTGTGACCCTGACAAAGTTATTAGTCTCTTAGTGCTATAAACAACTCTCCAAGACTAATCTGCACTGATAGGAGTTTCTTCATTAGGAGTTTCCTATGCCCATGAAATCACAGGTCTGGGTCAGTCAAGACAATAGTCTTATCAAGTGTTCATTACACATTAGAATGTAAACTATCAGAAAACAGAGGCTATGCATATTTATCTTCTGTTCCCTTATCTACCATAGTCATTTTTATATAGTATATTCTTAATGAATGATTGAGTTAATAAAAGTCATCCACAGGAAGTTTCTTCAAAAAGTTCAAAAAAAATGAACTTCTTAAGGCAAGATGGCAGAGTGAGACAGGAACTCACCTGATCTTTCCCAAATTCCCCTCCAGACAACCTTGAAGAAACATCTAAAACCAATTTTAGAATGGTGAAAAAGTTTTCTAGCCCAGGACAGCTTGGAGCAAGAGTGGGGACCTGTCTTCTAGATCCTCAGGTGCAGCCCTTTGACTAAAACCAAACTTATTTGTTCTGTGAAGTTTGGATTCAGTCAAAGGGCTGTACTTGAGGACCTAGAGGGATGCATGTGACCTCGAGGTTGCATGTTTCCCCACCCCTACAGGATAAACAAGAAAAGTTTCATTAGGGTGGGAGGGGAGCATGGTTCAGAGAGCAAGCCAGTGGCAAGCCACATCCCAGGGGGCCAATAAAAAGGCCCCAAGTCCCAGTTTAGGCTTTCCCAGGAGCAAGGTCCCATCCGTGGTGTAAACCAGCACTGAGACCCTACCCCCAATGCAATCCAGAAGCTATGCCCTGAGGCCCACTGCAAGTCAGCAGCAAGGCCTTGAGGCCTGGCACAAGAAGCTTGGGACAGTGTCTTCTCCACTCCAAGAGTAGAGCACAACTTTTATGTAAAGTATGAAGTTACAAAATATCAAAATATTGCTGAAAAATCAGCAAAAAGCAAACAAACAAAAAGAACCTGATCACAGAAAGTTACTATGATGACAAGGAAGATAAAGGCACAAACTTAGAAGAGGACACAATGTCAAAGTTGTTACGTATAAAATCACAAAGAAAAATGTGAGTTAGTCTCAGTCCCACCATCCTGCCAAAAGAACTCCTGGAAAAGATCAAAAAGGATTTTTAGAAATGATAAAAGAGAAGCAGAAGAAAAAATAGAAAAAGAAATGAGGGTAATGCAAGAGAACCATGAGGAAAGAGTCAATAGCTTGGCAAAGGAAGCACAAAAAATGGAAAGAGATATGTAAAAATTCAGTAAAGAAAATAACTTCTTAAAAAGTAGAACCAGCCTAATGGAAAAGGAGACACGAAAGTTCAATGAAGAAAATAATTTCCTAAAAATTAGAATTGGGCAAGTGGAAGCTAATGACTATATGATACAAGAAATGATAAAAACAAAATCAAAAGAATGAAAAAATAGAATAAAATGTGAAATTTCTCATTGGAAAAACAACCAACCTGGAAAATAGACCCAGGAGAGACAATTTAAGAATTAATTATTGGACTATCTAAAGCCATGATAAAAAAAAGACCCTGGATATCATATTTCAAGAAAACTGCCATGATATTCTATAGCCACAAGACAATATAGAAACTGAAAGAATCCACTAAACACAGTCTGAAAGAGACCTCAAAATGAAAACTCCTAGGAATATTATAGCCAAATTCCTAAGCAGCCAGGACAAGGAGAAAATATTACAATCAGCCAGAAAGAAACAATTCAAATGTCATGGAGCTACAGTCAGGATTACACAGGATTAAGCAGTTTCTACATTAAAGGATCAGAGGGCTTATAACATAACATTCTGGAAGACAAAGGAGTTAGAATTTCAACTAAGAATCACCTACCCACAAAAACTGAATATAATCCCTTGGGGGTTGGGGAGTGCAGGACGGATATTTAGTGAAACAGAGGACTTTCAAACATTCCTAATGAAAAGATCTGGGCTGATAAAAAAAATCAATCTTCAAATACAAGAATAAAAGGAATCATAAAATGGCAAATAGAAAGAAAAAATAAAACATTGAATAAAGTTAAACTGTTTATATTCCTAAATGGAAGATGATATTTGTAACTCTTATAAACTTCATCTATTTAACTATTAGGGCAATTAGAAGAAGTAACATAAATAGAAGGTGCTGGTGAGTTGACCATGATGGGATGATATACAAAAACAAATTAAGGGGTAAAAGAAGATTTCACTGGGAGAAGAGGGAAAGGAGAGATAGGATGGGGTAATTTATCTCACATAAAAGAGATGCAAAAGAGCTATTACAGTAGAGGGGAATATGGAGGGTTGGAGAAAAATGCTTGAACCTTACTCTCATCAGAATTGTCTCAAAGAGGGAATAATATACACACTCAGTCGGACAGAAATCTATCTTATCCTACAGGGAAATAAAAAGGAACAGGGATGAAAAAAGGTGGGGTTACTTATAGAAGTGAGGCTGGATTGGGGGAGATGGTAGTCAAAGGTAAAAACAGTTGTGAGAAGAGACAGGATGAAAGGTGAGAGGGGGCAAAATAGCATGTAGGGAAATATAAAGTTATCATAACTGTAAGTGTGAATGGGGTGAACTCACCCATAAAATGGAAACAGATAGCAGAATGAATAAAAAAACAGAATCCTACAATATACTGTTTACAAGAAGCACTTCTGAAGCACAGAGACACACACAGAGTAAAGGTAAGGGGCTGGAGCAGAATCTGTTATGTTTCAGCTGAAGTAAAAAAAAGCAAGGGTAGCAATCATGATCTTAAGACAAAGCAAAACAAAGAGATAAGGATTTAAACTATATCTTGCTTAAAGGTACCATAGACAATGAAGTAACAACAATACTAAACACAGAAGCTTCACATAGTATAGCATCTAAATTTTTAAAAGAGAAGTTACATATGTTAGAGGAGGAAAAAGAAAGTAAAACCATACTAGTGGGGAACCTCAACTTTCCCCTCTCAGAAATAGATAAAGTTAACCAAAAAAAAAAGACAAGAAAGAAGTTAAGGAGATGAAAGGAATTTTAGAAAAGTTAGATGTGACAGACCTCTGGAGAAAGCTGAATGGGTATAGAAAGGAATATACCTTTTCTTGGTAGTACATAGTACCTACACAAATATTAACCATGCATTAGGCATAAAACCCTTATAATCAAATGCAATAAAGCAAAAGTATTAAATGCATGCTTTTCAAATCATAGTGCAATAAAATTAAATTCAATAAGAGTCAATGAAAAGATACATTAAAAATTAATTGAAATTTAATGAAAAAGAATAAGTGGACCAAAGAACAAATCATAGAATCAATCAATAATCTCATTAAAGAGAATGACAAGACTGAGACAATATACCAAAATTTATGGGGTGTAGCAAAAGCAGTATTATGTGAAAATGTGTCTAAATATTTGCATCAACACAACAGAGAAATAACAGATCAATGAATTGGGCATGCAACTAAAAAACTAGAAAAAGAAGAAATTAAAAATCTCCAATTAAACATCAATTTGGAAATCCGGAAAATCAAAGGACAGAATAATAAAATTAGAAAAAGAGTCATTGAACTAATAAATAAAACTAGAAAGCTGATTTTAAGGGGAAAAACAAAATGACAAACCATTGGTTAATTTGATTTAAAAAAGGAAAGAATAAAATCATTACCAGTATGAAAAATGAAAGGGGTAAATACATCACCAATGAAGAGAAATTTAAAGCAATTATTAGGAGTTGTTTTGTCCAACTATATGCCAATAAATCTGATAATCCAAGTGAAATGGACGAATATTTACATAAATATAAATTGTCCAGGTGAACAGAAAAGGAAATAGAATACTTCAATAGCCCCATCTTAGGAAAAGAAATTGAATGCACCATCAATGAGTTCCCTAAGGAAAAAAAATCCCCAGGACCAGATGAATTCACAAATGAATTCTACCAAATATTTAAAGAACAATTAATTCCAAAACTACATGAATTATTTGGAAAAACAGGCAGAGAAGGAGTCCTGTCAAATACCTTTTGTGACACAAATATGTTGCTAATACCTAAATCAGAAGGAACAAAGAGAGAGAGAGAGAGAGAGAGAGAGAGAGAGAGAGAGAGAGAACTATGGATCAATTTCCCTAATGAACATTGATGCAAGGATTTTAAATAAAATACTAGCAGGGAGATTGCAACAATATATTACAAAGATCATATGCTATGACCAAATGGAATTTATACCAGTAATGCAGGGCTAGTTCATTATTAGGGAAAACTATAGGCATAACTGACCATATCAAAAACAAAACTAACAGAAATCATATGATTATCTTAATATATGAAGAAAAAAACCTCACCAAAAACAACACCCATATCTATTTTTAAAAAAAACCTAGAGAACATAGAAATAAATGGAACTTTCCTTTAAATGATAAATAATATCTATTTAAAACCATCAGCAAGCATTGTCTGTAACGGGGATTAGCTAGAAGTCTTTCCAATAAAATAAAGGGTGAAGCAAGTATGCCCAATATCACAACCGTTACTTAATAAAGTATTAAATATGTTAACTATAGAAATAAGAAAAGAAAAAAATGGAAGGAATTAAAATTAACAATAAGGAAACAAAACTATCACTCTTTGCAAATGATATGGTGGTATTCTTAGAGAATCCTAGAAAATCAACTATGATGAACACCTTTAGTAAAATTTCAGGACATAAAATAAACCCATAAAATTATCAGCATTTCTATGAATCACCAACAAAGACCAGTAGCAAGAGATAGAAAGAGAAATTCTATTTAAAATCACCAGTATAAAAATGCTTGGGAGTCTACCTGCGACCTCAGGAACCATATGAACACAATTACAAAACACTTTTCACACAAATAAAGTCATATCTAAACAAGAGGAAAAAATATTAATTATTCATAAGTAGGCTGAGTCAATATAATAAAAATGACAATTCTACCCAAATTAATCTACTTATTCAGTGACATATCAATCAAACTACCAAAAATATTTTATAGAGCTAGAAAAAAATAATAAAATTCATCTGCAAAAACAAAAGAACAAGAATATTAAGAGAATCAATGGGAAAAAATGTGAAGGAAGATAGTGTAGCAACATCAGATCTCAAACTGTATTATAAAGCAGTAACCATCAAGCAATCTATTACTGGCTAAGAAATAGAGAAGTGGATCAGTAAGCTAGAATAGGTTCACAATATGCAGTAGTAAATGACCATAGTAACTAAGTGCTTGATAAACCCAAAAACTAAAGCTTTTGGGAATAAAACTCACTATTAGACAAAAACTACTGGGAAAAGTAGAAAAGAGTATGGCAAAAATTAGGTATAGATCAACATCTCAAACTGTATACCAGGATAAGTTCAAAATGGGTACATGATTTAGATGTAAAGGATAACACCATAAGCAAATTAGGGGAACATGGAATAGTTTATCTGTCAGATCTATGGATAAGACAAGAAAGGACCAAACTGGATATAGTGAGCATTAGGAAATAGAAAATGGATCATTCTGATTTCTTAAATTTTAAAGTTTTTACACAAACAAAAACAATGTAACCAAAATTACAAGGAAAACAGAAAACTAGAAAAACATTTTTATAGCAAGTATCTCTGATAAAGACCTCATTTCTCAGATATAAAGAGAATTGAATCAAATTTATAAGAAAACAAGTCATTCTTCAATTGATAAATGGTCAAAGAATATGAACTGGCAGTTTTCAGACAAAGAAATCAAAGCTATCTATAGTCATATGAAAAATGTTCTAAATCACTATTGCTTAGAGAAACACAAATAAACAATTCAGAGACACCACCTCATACCTATCAGATTGGTTAATATGACAGAAAAGGAAAATAAAAAATGCTGGAAGGGATGTGGAAAAATTGGGACACTGATGCAGTGTTGGTGGAGTTATGAATGAATCCAAACATTCTGGACAGCAATTTGGAACTATGCCCAAAGGGCTATAAAACTGTGCCTTTCCTTTGATCCAGTAAAACTACTGGGTCAGGTCTATATCCCAAAGAGATTTAAAAAGAGGTCAGGGGGGAATGACCTATTTGGACAAAAATTTTTTACAACTGCTCTTTTTGTGGTGGCAAAGAATTGGACATTGAGGGGATACCCATCAACTAAAAAATAGCTGAGTATATTGTGGCATATGATTGTTACAGAATATTATTGCACCATAAGAAATGATGAACAGGATGATTTCAGAAAAACCTGGAAAAATTTACATGAACTGATGCAAAATGAAGTGAGCGGAACCAGGAGATCATTGTATAGACTAACAGTAATCTTGTAAGATGAACAACTGTGACTGACTTAGCTATTCTCAACAGTACAATGATCCAAGACAGTCCCAAAGGACTCATGATAAAAATGCTGTCTGCTTCCAGAGAAAGAACTGATGGCATCTAAATGCAGACTTAAGCATACTCTTTTTCCTTCCTCCCTTCCTTCCTTCCTTCCTTTATTCCTTCCTTCCTGTCTTCTTTTTTCTTTCTTTGTTTTCTTCCACAAAATGACTAATATGGAAATATGTCTTACATGATTACTCATGTATACCTATATTAGATTGCTTGCCATCTCAGTGAAGGGGAGAGTAGAAGGGAGGAATGATAGGATTTGAAATTCAAAAATTAAGAAAAAAAACAAATGCTAAAAGTTGTTTTTAAATGTAATTGGGGGAAAATATTATTTTAAAAAATAAAACTTCAAAGAACTCCTGATACACAAGAGGTTAGGACTACAAAACAATGAAAGTGGTTTTTAGTAAGTATACCAGAACTCATATATTCAAATTACTATAAATTATTTTTGTTCTTCAAAGCAGTCATCTTGGGAGCCAGGCATTTATTCCAATGTTGCTGGCATTATTTTGAAGCATTTTCTGAACTCTCAGAAATTGAAATTGTCTTCAAGATCAGTTCATGAGCCACAAAAGAAAACTTTACCATTGCATATGATATTGTCATACTTAACATTTTAGTGAGTTGCCCGGGAAGAAAAATGAGTTCTATTCCCATATCCTCCTCCTTTTTATCAGATGGAAACAGAAGCAGAAAAGATCGGAGACTTTTTCAAAGTCATATTCATGATAATTTTAAATTCCTAGTCCAATCCTTCTACTACATAAGTTTTTAAGATTGTATTACACAAAAACTACTGAGCTCCCTGTTGGTATCTCTAAGGCTTCTCAAAAGAAAATTCACTTAAGACAATTGTATGACAAATGACAAATATAATTTGTATCTTTTGCATCACTTATAAATATCACTCAAACACCAGTGTAGAATAAGATGCAGAAAGCTTTGATAATTTTAAAAATATTGAAAACTCTTGACAGGGAGAATATATTTTTTTTAAAAATTCTTCACTGTAACAGTTATCTCAATCCCTGGCCTTCACCTAGATAAGAAAAGCTCATGTGTCTACTTGCCACAACTTAAAGTAAGGAATCTTGTTTCAGATCTAGCATCTACTATCTTCTTAATCTGTTTATCTCTTAATCTCCTATCTCTTAATCTCTGTAAAGAGGTAACAAACAAAGTAAGTGAAGCACCAGAATCAGAGTCATTGTAAAAACTACAGAAGCCCATTTTGAAAGGATCCCTGATTTCCAATTCCTTTTCTTTTGCCTGAAAATCAAGTATCCCCTTTTGGACTTTATATTTTTTTTCTCCAGTCTAACAGAACAGAAGTCCATCAAATCTCTACATGTGGATAACAGTAAACCATTGTTACAGTAAAAAATGCACTTTCTTTTCAAAAAGAGATGAAAAACAAAACAAGTAAAATGAAAATTTCATGCTATTAATTCTATTCTATTAATTTTATCCAATCTACAGGGTTCCAGTTCTGTCCAGACAGGATTCTGAACAAGTTCTAAATAAGACCAGTCATTAAACTATAAGATAAAATGATCAAAAAATTATTGATATTAGAAATAGATCTGAAAAGAAAACTTCACCCCAGCCATCTTGAATACATAGCTTACAGTGTTGTTTTCAGGGACCACTCATGGTTACTCTAGAAAATAGTGCAACAATTTAAATGTCACAACTTTGAATAATTTTTGCTTCTAGGAGCAGGAATGTGTTTTTAAAGGTGTAAGCTAATATTTTGGGTTCAGAAATGGGAAAGAGGGGGTAAAGTTCTGCCTGCAAGGTTCCTGGACTCCCTAAAAACATCACTAGGAAAGTAAATTCTGATATAAACCCAACAAAACAATTGCTACTTTAGAAAGAGAAAAGCTTAATGATTGAGTTGGATTTCCTTCCCCTCTCAAAGCATATAAATTCTCCCTGAGCTTAATTGGATCATTATTCCAGATAGGATTGCTTTATATTATAATCAAAAGGTTTAGCATCAATCAGATAAGCCATACCTGCTTCTACAATGAGTTTACCTAAGTCTGATAATGGTGTAAAGACCAGAGAACCAAACAAGGGTCTGGCCACCCAGGCCATGGCCATTGACACAGTCTCAATGGAAGAAGTTTGACTCTTATCAGATGCTGTCCTCAATGCTATAGGAAAAAGGAGAAGGGCATCATGTGTGGATACAGGGGCTGAGGATGAGTGATAAGGAATCTACAAATTTTCCTGCGTAATTTCAGTATGTGAATAATCTTGAAGGCAGAAACAGTAGCAGTCCCACGTTGAAGTGGAAGCAGCAGTGAGCAGTCAGGGTAGATGGAGTAAGGAAAATATTTGAAGAAAAATAGAGCATTTTCATGCTACAAATATTAGTGGGCTTGATCCCAAGGTGAGCAATAGGTCTCAGACAAGAAAGCTTACATCGCACAAATGATCAGGACAATTATTAAGCACTTAATTATTTACAATACACTTTACTGTCATTAATGAGTCCTATGAGAGAAGTCAAAAACATTAGCTACAGTTTAAGTAAAAAGGCAGGGTGATGAAAAAACTTGCCTCAAAATCAATTTTCTTGCCTCCTGATCCTAACCCTATGGTTATTAAAAAAAAGAAAAGAATAGAAAATCCCTCCACATTTCTAAAACAAGCTTCATTAATTAATACTCTGTGCTTATTGCATAGGAATAATAGGGATGCATTGTTTAGGCTGCAACTTCTATATCACTAAAAAGTCCTTACATGAGTGTGTTGAACCATAGTGGTCTTAGAACAAAGAACAAGAAACTAACCTCACCTTCCCTATCTCCTATACTTATCTTCATAGGATTAGCAAGGAAGAAAAGTTACCATTTCCACATAAGCTGTTAAGGGATAATTACTGTTTTCTTAAATCAATGAGCTTTTTCACAGAACTTAATCAGTTCCTTGGGTAGGAGAGTCAGAGAATCTCACAGATAATGTACCAGGGGAGGAGTCATTTGCTATAGCTACTAAATAGAGTAGTGAATTTGGAACCAGTAGACCTGGGTTCTAATACCATGAGGTTTAATAGCTTTTTGACAATGGAAAAGTAACTTAAACTCCCTGACTCAGTTTCCTCTTCTGTAGGATGAGAATGAAGATACCATTGACCTCAGGAAGTTGTTGGAAAACTCAAAGGAGATAATGTATGTATATTAGCAAAATTTAAACCAACATAAATGTGATCTCTTTCATTCAACAAGTATTTACTAAACATTTGCTCTATTCAATGCACTTTGTGGGGACTAAAGGAATACAAAGATACAATACATTGTAAAGGAAAGAATACTTGGTTTGAAGTCACATAAAGTGGATTCAAATCCTGGTTCCGACAATTATTGTTTGTTTGACCTTGGTCAAGTCAATTAACCTCTGTGGACCTCAGTTTCACTACCTATAAAATGAGGAGGTTCCATTAAATGACATCCAAAGTATATATTCCACATCTATGCATTGTTTAATATAACAGAAAGAGCACTGGACTGGATCTCAGAATGACTGGCTTCTAGTCTCAGCTCAGTCAGCTCTGAGCAATGAGCTATGTGAGTTTGGGCAAGGCCCTTCATTTCTCTGGTCTTCAGTTTCCTCACATCTAGAATAGAAAATTGGAATAATGTTGTCTCTATGCTTCCCTTAAGTTCTAAATTTATATGATGCAGAATTAAATAATGTTGGAGCTTGAGGCTATAACATTAGTTAAGTTTTCATTTTGTTTCATTTTTTGTGTTTTGTTTTCTTTTTTTAATTTTTTGCCACTAATGAACAGTCTTGATAATAAATACGGTTTATCAAGGAATGTCATTAAAGTAGGCCTTAAAGAATGCCATTTTTTATATGCCATTTGGGGGAAATAATAAAAAAACTTGCCTACCATCTTCTTCTGCTTCTTCTGGAACTCAGGATAGTCTCCAGCTTAAAAGAACTTTTCAATGTAGGGTTTTTTAAAGTTTCTTTATGTGCTATGCCACTCTCTGATAGTTTTATGAAGCCTGTGGAAACATTCTCATAATAATGTTTTTAAATGCATAAAATAAGATATATCGGATTACAAAGAATTCAATTGTGTTGAAATATAGTCATCAAAATATTTTTTAAAATAAGTTAATGGACTCCAGGTTAAAAACTTCTAATCCAGAACAATGTTTCCGAGAGTCTCCAGTCTAGTTCTTGGTAGAGGAAAGGAAATTGTTAGGTCAGTGTTGTCATTTCTTGGGACATTGTCTCTGATAGTAGTTTTCAAAAGATTAAGAACTACAGAACTTAACTTTTCAAGTTCACAGAAACAGGAAAGGGTTAAATTAAGATACCCTTGATTCTATTTCAATATGCCATGTTACTGAAGTTGACTTGGGATATGAAGAGAACTTTCTTAAAACCAAGACTGGGAAGGCAGTGCCCAAAGTCAGACCTACTACCAGGATCCAAACAAGACCCAATTAAAATTCTTTATTTGAAGTGTTTTATTTTACAATTCAATATTTCAGAAATTTTTCTCTTAATATATTCCAAAGCATCATAAAGGCTTTACTTTTGGAAAAGAGAAAAAACAAGGCCCAAAGGCTCATTTGGGGCTCAAGTCAGAGCTATATTCCAGGGACCTTGGCTCCCTGTCACAATAGTCAGTCCATAAGCATTTTATTAAACACTTGTTATGTCGTCATAATTGTGCTAAGCATTGGAGACTTTTTATAAGACAAAAAAACCAAAATAAATCCCAGGTCCTCACAAGTTAATGGATGAAAACAATTATATACAAATGAGATAGTGTGATGGCAAGCAAAATAGGATCTTTTGCTATTTTTTGCTTTATTATAATCAAGTACTTCTAATTGAATCTTGCCTTTATCAATCAAAAGTCTTTGGTAGGAATAAAGTACAGAAATAAGGGTTTGGTTAACTAGAAACAGTATATGCATTTGTATTGTTAATTATTTTAATGGGCCTGCCCATTAAAGGGAGTTTGATTAGGGAAGATTTGTGGAAAGGACCAAGCCTTTTGTTAATGAGGCACTGGTTCTCAAAGGTTGTGGTGCCCTCTGGCTCTAAAAAAGGTATAAATACTCTGAATTGGGGCTTACTGACTGGAAGTGTTTGTTTGGTTGGATGAGGACGCTGGGAAGCCACTTAAGGAGCCTCCCTGCTTTGAAAATCCAGATGTCGAGGGGAGGAGCCAAGATGGTGGAGTAGAAAGATTCACATATGCTAGCTCCCACAGCCCATAAATTATCTGTAAAGAGGAACTCCCAACAAATTCTAGAGCAGTGGAAGCCGCACATCAATGGAGTGGAAGAGATTTCTGTTGCAGAGAGCCCTGAAAAACTGACACCAAAGGTCCATTGCACACCGGACCTGGAGTAGAGCCCAACCCTGCCTTGGCTGCACGGCACCAAGAGGACCACATCCAAGCAGGCTTCAGGGATGGAATCTCCAGCGGCCATGCAGATCCATTCACCCACGGATGCCAAAGGTTAGTGAGAGAGCCTGTCTGGCTTGCCAAGAGGGAATTGGGGTGTCTCCATAACTCAGGCCCCCTCAGGAGGCAGAGGCAGAGGTAGCAGTGGACAGGGGCTCCCAAAACAGGCAGGAGCTCAATCTACTGTTGAAGGTCTCCACATAAACCCCCTGAGGGAACTTAGACCTATGTGGTAGCCCTGCCCCCACCTGAGCACCTGAACTTAATCTCACACTGAATAGCAGCCCTGACCCCACTGAAAGCCTTGAGGCTGGGAAGCAGCATTTGAATCTCAGACCACAAGTATTAGCTGGGCAGATCTGGAGGTGAGGTGGGTGTGGAAAGGAATCTCAGAAGTCAAGTAACTGGCTGGGAAAACGCCCAGAAAAGGGAAAAAAATAAGATTATAGAAGGTTACTTTCTTGGTGAGCAGATATTTCCTCCTTTCCTTTCAGATGAGGAAGAACAATGCTTACTATCAGGGAAAGACAAAGAAGTCCAGGCCTCTGTATCCCAAACATCCAAAATAAATATTCAATGTGCTCAGGCCATGGAAGAGCTCAAAAAGGATTTTGAAAATCCAGTTAGACAGGTGGAGGAAAAACTGGGAAGAGA
>CM053771.1:196609581-196726876 GCA_028658325.1 Potorous gilbertii
TTCTTTTCTTCCTCCTCCCCCTCCTTCTCCTTCTTCTCTTTCTCCTTCTCCTTCTTCTTCTTCTCCTCCTTCTTCTTCTCCTTCCTCTTCTTCTTCTTCTTCTTCTTCTTCTCCTTCTTCTTCCTCTTCCTCTTCCTCTTCTTCTTCTTTTCTTCCTCCTCCCCCTCCTTCTCCTTCTTCTCTTTCTCCTTCTCCTTCTCCTTCTTCTTCTCCTTTTTCTTTTTCCTGAAATTGCATTTTTGTGGATATTCACTCTGCCAATATAGATCACAAACTCTCTTTAACTCAATATATGGTCTTCAAGTATTACTATCACTGAAAAATTATCATTGTTGTGATTTAACAAATAAAACCCTTGTCACTATTTCTCTTATGTGGCCAAAATCAAGAAGGGTAAAAACCCTTCTTGTGAATAGAAGTTTTCCCAAAGAACAAGCCTGAAGCAAAAATGACAGGCTTTTAATGGTCTGTCTGAGAACTTTAATATGCAATTTAGTTCAATTTAACATGGTTTGTATATTTTGTGCAAAGCACTGAGATCCACTTTGAGGACTTTAATATTTTGTAACATTCCTCATTATAGATCAAACTATAGAAGCTACTATATTTTGTGCAAAAATGATTGTAATTGGTCTAGAAAAGCTGTACCCCCTCTGAAACTTTAGATCTACTAACTCTCTGAGGTCCTTGATTTAGAAAATTCCTATGGCAATATGACTGGATATAGTTATTCAGTGAACAAAGTATTTGGGGGTTTCCTACAAGAGATGTCTTCATGAGTTTTTCTCAGCATAACAACCCATAACTGAGTACAAATAGCTGCAGCACACTGAATTTTCATCTAGAAATTATAATCAATCAATCAACAAATATTTATTATGCACTCACTCTTTATTGGGCACTATACTAAGTGCTAGGGATACATATCTAATAGTCAGAAGGTATGTATAGTGCTGTTTCTACTCCCTCGTAGTAAATCTCTAACTTTCTGAAGGTAGCTCATTTTGTTCCTAATTCCTACCTTTGGGCAGGTCTCTAGTAATGGGCTCTGCCTGGAGGTGGGGAGGGGCGGAGTTTCATTAAGTCTTTCCTGGAAATAAAAGAGGAGCACGTAAGGGTCTAAGGCAGTTCTGAGGGCAGCAACGGCAGCTTTCTACCTCCTTAGCCTTCTTTTCCCACCAGTACCATACTGTCAGCTCATCTGTCTAAGACATTCAGGGAAATCTAAGATATTTAAGATTCATTTTGATGTCTGTTTTGGGGGAGTTTAATAAGATGTTATGAACCAAAATCTCTTTTGTGTTGTCTCAAGTCCTCAGCTGGTAGAAATCACAGCAACTGAAATGGGAGTCTTCTCTCTCTGTCCCAAGGCCACCAAGGTTACTGCTATAACTTTTTTTCCAAAGATTCAGAAAAACAGAAACTAGAGAAAGCACCAGCACACATTTAGAGAAATCTGTTTCTTTTGAATATACATCGCTATTACAAAAAAAGTCAAGAAATGCTTGTTAAGGGAAAGAAGAAATGGAGGGTTGAGAAGAAAACAAAAAAAAATTCATCTCTTCCTTCAGAAAGCAAGGGCAGAAGGAAAATAGAGCACTGGAATGGGGATCACCAATTCTGCCCCCACCCAGTAGCATGACAAGAATGGCTGCACCAGCTTTGTCACCAACTTTCTAAGCTATTTAGATGACTCAGCATCATCTCCTGTTCTGGTATCCTAAGTTGTGACTTGGGTTTGTGATCTGTGGATCTCCACAGCCCTCAGCAGGCTTAGACTTCTTGCAATTTTATCACGGCAGTTTAGCTAAGATCTCGCTCTTTCCCTCTCCTAGGAAAAGGAGGGGGTTAGTTTTCAATCATAGTTCTATGACTCTCCAAAGAGTAAGTAGATAATCATGGTTACACAAAGAAAAAGGTTTTGTGCTTAATTTCCTTGCTCCTATTATTTATGATGTTCATTCCAAATCTCTGGAAACAATTATTTAAAACTATTCATACAACAAAAGAAAATACTTATGAAAATTCAGAAAACGATGATTCTCCAGGTTGTAGTAAGGAAGAACCACCTTGCTTTATACATTCCACATATACAAAAATAAATTCATTGTTGGGATTAAGTTTCCTGAGTGATTATAGAGCGAATAGATTTATTTTGGAAGGAACATGCACCTGAAAGATTAATTTTAAGTTAGGAGAACACATTGAGCTTGGCAGAGGGCATTGTGAAAAAGCAAAGTCTAATTTCTTCCAAACAAAACACTGCTTGTTGGAAAGCATACTTTAATACTTGTAAATTCTGTATATATGCAGAGCTGCTCATCAGTTCACCCTTGGGCTTTGTGTGCTTGAGGAGTCCTTTTGTTTGAAAAAAATCAAATACTGGAAAAAACGTAGGAGTCTCTGCATGTTATGAAGACAAGAAACTGTTATGTGCCATTAGACTTGGTGTTTTGGCAATTTAGTGTGTTTGGATCTGCTTATGGGTAATACATGTGGGTCCGTGTTTCATGCAAACACGGATGCACCATATCTCTGAGTCCATGTGACTCTCTAAGCAAATGTCTATTCTGTCATTTTTTTAGTGCTACCTCCTTTGAACAATGACCTCTTCTAAAAATGGACAAAGGTTTTTGGATTTATGGAATAAGTTAAGATCATGCTTTATAGTTAACACTGATGACCCTTTTGTTCCTGTGTGCAGGTCTGGCTTTAGGGATTTGAGTCCTCCATGAATGCTCATGGCAAATCATATCAGCCAGAGCAGCTCAACTTTCCCTAGAATGCTTTCTAGTGGCAGTTTTCATCTGCCAGTCTGTGACCTAGTTTCAAGGCAGAGATACGCCATGAGGTTTTACCTAGCTGTACAAGAAAAAACAGTCCTGCTTACTTGTGTTAATTTTTGACTATCACTTGGATGTAATAAATATCTTTGCCTTAATAAAGCAAGAACCAGAATCTAGATTCTTTAGAAAGTTATCATTTTCTTTGCCATTGTTAAGCATAGAGATGTATCCTGGTTTACATGGTAGATGCTTTTGAAAAGTTGTGCCAAATGAATCTATATGTGTAACATCAATGGATGCATCTCTGTCATTGTAGAGATTGAAAGTGACAGGTAATGTGATATACAGTGATATAGTGCCCTTTACTTCCTACCCACTTTGTCCCTGGAGATATAATCAGCCATACCCTGTGACAATAATTAGCTCATTTATTGTCCCTCAGATCACGTGATTCTCCCTTCCACTGCTTTAGGAAGTTTATATTAAACAAAAAGTTAGAAGTGTAATCACCATCTCTCTGAGCCCCTAGTTAGGAAAATTCCTAACATTTAGGCAGAGGTTTGGCTCTGTGCCTTAATTTAAATTTATATTTATTCCTGACTAAGCCCTAGCCTCTTTGTGGTTGAAACAAAGTTCAGGTTACCAGAAACATTTGGGTGAAGTTGTAAGCAGAGTTCATTAGAGAATCTGTCAATGAAAGAATGGACTTTTTCTTGGAATTTCTCTCACTCCTGGAAGAGGCTGTTCTACCTCTGGGGGCTTCAGCTTGAGTCTTTTCTCCTCGGTCTCTCCCATAGCTCAGTTCTGCTTTGTCTTTCTCCCTTTCCATCCTGTTGTGGTGCTGCCAATTCTTCTCAGTCCTTTCTGTCAGTCTCTATCCTGCTTGCCAACACTCTTTCTCTCTTCAATTATTTCTTTTATGTCCCTGCGGGGATGCCACTGGATCCATTCTCTGTGCTGCCAAACATTCAAATGACTGGATCCTCAATTGGCTTGTTAGTTTATACAAAACCCGAAGTAGGACCAAGTCTCCTCAACTAATCCAAATATACTTCTGATGCAGTGTTACCGTGGTCCATCCAGTGGGTTTCAAGGACTTTGAAAGTAATCCAGGACTTTTCCCATTTAGTCTAAAGTCTTTGATTGATGATTCACTATGGATGTTCTTTATCCACACCTCTAATTCAATTAAGAAATCTTGTCTCTATGAAATTGTTGAGATAGGGATGTAGGATGCCCCTTTCATATATTTATTGAATAAGTAGCATATTCGATTGGAAAAAAGAACTCAATGTAAAGCTAAAAGAAAGTATGGACCTGGTTTTAAGCCATATCTGCCACTTACTAGTTGCATGACTTTGGACAAATTGCATAATCTCCATTTGCATCAGTTTCCCCATCTGTAAAAAGGGAATAACAGTAATTGTACCTATTTTGAAGACACAGTATTGTTTTAGACACCATAAAATACCATATTTAATTTGATCTAGAAAAATAGAGTAGATGTATGGTTTAGTGGATAGAGAGCCAGCCTGTGTGTTAGAAAGATCAGAGTTCAAGGCCCACCCTAGACACTTCACTTAACCTCTAAGTACTTTGGGCAATTTACTAAATGATTAACTTGCCAGTCTGCATTGGTTTATCTAGTTTCTTCCCTGGACATCCTGGTATTGGCTCACTTATTAGTTCTCACCAGGCACCCTCCCCATCCCTCAACAAAAACAAAAAGAAAAACACACATGATTTTCTTCTTCTAGTCTTAGACCCAAGGCAGGATGCTTTAATGTTGATAATTCAACCCAATACTTTCCCAAGGCAGAAAATTGTATTAAATGAGAATTTAGTTTCCCCTGGAATCCTATTCTTTTGCCTCATCATTGTGTGGGGGAAACCTTTTGGTCTTGAAGGCTAAGCCAGTGAAGCACAGATTCTGGCTTGTCCTATTAACTTAAAAAGCCTTCAAGTATGGGTTAGTCCTCTAAGATTGACTTCTGACAACCAGTCCCTCAAAGGGACTCATGGAAAAAGAGTTGGCTAACAAGTAACTGCACTTAGCCACAATGACTCATGAAACCATCTATTTCCTCTAAAAGTGGAGGGTTTTCACTTGTGCCAGGGAATGGAATACACATGTACTGATGAAATCACAGGTGTTTTGAAGTAGTGAAATAAGAAATGTGGCAGACAGAAAGCTTCTTCACAAGAACGGAACTAGAAGGAAACTTAATTAGAATTCCATTGGTACTATCTTAGAAAACAACAGTAAAACCAGCAGCAAGAGAGACATACTTTTTGGGTATGGCCAGTGAGGGAATTTGTTTTTCTTGAATATGTATGTTGGTTACAAGATTTTTGTTTTTCCTTTTCCCAATGAAAGGGAGATAGGAAAAAAATAAATTTTTCCTAATGTACTAAGAAAAATAAAAATTTGTAAAAGAAAACAATAGTAAGACATAAGGCTCTAAAGAGGAATGAAGAGTATTGTATTGGTTGTTATTGCCTGTAACAGTTATTACACAATCACCAGAATTTTCAGTAGGATTAATACCTGAGAATCTTAAAACTGAATTCACTGTAAAAAAAAAAAACATAAATGCTGGCAGTCCTACACTATTAAACACCTGCATTTTATTTTCATAACTGATTAGTAGTGACATTTTCTGTAAAATTAAATTTACTTGTTTTTATGAATGATTGACATTCATTTCTGCCATTTTATTTCCTTAGTACCAGTTAAACTTACAATCATTCATCCTTTTTAACAAATTTTGTTTATGCCTTTTTGTAATTGTCACTTCTTATTTTATCTCCCCTTTGAATCTTCCCCTTTAAAAATGAAAATTTGGTCAAATAGGACTGCACCCAGTGGTACCTGCAAATTCTATATCCTTGCCTGCCTCTGGGATCAAGACTGATCATCAAAATTCATTCGAATTTGACATGCTTTTAGTGTTATTTGTTTACACAATAATAATAACTAGTATTATTATATCACTACGATCATCGTGGATATTGTTATCTTGGTTATATTCTTCCTTTGTTCTGCATTATTGCATAAAAGTCATTGAATTCAGAAGTCAATGTCAGGGAAAGACAAAATACTTAAAATCTGAATTCTTCGAATTTGTTGTTTCTTAAGGTTCAATAATAAACATTCTTTTACATTCACAGACCACAATTTGTTCAGCCATGGCTTAATCAGTTGGATACCCAACTGACTGTTATATTATTATGTTTTGTTTTATGTAGAGTTTTCTTTATGTCATTGACCTTTTGGGGGAGTGTGCCTAGGAGTGAGATAGAAAAATCAAGAACCCGAACAATTTAGTGATTTTTCTTGAAACTGTAAATTGTTTTCCAGAATGGTTGTATCAAATCACAGATCCACTGATGGTATAATCACATTTAAAATGATAGGATACGTCTCAGCGAGTCAGCTGTGGGCAAAATTGTGAAGTAGACTTTGTAGACACACTATTCTTCCCAGGGATCCAAAAACCTTGCACTCAGAAAAAAACAATACAAATTCTGCTCTTATTCAAGGGATAATATGACTGATAAATCATAATGTATTAATCTTCCTAAGAGTAATTGCATTGTATTGGGGGGAACCCTTAATATGCAGTTAAGAATTTCTTGTATAAATTCAGGTATCAGTGTAAAATAAGTTATTTTTGGAAGGCCATTCATTCTATCAAAGTAGCCTCCTACTCTGCCTAAACACAATGCCTCCTTGCACTTAAGTGAAGGAGCCATCTGACACAAAAGCAGAAATAAATAAATGAGTCTATATTGATGATGGGATGTTGTGTATCTAATATTTTCTATTACATAGTCTCTCATACTAGCTATTAAAAGTCTAATTGTTTAATATCAAATTCATGAAGTATTCATGCTTTAAAACATGGCATATTGTTTTTACATATTGTAAAAAAGAAAACACATTTTTAGCCCAAAAGTTATACAAAAACAGGTGGCAGGCTGGATTTGGCCCATAGGCCAGAGATTATCAATCCCTGCTCTAAAATATGGACTACTTTCTGCTTTTAGTAAAGCTCTAGCTGTGTTAATTTTGATTCATCACATCTGGTTCCATCCTTTCATAGTTTGCTGAGATGATTGGAGAGAAATCCAATCATCTGTTTTTCCTACATCAGCTTGCCATTTTCTGTGTTTCCAATTACTTATGTACTTTAATTTAAATTGAATGTGGCAAGTTCAATAAGTGAGGAACAAGAATCCTGTTTCCAGTATAACCTTCATTGAGGTTGTGTTATTTAGTAATATTCCCTAGGGCACTTTCTTTTATGACATCCATTTAAGTGTCATTGACCTACTGTGTGCATCTCACTCTAGCAATTTGAGTGTGCCTAAGAGAAAGTCATTGCTTAATTACCCAAATATACTGAGTGGGCAATACCTTCAATTAGTGTGATTCCAGTGAACTACCTGAAATCTCAGCATGTCTGAGTAATATTAAAAACATGGAAGTGTTGAGCATTCTTGGATGGGGACCCTGCATCTTTACCACAATAAAAATAGTGTGAGATTTAGTCAGCCCTAAGAAAAATTATTAAAATGGACAACTTTGTACATCTCCTTACTGCAAGTGCTTGGTATTATCTGGCAAATCATATTAGAAACCATCTCATCTCTTCTTTCTTAAGAAATTTTTTCTTTTTGTCCTTCATTGCCCTGTTCTATGTTAGATGATAGCCAGCTAATCTCACAAGCATGTCTGTTTAAAAAAGTACCAATGATATTAACCTTTCCAGATAATTATGGAAAAAACCTTGGACTTGGAGGAAGAAGATCTTGGTTCTGTTACATATTACTGATTTGACCATGGTGATTACTAATATGTACTTAGCCTCCCTGTGCCTCAAATTTCTCCTCTGTAAAATGAAGCAGTTGAACGAGACTACCTCTAAGGTCCTTTCTGGTTCTAAACCTAGGAGTGAAAACATGTGGTCTTTCCCAGCATAGGAATTTCAGGCTCTAGAGAAGACTCCAGAGTGGGGAAGAACCTTGGAGGCAAAGAGACCTCCAGCCTCTCTCAAATGATGGTTGACTCTTTGCTGACATTTTCCAAGGCCCACTCTACCTAGTCCACCTAGTGAACCATTGAATAAGATCGTTAACAATAATAGATGACATTTGTGTAGAGCTTTAGGCTGTACAATGCCCTTTGCCTGCATTTTCTCTTGATCCTTACATCAGCCCTGAGAAATAAGGGTTGCTGTTCTCATTATTCCTATTTTTATAGATTAGGAAACTGAAACTCAGAAGGGATAAGTGGCTTGTGTGTGGTCACACAGTAAATGCAAGAAGCAGATATCATTCCTTTAAAAAATGTTTTGTTGATGTTATTTTCTTTTTAAAATATCGTTCACAAAGAAAAACAATAAAATATCATTCACTTCCTAAAGGTGCTTCTCTACCCCAACATGGAACATCCTACCTTATCCTCCTCTTGTGATGGATAAATATGGTAAAGTAATACAACACAATAGCCATATCATTAGATGATTACAATCTAAGTTTTTCAAAACACCAAGACCAGTGTTCTTTCTAAGACAAGATTAATGTAGAAGATGAAAGCAAGGACAATTACTGAGAATAACTACAGAAGAGTAGCACAGTATAGGAGAGTATGAGGAGTTGGGGGAGTGGGAGAAACCCAGAATGAATTGAACCTAGGGATTATGTCTATTGACAATAAAAATGTTAAATTGTGTTCTAGAGTAAAATCCAAGATACAATAGGAAAATAGATGGAATTGCTCAGGATTTGGTGGGGTCATGATCATGAATGTCAGTGAGAAAACAGTGAGAAAGTCAAGTCTCATTTTGTCTGTTTTCTCTTACAAAGGTAATATTTTTGGAATGGGGAGGATAGAAAAAAAAGAGTGACTAACAGGGAACTGATGTCCAAGATAAATAAGGAGATAAGAGAATCTTTAGCTACTCATGAAAATATTCAAGTCACTAGGCCTAAATAAATTGTCCTGAAAGAAGTTGTAGATGTAATTGATAAAACACTGTCAGTAATCTTTGAAATACCAAAAAAAAAAAAAAAAAAAAAAGAGGAAAGCCTTACAAAGAACAAGTGTCATGATTTAAAAAGAAAAAGGGACTAAGGTAGCATCTGCATAAGCTGGTGAGTGGAACTCTTCATGGCAAAATTCCAAAACACAATGAAGTGGATGGCTTCTGGGAATTTAAAAGTTGAGATGGCTTCGTTATAGATAGGTCATGACTTGTGGTGTTTTAGAGGGAGCATTGGCTCGCAGACCTGTGTTCAAGTGCTGCTTCTGGTACTTTTATTGAATTACCTTGGACAAATCACTAAATCTCTCAGTTTTCACATCTGTAAATAACAAGCATTGGACTTCCATAATTAAAGTTTTTGATTATATGACTAACCTTACTCTTTTTTTGATAGGCAAGCTAGACCACTAAACCATGATCTATTTACATGTCAGCAAAGTATCTGACAACATCTCTCATGTTTCCCTTTTGGTTGCAATGAGGAGATATGGGCTAGGTGATTGTACAGTTAGGTGAAGTCAGATGTGGTTAAACGACCAAGTCCCCTTGAATGGACATCATTACTATAATGGCCCCGTTATCTATCCTTGTCCTTGTGCCGGTTAGTAGTTTTATCAATGTCTTGCATAAAGGATCAGAAAGTATTTTGTCAAATTTTCATATGACATTAAACTGACAAGGCATGTTGATGACTAAGTCAGGGTCCAGAAAGATCTTGATAGGTTAGAACATTGGGCTAGATCGAATGAGATAAGAATGATAACAAGAACAATAGCTCACTTTTAGACAGCATTTTAATGTTTGCAACGTTCTTTCTGTGTTACCTTGATTTTCACAACAGTGGGATTCCCTATTCTTCCACAAATGACGTTTTAGAGGGAATTCTTGGGGTACAGTACAAGTTGGACTAAGTGACCTCTTGTCTCCCTTCTGCTTTTCAGATTCTGTTATCTTCACAGAAAAGCCATTTGTATGAATTTAGAAAAAATGCCTATAGGGAAAAAAAGACTGCTGGAATATTCCTACTTAAAATAGCACACTATTATCATCTCCCCACTTGTCTACTCTTCAACATATTCATATGTTTTAGCTCTGCCAAGTATGGGAGCAAAATGCCACATCAACATTTCATACCATATACCAACAACAGTTTTGTTGTTGCTGTTGCAGAGCAGCAGGGGAAGAAAATAAAAACTTTTAACCTATCCTGTGAATATAACTGTTCGGAGATAATGAGGCATCATGTTGGACAGAGTGTCGGACCTGGAGTCAGAGACAGATGAGTTCAAATCCCACCTTAGACACTAGCCATGTGACCCTGGCCCCATCACTTAACCTCCATTTATCTCAGTCCCCTTAAATGTAAAATGAGGATAATATTAATACTGACCTTCCGGGATTGTTGTGAGCTTCAAATGAGGTAATATTATTTAAGTACTACTTACTCTTATTGTTTTCCAATAGAAAGCATTTTATTACCAAGGGTTTTTGAAAAGATGATGGCTCAAGGAGTCACTGTGTGACTCACCTTTTCCATTTTCCCTTGTTTTCTGTGACCCCTATGCCTTATTCTTAGGTATCATAGGATTTGAAGCTGGTACTTTAGAGATAGTGTATTCTAATCTCTATTTTACAAATAAAAAGTGGAGACCTCAATTGATAAATGATCAAAGGATATGGACAGGCAGTTTTCAGAGGAAGAAAATAAAGCTGTCTATAGTCATATGAAGAAATGCTCTAAATCACTATTGATTAGAGTAATGCAAATCAAAACAATTCTGAGGTACCACATCAGACCTCTCAGAGTGGCTAAAATGACAAAACAGGAAAATGATAAGTGTTGGAGAAGATATGGTAAAATTGGAATGCTAATTCATTGTTGGTGGAGTTGTGAACTGATCCAACCATTCTGGGGAGGAACTGTGCCCAAAGGGCTATAAAACTGCATACCACTTGATCCAGCAATGCCACTTTTAGGACTGTATCTCAAAGAGATCATAAAAATGGGTAAAGGACCTACATGTACAAAAATATTTGTAGCAGCTCTTTGTGTGGTGGTGAAGAACTGGAAATTGAGGGGATGCCCATCAATTGGGAAATGACTGCACAAATTGTGGTAATACTATCGTACTATAAGAAATGACGAACAGGTGGACTTTCGAAAAACCTGTAAAAACTTATATGAATTGATGCTGAGTGAAAGGAGAAGAACCAAGAGAACTTTCTACACAGTGACAGCAACATTGTGCAATGACTGACTTTGATAGACTTAGTCCTTCTTAGCAATGCAAGGACCTACAACAGTTCCAAAGGACTCATGATGGAAAATGTCATCCATATTCAGAGAAAGAACTATGGAATCTGAATGTAGCATGAAGCACTATTTTCTTTTTTATTTTGTTTTGTCTTTTCTTTCTCATGGTTCCTCCCATTCATTCTAATTCCTCTATACACCATGACTAATGTAAAAATATACTTATAGGAATGTATATGTAGAGCCTATATCAGATTGCATGCCTTCTTGGGGAGGGGAGAAAGGAAGCAGGGGGTGGGGAATTAAAAACTTATGGAAGTGAATGTTGAAAACTAAAAATAAATCAACTTTTTTTTTAAAGAAAAAACTAAGGACCAAAGAGATCGTAGGATCATAAGCATAATGCAGGAGGACACCTTAAAGGTTGTCAATTTCAACCTCTTTATTTTACCAGTGAGGAAACTGAGGATCAGAGATTTCCTCAGGGTCACATGGCTAATAAAATGTCAGAGGAAGGAAGTGTGAAGCTAAGATGGTGGAGTAGAAACAGGGACCTGAGAGAACTCTCCCCCCAAATCCCTCAAAAAACATGGAAAAACTGACTCTAAAAGAAACTCTAGAGAAGCAGAAGTCACAAAATGACAGACTGAAGCAAATTTCCAGCCCAAGGCAATCTGGAAAGTCAACAGAAAGAATCTATCACACCAGAATGACAGTGCAGCACAGTTTGGCATGGGCCATACTAGTATGGAGGGAACTGAAGCCGGTCTTAAGGTGGTGGCTATAGTTTCTAAACTTCTCAACTCACAAACACCAGACAGCTTTGAAGGTTAGTGGGAAGGGAATCTCACCTGGCTGAGAGGGGAACATGGTCCAGCCCCAGCCCCAGGGTTATAGCCTCAGGGCTGTGGCAGTCATTGTGGAAGCAGAGACTGCTTCTGCAATCCCTCACCTGACAAAGAACTCAAAAGTCAAGTAATTGACTGGGAAAATGAGCAAAAAGAAACACACTATAGATTCTTGCTTTCTTAGTGGAGACATTTTCTTACATCATTGGTGATGAGGAATATCAAAATATGCAAGCAGAAGAAGGCAAAAAAGCCAAAACTCCTTCATTCAAAGCCTTCAAGAAAAATATAAATTGATCTCAGAATATGGAAGAGGTCAAAAAAGATTCTGAAAATCCAGTAAGAGAAATAGAGGAAAAATTGGTAAGAGATGAGAGTGATGCAAAAAAATCATGAAAATCAAGTCAACAGTTTTCTAAAGCAAATACCCAAAATAACATCTTTTAAATTACACAAACTCTAATGGCAAAACAGTCTAAAAAGCCAATGAAGAGAAGAATGCCTTAAAAAGTAGAATGAGCCAAATGAAAAAAGAGATCCAAAAGCTCACTGAAGAAAATAATTCCTTCAAAATTAGAATGGAGCAAATGGAAGCTAATGACTTGATGAGAAATCAAGAAATTATAAAACGAAACCAAGAGAATGAAAAAATAGAAGACAATGTGAAGTATTTCACTGGAAAAACAACTGACCTGGAAAATGGATCCAGGAGAGATAATTTCAAAATTATTGAGCTACCTGAAAGCCATAATAATAAAAAAAAAAGAACATAGACATCATCTTTCAAGAAATTATCAAGGAAGGGAGGACCCAAGATGGCAGAGTAGAAAGCAGCACATATACTTAGCTCTTACCCCACAGCCCATAAAATACCTGTAAAGAAGAACTCTCAACAAATTCTAGAGCAGCAGAAGCCACAGAACAACGCAGTGGAGGAAATTTCTGTCTCAGAGAGACCTGAAAGACCAACGGGAAAGGTCTGTCATGCACCAGACTCGGAGCAGAGACCAGCCCTGCCTTGGCCACATGACACCTAGAGGAAGAGATCTGAGCAAGCTTCAGGGACAGAATCTCCAGCAGCAGCACAGATTCCCTCAACCCATAGGTGCCAAAGAGGGGAGTGGGGTGTCCCCATAACTCAGGCCTCCTTGGGGGCAGCAGTAGAGGCAGCAGCAGACAGGGCTCCCAAAGCAGGCAGTAGCCTGCATCCATTGTTGAAGGTCTCATCAGAAAGCCCCTGAGGGAACTGAACCCTGTGTGGTGGCCCTGCCCCCATCTGAGCAGCTGATCTTAATCTCATACTGAATAGCATCCCTCTCCTCACATAAAACCCCTGAGGCTTTGGATCATCTGAATCTCAGTCCCCAAGTGCTGGCTTGGCCAAACTGGAGGCCAGGTGACTGTGGAGAGGAAACTCAGAAGTCAAGTAACTGGCTGAGAAAATGCTCAAAAAAGGTAAAAAAAAAAATAAGACCATAGAAGGTTACTTTCTTGGGGAAGAGGTGTCTCCCCCCACCCTTTCAGATGAGGAAGAACAAGGCATACTGTCAAAAGAAGTCAAGGGTCCTGCTTCCAAAGGGAACTTAAAGCAGGCTCAGGCAATAGAAGACTTTAAAAAACAAGTTAGCAGCTTACTAAAGGAGAACCAAAAAAATGCTGAGGAAAATAGCAGCTTTAAAAAGAGGCTAACTCAATTGGAAAAAGCCAAGGAGAAGGAGGTTTTGAAAAGCAGAATTAGCCAAATGGAGGAGAAGGTTCAAAAGCTCACTGAACAAAATAATTCATTGAAAGAGAGAATTGAGCTCAGGGAAATGAATGATTATGAGTTAAACCAAGCAGTTAGTAAACAAAACCAAAAATTTGAAAAACTAGAAGATAATGTGAAACAACTCATTGGAAAAAACAACTGACCTGAAAAACAAATCCAGGAGAAATAATTTAAAATTTTTTGGACTACCTGAAAACCATGATCAAAAAAAGAGCATAGACATTGTCTTCCATGAACTTATCAAGGAAAACTGCCCTGATGTTCTGGAATCAGAGGGCAAAATAAATATTGAAAGAATTCACCAATCACCTCCTGAAAAAGACCTGAACAGAGAAACTCCTAGGAATATTGTGGCCAAATTTCAGAGTTCCCAGATCAAGGAGAAAATACTGCAAGCAGCTAGAAAGAAACAATTTGAGTACTGTGGAAATACAATCAGGATAACACAGGATCTGGCAGCTTCAACATTAAGGAATTGAAGGGCTTGGAATGAGATATTTCAAAAGTTAAAGGAACTGAGATTGAAACCAAGAATCACCTACCCAGCAAATCTGAGTATAATACTTCAAGGGAAAAAATGGTCATTCAATGATATATGCAACTTTTAATCATTCTTATTGAGGAAAGGACCAGATCTGTATAGAAAAATTTGAAAAAAAAAAAGAAAAAAGAAAAATTTGACTTCCCAGATCAAGAATCAAAAGAAGCATGTAAAGGTAAACAGGAAAGAAAAATCATAAAAGACTCTCTAAAGCTGAACTGTTTACATTACTACATGGAAAGAAAATATTTTTAACTCTTGAATCTTTTCTCAGTATTTGGGTAGTTGGAGAGATTGTACATATACACATACACCCATACACATAGATATATAGAGAGTACAGGGTGTGTTATATCAGAAGAGATGATGTCCACACAAAAAAATAAAATAAAATAAAAAATTAAGGGGTGAAGGAGGAAAATTCCAGGAAAAGAAAGGGAGAAATGGAACAGGGCAGGCTATAATTCATAAAAGAGATAAGAAAAATCTTATTCAATGGAGGAGATAAAGGAGAAGGGGAGAGTGGGGGGGAAATAAAGCTACTCTCTTCACAAGGAGGGAATAACATGCTCACTAAATTTGATATGAAAATTTATATCACACCACAGGAAAGAAGGAGAAGAGGTGACAAGTGGGGTGAGGGGATTGTTAGAAAGGAGGGCAAATGGGAGAAGGGAGTTAATAGAAATAAACACTTTCGAGAAGGGACAAGGTCAATTGTAGGGGGGAAAATAAGGGGAAATAGAATAGGACAGAGGGCAATATAATTAATACTACACAACATGATTATTATGGAAGTCTTCTGCAAAAGAGCACATATTTAGTATGTATTGAATTACTTCCCTTCTCAGTGGGGCTGGGGAGTGGGGGGAGGGAGAGAAGTTGGAATTCAAAGTATTAGAAACGAATATTGAGAATTTTTATTACATATAATCAGGAAATAAGAACTACAGGGAGTGGGATATAGAAATTTATCTTGCCCTACAAGAAAGAGAGAAGATGGAGGTAAGGGAAGGGTGGAAAGGAGGGTACCTTGAGGGAAGGAGTAATCAGAATGCAAGATATTAGGAAACAGGGGGAGAGGAGTGATGGGGAGAAAAACTGGACATGTTACAAAGTGAGGTAAAAGCAATTAGTATCAAAACAATTGACTGAATTAATTACTGAGAATAAATCAATGACATCTTTAGTTTGGGGAAAAGAATTTCAGTCTAAGTTTCCTAGAGGAAGGTAGCCTTGGGTAAAATTTGGCATTGATGGAAAAGTTAAGGTTTTAATGGTAAATTTGATTTTATGATTGCTATTTAATCAGGAACTAGAACATGTATAGAAAGGCATGTAAGCCACTTAAGACTTGCCTCAAAAGATGTTCCTTAGCTAAAGTGAAAATTATAATCATATTTGAAACCTGGTTATTGGAACTTGCCATTTTTAGATGCTATGGGACTATTAAGTGACTGTTCTTCTGAGTCTAACTCCAGGTATGGGTAGCAAGAAAGGCAATCTAAGCTTCCAACCCATGATGTCAGTAAGCTGGTGAGATGCTAGTATGAACTGCAAAAGGTGATCTCATGGGAAGGGTGGGAGAGTGGCTGTTCAGCATAGGCTGAGGTAGGATTCTCCTGACTCAGTTTCCCCACTGACACCTGGCAGACCTTAAGCCTGACCGAATGCAAGTAGTTAATCTACTCCTTCCAGGAACTGACATGAAGTCAGGGAGATATTGTATCCCTGCAATATCCCTACTCTTGGTAGCAATTTCCTATAGTCAAAAGGTTTGCAAGCTTAATACCAGATTTATTCAATTGTAGAGTATTGGTAGGGGAATATCCGAGGCTAAGTCTAAAATTAAACTATTAGGCATAGGACTTTAGACCAACAACAATAAGTTAGGGTCCTTTAATTCTTACCAATACCGTGGAGGCAATTAGGTCAAGAACTTGTGAAGTTAGCAACTTAAATATTATTTGTGTCTCAGTTGGTTAATATTTTTAAAAAATTTCTTTTGTGGTCCATATTGTAAATACTTTAAAAAGAAGTATTACCTGACCAAAAGTTTGAATTGTTTTATCTATTATAAACTATGTTAAAAAATTAAAAATTTTAAAAAAAAGGAATTATCAAGGAAAATTGCCCTGATATTCTATAACCAGAGAGTAAAATAGAAATGGAAAAAATCCATTGATTACCTCCTGAAAGAGACCGCAAAAGGAAAACTCCTAGGAATACTGTAGCCAAATTCCAGAGTTTCCAGGTCAAGGAGAAAATATTACATGCAGCTAGAAAGAAACAATTCAAATATTATGGAAGCACAATCAGGATAACACAAGATTTAGCAGCTTCTACACTAAGGTATCAGAGGGCTTGGAATATGATATTCCAGAAGTCAAAGAGCTAGGATTAAAACCAAGAATCACCTACCCAGTAAAATTGAGTATAATCCTTCTGGGGAAAAATGGAACGTCAATGAAATAGAGGACTTTCAAGATTTTTGTTGAAAAGATAGAACTGAATAGAAAATTTGACTTTCAAATATAAGAATCAAGAGAAGCATGACAAGGTAAACAGGAAAAAAAAACCACAAGGGATTTATTAAAATTGAAATGCTTGCATTCCTACATGGAAAAATGATATTTTTTAACTCATATGACCTTTCTCAGTATTAGGATAGTTGGAGGGAACATATATATATGTGTGTGTGTGTGTATGTGTGTGTGTCTGTGTGTGTATATATATGTATCTATTTT
Source organism: Potorous gilbertii (assembly GCA_028658325.1). Taxonomy (NCBI): domain Eukaryota; kingdom Metazoa; phylum Chordata; class Mammalia; order Diprotodontia; family Potoroidae; genus Potorous; species Potorous gilbertii. The sequence goes on from CM053771.1 coordinate 196,626,576, forward strand.
TATAGATATATTGACTTGTATAGAGAGGCAGAGAGACAGAGGCCATAGGGTGAGCTGAATATGAAGGGATGATATCTAAAAAAAATTAAGTGCTGAGAGAAATGTATTAGGAGAAAGAGAAGGGGAGAGGTAGAATGTAGTAAATTATCTCACATAAAAGAGGCAAGAAAAAGTTTTTACAATGAAGGGGAAGAAGGGGAAGGTGAGATGGAATGAGTGGGCCTTCCTTTCATCAGATTTGGCTTCAGGAAGGAATAACATATGCACTCAATTGAGTATGGAAATTTGTCTTACCTTACAAGAAAGCAGGGGGAAGGAGATAAGAAAGGGAGGATAGTAGAAGGGACAGAAGATTGGGGGAAGGGGTAATCAGAAGCACACACTTTGGTAGAGAGACAGGTCAAAGAAGAGAACAGAATAAATGGAGGGCAGAACAGGATACAGGGAAATAGAGTCATTCTTTCACAGCATGACAGTTATGGAAGTGTTTTGCATGACTACACCTGCATAACCTATGTCGAATTGCTTGCCTTCTCAATGAGGGTGGGTGGGGAGGGGGAGGGGAGAGAATGTGGAACTCAAAACTTTAAAACTGAATGTTAAAAGTGGTTTCTATGTGTAACTGAGAAATAAGGTATACAGGCAATGGGATATAGAAATCTATTTTGCCCTACAAGAAAATAGAAGGGAAGGGAATGGGAGGGGAATGATAGAAGGGAGGGCAGATTGGAGGAAAGGGTAATCAAAACACATGTCCTTGTGTGGAAAGAAGGGGGAGATAGAGAGAAAATTTGAAGTTCAAAATTATGTGGAAGTGAATGTTGAAAACTGAAAATAATTAAATTTAAAAATGTCAGAGCAAGGATTCAAACCCAGATTCTCCTTACTCAAAGTCTAGTGCTCTGTCTACTGTGCCATGCTGATCAAGATTACACAACAAACAGCAAAGCCTAAGTCATTTTTTTCAGTGTTCCTGGTCACTGGAGAAGGAAGTAATTTCTCTGTAAGCCCTGCCAGCTCCCTAATTGTTTCTCTCTTAACTAACCCAAAGCCGGAGTCAGCAGATTCCCCCGAACTATGCTAAAAGGAACGCCCTGAAAATCAGTTGATCCTCAGTTGTGGGCATAGATCCTGCCACTGAGCTTTTCATGTTCTTTGTCACATCGATTAGTCCCACAGATTTCTGATTTTATTTTCTATTATCTTTTTCTATCAGTCTGCTTATCCCAGCCCAAGGATCCCCAATACTTTCTAGCAAAGAAGTAGTTTTGATCTCTCACTAATCTTGTGCTGGCCATTAGGAGGAGGAAGGAAGAAGGGCTGCTGAGAGTTAAATTTGATTATGGGGCAGCAGTTTTTTCATTGCCTGTTGTTGGCGAGGAGGGTATGGTGACAACCACCACTCTAGACTTGTATCCTTGCCTCCTTTCCCCTCCTTCCAGAGATTCCCACCAGATATCTTTGGAAGTAAAACCACAGGCCACAAAACCAATGGGACTTTGGCAGCAGCAGATAATTTGGAACTTAGTAAAAGCATCATGGTCTAGTAGAAAAAGGAGAGTGTGCGCAAATCCCTGCTCTGCCACTTACTACCCATGCAACCTTGTATAAGTCTCTTAAATTTTCTGTGCCCCAATTTCCTTATCTGCAAAGTTAAAGGACTAGATGACCTCTAGCATCCCTTTGTATAAATCTCTGACCCTATTGACGGTTGTACTGGTTATGAGCTCTGGTCAAGTCTCTCAAATATCAATCACTCATGCAGGGTTCTTCACTCAAATTCCTATCTTCTTCTCTAGTCTCTAAATTGGGGGTTCTTATCCTAGGGTTCATGAACACAATTGATATCCTTTGTATTCCTATGTATTTTATAATTTTAAAGCATTATTTTTAGAAGGGGTTGATGTGTTTTGCCAGACTGCCAAAGGTATCCATGACACCAAAAGGGTTAAGAACACCCACTCAGAAGACTCCAAATTCCTTTTCTCTCCCCATCTCTCCAGCATTATTGTTCTAGGTTCCTAACAAGGTGACTAAGAGTGTCCCCACCACACATACACTACCCCCACCCTGGTCTCTAAGAGAGCTATATCTTGATGCCACTGGGCTACCATCTCAAATAATATTAGCATAAAATGATGGAACACATGATTCAGTTGCATTTCAATTCCTCTAGTTCCAGTAAGAACTAACTCCCATTCCCCAGTGATCTGCTGGGAGGGGTTTTTTCCTTTTTGTTTTTTTGCCACTGACTAACATAGTTTTAAAAATAGTCCATATTTTAAAATCTATTTGTTAGACTTACAGGTTTTTAAAAAACTTTTAAAATAATTGAAAGTTTATCCTTTACTGTTAATAGAGCATAGGATTACAGATTTACTACTAAAAAGCACCTCTGAGGTCACTGAGTCCCCCACCTCCATTTTACAGATGATGGAATTGAGGCACTGAAGGGGTGCCCAGGGCCATGTAACTAGTAAGCATCTAAAGTGGATGTGAATCCAAGCCTTACTTCAAGAATAGTGTCCTATGTCCAGGAAGCCCACATTAACATCAAAACCAGAATGTTTCCCAGATGACATTTTTGGTAAATGTTTAGATAATTTAATTACAGGATTGTTGTGGTATCTATAAGCAAATTTCTCTTTCTTGTCTGCCTTCCTCTGCTCTTTTTCCCACCATGATTTTGGAAGTATCTTCCTCCTGCTTGGGATATTGTTTTATTCTTTGAACATAAAAACATGAAAAAACAGAAAAAAAAGAAAAGCCTACTAGAAAGTCCATTGTTTAAATGTCTGCTGTTATTTTCCCCTGAAAGCCTCTCTCTTGGGAAGATCCCTCTATGTTGTAATGTATATGCAGGCACATGCATTATATACCTGTGAATTAGTGATGTAGAGACATGGTTATTCCTTCAAGACCACGAATAGTCTGTGTTAGCAAGTATCACCAGACACAAATGGTTGCTATTTTTGTTAATCCTAGCTGACTGCAATCTAGTACAGAATTGGTAATTAGATTCCTAATTACTAGACTTTGCTGATAAATCTTTCAGATCTGAACTAAATTGCCTTTGAGCCAAATCCACAACCATGCGGCTTCCTTTCAGAAGGCAAACTGCCAGCATACCCTGTATAGGTGGTTAACTGGTTCCTACTCAGTCATGCCTTGAATAGACTTCTCTCCCCTAATTATTGTACAAACCAGTCCCAATCTTTCATTGAGTAACATCTGCAGCTTTCCCTAGAATTTCCTGATCTCTTGTAAGCAGCTTTCAGGTGTGTATTTGACATAGACCTCCATAGTAATTTACGGTGTTGTTAGCAATCATTTGAACAAAAAAATTTACTAGCTTTCAATATACTAGAGATATGGGAGCTTCATGCCATCGGGATCCAGATGATATCTACTAAAATATCTAAGTGTGTGTTAGTCCATCGTTGCTGAAGAAGACCATGACATCAGAGAAATGCACTTGACTTTGTTTTGAGTGAGGGAGGGTTGTGCACGTCACCAGCCTCACTTCTCCTCCAGAGCCATCTGAAACCAGTGACCAGATAGATAGTCATCAGGATGACTGGAGATGGCCCAGGATGAGGCAATTGGGTTAAGTGACTTGCCCGAGGTCACACAGTTAGTGAGTGTCAAGTGACTGAGGTGAGATTTGAACTCAGGTCCTCTTGACTCCTGCACTGGTGCTCTATCCACTGCACCAGCTAGCTGCCCTATCTTAAAGTGTCTAATGTTTTGGTGAATGTCAGCATGTTATTGAAAATTTTTTTGGCCTTTCTTTGTATTCTCAGTATTTAACACAATACCTGGCACATAGTATTAGGTTTTTTAAAAGTCTTTGTTGACTTGATTTGATGAATAAGGGATAGAGTCCTGAATTTAGAGTCAAAAACACCTGGATTTGAACTTTTATTAGCTGGGTGAATGTTAACAAATAATTTAACCTCTCAGAGTTTTGGTTTCTTCATCTCTAAACTGGAAAATATAATAATTGTTACTTATCTCTCAAGGGCATTAAGAGGAAAGTGCTTTACAAAGTTTAAAACACTATATAAATGAATTACTATTTTCATGTCTCTTGACTCATGTTCTTTCACTTTCTCACTGGCAACTTAAAGTTTCTAATCCCTTTCCCTTATTATTTCAAAAGTCTTTTCTTCTTAAATTTGCTGGGGTTTTTTCTGTTTTATGATTTTTATTTCAATTTCTGTGTTTTAAATTTTGTCCATTAACTTTTCCCCCTTGATGGCATATATATGTATGTATATATATATATATATATATATGTGTATATATATATATATATATATATATATATATATATAGAGAGAGAGAGAGAGAGAGAGAGAGAGAGAGAGAGAGAGATAGTACAGTTTGTAGAAACTATAATACAGTAAATGAGAGCAATTGCTAATAGAGTTAGGTTCTGATTAGTTTAAAAAATGAATTTTATGAAGTGTTCATATGTATTCGAATTTGCACTATTTGAAGTTATAATTATGTAAAATATGGTAATTGGTTGTAGCCCAGTGGAAACATGCAGTGCAAATTCAAATAATGTGATTGCTTCAAGGGATTCATTATTCACACTAATTGGGATTTAGCTACATTAACAAAATTGCTAATGGCCTGGCTGTACAAAGAAATTGTTCTAATTTACACAAGGTTCCAGAACTTTTTCAGGTGTTGCTATTTTCAAGATACAAGATCTGTATTTCTCTCTGAGTTCAATATCATGTTTCCAACTTGGATATGCAGGAACTGAAACCTTTATAGTTGGATGGCTTTGCATAAGAACCTGGGAGAGCAAATGATAAACATCAGGCAATATGTGAATACATTTGGCCCCATTATTTTTCTTATACAATCTTATTTCAGTTAACTTTTTCTGCCCTGATTCATATAAGGCATTTTGTAAGGGATGAACACAGACTGTGGCTGGTTTTAGCTAATGTGTATTAGAAGGTACCATTACCTCATTTGAAAAATGTGAGTTTTTCATGAGTAAGAGTATAAAACCTCAGCACCATTTGCCTGTTTAACCATGAGATTAACATGTGGATGAACTTTTAATTTGAGGTCGTGTTTTGTTCACACAAACTAGACTGCCTTTTCTGTTATTAGCTAAAATGGGAAGCTTTTTTAACTTCCATTAAGATAATATTTTGAGACCAGGTTGATTGGTTTCATCTCAAACAACACTTTCCTGTAAAGTGAGATCTTCCCATTGAGAAGTAAAGGCAAAGAAGATGGCTTTCAGGAAGTGTCAGGGATCTAAGAAACCTCAGGCTGTGAACAATTAGTTCCAGTTGCTTTCCTGGAATTCTGGTGTTTAATAGTATCTGGTTAGTACTCCTACATAAAAGTGCTCAACCACTCCTGTGGGATGAGGAAAAAAGTGAAAAGGATATAATAAAGAAATAGACAAGAAAGTGAAATTTGACCATTTTCAAGAGGCAGTATTCAGGAACCTTGGAGGCTGGCCTGGCCCTGTGGATAATATGAATGGTTAATGAACTCACAGAAAGAAAAATGAAGAAAAAAATATGTTTGGCTTGGTTGACTTGGTTTGCATACAGGTGTAAATGTCTTTGCCCCAGAAGGAAAAATAGATGAACCAGGAAAATCTTGACTGACATGAGGAAGAAGATTATGTCTTTTGAGAAAACATCAATGTTACATTACAGACATCATTCAGAGCTACCCAATGGGCCAGATGTTTGCCAGAATCCTTAGTGTTACCAGCTGCCCATCAGAGCAGATGAAGCCTTTCTGCTGACAGTTTATGTAGCCCACAAGCACTATGAAGTGTTGATTCTTTTGATACTGTTTAATATTTATGTATATTCATAAATATAAACACATAAATATACATGACATTGCACAATAAATAAAAGCTCAGCTTTCATCATGAAAGGGGAGGATTGTATTTATTACCTGAGAGGCAGTCTAATATTCATTTTTATTTCTGTTATGAAATGTCCCCCCACTTGAGTTTACGCTAATTTTGGAATTAAATGTATCCAGACCTGTAAATTAAAATAAGTGGTATCATCTATGCAAAGAGTGTGGGGGTATTTCACAACATCATCTTCAGAGTTATTTTCTGAGTTACTCAGGCTTGAAATCTTATGGTCACCAAGTTTTGCCAATTATTCTTTTACATTTTTCAATATCTGTCTTTCCCTTTCTATTTTCACTGATTCAGCCTTAATTTAGAGCATTCTCACCTGGACTTTCTTAGCAGCTTCTTAACCCTTCCTCCTGTAACCCTTTTCTTAAACCATACTCCATACCATCATTAAGCTAATCTTTCTAATATAATGTTTTAATCATTCCAATCTCATACAAAACTTTCAAAGGCTTTCCATTTCCTATAGAATAGAAATCTAAGTTTCTTATCACCTGAACAATACATTATTCCCTTCTTTCATTATGACCATTTGTGAAATAATAGTTCACATTTTCAGCAGGATAATTTTTGGCATCCTGCTGAATTTGAGGACCTCCATGTTTTCTGAATCTTTGTGTTCTCCTCAGTATTTAGTACCATTTTTTAAAGATAGTGTTCAAGAAATATTTATTGAACTTATAAAGTCCTTTAGACATGGTCACAGAATTTAAAATTGAAAACAACTTCAAAGATATTTCAACTAGCCTTAGTCAAGGAAAGTAATTTACCTATGTAATGGGGTATGTCTGTAAGGTATTAAAGCTGAATTTCAACAAACATAGTAAAAACACGTCTTGAGTATTGCTCTTTTCAAAATCATCATCTCATTATACAAGTAGTATGCTTTCATGGCTCAGAATATTTTGAAATTCCTCAGAATTTTTGCAATGCCTTCAGTACTTGGAGCATATTCTTTCAAATACCTCAAATTTTCATCTTTGGTTGGTTGATTTGCTCTTTGGGAAATAGGGACAAAAAGAAATTAAGTGACTTCCCAGAGTCACATAGCTAGTACAAGTCTGAAGCAGGATTAGAATTCAGATCATTCTGACTCCTGGCCTAGCAATCTATCCACTATGCCATGGTCATACAACACAAACAAACATTTCTCAAAAGAGGAATTATAACCTATTAATAGCGATATAAAACAGTGTTCCAAAGCCCCCAAACTAAGGGAAACGCAAATGAAACAACTCTAGGGTTTACCTCACATCCAGCAAATGGAAAAAGATGGAAAAAGATGAAAAGAATCAACATTGCAGGGGTTGTGTGAAAACAGGCACATTCTTGCCTTGTTGCTGGAGCTATGAATTGGTTTATCCATTCTGGAAAGTAATGTGAAACTGTGTCAAGAAAACGATAAAAATGACCTCATATCTCAGAAGTTTCATTGTTAGGCATCTACTCTAAAGGGATCAATGACAAAAAGCAAGCCCTTGTATGCCCCCAAAATATTTATAATGGAATTTTTTTGTAGTTGTAAAGCATAGAAAGCAAAGATATCCACTGATTGGGTAATGCTGTGTTGTATTTGTCCTTCGTTGACGAAGAAGACAGTCAATTGCAAGTCATATCATCATTTCTCTGATGTCATGGTCTTCTTTAAAAACAAAGCATGAACACAAACAGACCTGAAAAGGCCAGTCTAAAAAGACCAAGGTCTCCCACTGCATCCTGGGCCATCTCCAGTCATCCTAATGACTGATCACTGGACCCAGATGACTCAGGAGGAAAAAGTGAAGCTGGTGACCTTGCACAACCCTCCCTCCCCCAAAACAAAGTCAAGTACAAGTCACGTCATCATTTCTCTGATGTCATGGTCTTCTTCGAAAATAAAGGATGAACACAGAATGCTCTTTGAAAATATCTCGAAGTCATTTGGAGCCAACTCTGGTGAATAAAAGCATTTCCTCAGCTTTAAAATAAGGAGATTGATGAATAACTGGTTGCTAAGGTCTCTTTCAGGTCCAAATTCTGTAATTAAGATGGTTAATAATGTTGTTGGTGAAAGAATGCTATATTACAAACTCTGTAACGATAGGAACCATGTAGTTTTGGTCTTTATATATCCCCCAGACACTCAGCATATGTTTATGGAGCATAGATTACTAATTGTATCTTTAACAACAGACAGAAGAAAGATAATACTAATTCAGTTCCATCCAAAGACTTCTTAGTTAAGCCATGCTATTTTTCTATGTAAGCTTACTAAAAGTTTCTCAGAGATCACATAAAATGCAGGTGTAGATTGTACATTGAGGTTTATAGCATGAAATTACCTTCTTTGGAAACATCCTTTCTAGAGAAAGGCATTTCTATCCTTTGAAGGAAGCTAATTTGGTGAGATTCACCTATTAAGAAAGAAGCATATTTTTTTGTATGTGCAGCTATTAAAAAATTCAAGTGTTGAAATTATTAACTCTTCACATTACTAATAATTGATCCTGTGTAGGAGGGGTGAGAGGGACATGTTCAATCAATCAGACAGAAATATGTAAATGATATCCTGTGATATAACCCTTCTAGGTGAGGGAATACTCACCATCCTATCATAGGAGCCTTGTTTGAAAGACAGGCATATTTTATGTTATCAGAGGGCCAATTTATGGGTCTATAAAAACACACCTCAGATGCTTTATGAAGTCCAAAGTTTCTGTGTTTAAAAGTATAAATGTGTAACTGTTTAAAATGAATAAATGCCAATGTATTTAGTTTATCATATTCTGTTTCAGAAATATCGGCAGTACATGGCAGGACTTTTGGCTCCTCCTTATGGTGTTATGGAAACCAGCGCTAACAATGATAGTAAGTAAAAAAATTGAAAATGTTTTGTCTAAAAATTTTAAATAATATGTGTAGTCATTGTAATGGTTTATCAGTCTGATGGATGCAGACTTGTGTGTACGTTCAACTGATTTTAAAAATTAGAGTATGTCTATGACTTTGGCTTATGCAGAATGTGTCTTTATTAGCTATATGTAGCTAGTATTTGAGAAGTTAGGTGGTGCAGTGGATACAATGCCAACCCTGAAGTCAAGAAGACAGCTCATCTTTCTGAATTCAAATCTGGTCTCAGACATTTACTTGCTGTGTGACCCTGGGCAAGTCACTTAACCTGTTTGTCTCAATTTCCTCTTCTGTAAAAAGAGCTAAAGAAGGAAATGGCAAACCATTCCTGTATGGGTTCATGAAGAGTGAGGCATGATTAAAATGATTGAACAACCAAAAAAGCTAACATTTATATAGTGCAAAGCACTTTAGTACATTCCCTAATTTGAACCTCTCAAGACCCCTCATTTTACAGATGAGAAGATTGAAGCAGAGAGCCCAGAACCACACCTCTATTGAGTAACTGAAGCAGGATTCAAACTAGGTCTTCTGGCCACAAGTTCAATGCCAATGCTCTCTCTGCTGCACCACTAGCCACTCTGTAAAGACATATCTCACCTATAAATACAAAATACCTTTCTGAAAGGTTTTCATTTTGCAGTAAAACCCTATGTCATTGCCATGCTTTTAAAGTAGTACCAGGGGTCATCTTTGCCTTATACAGTTTCTAATACCTAAGAGCTGAGAGTTGCTGGGGCTGCAAAAGCAGCTTTTGCTTATTATGCATTTTTTATTATATTGATCAAGCAGAGTATAATGATTCATTATTTACTGGAATAAAATCAAGGTCTCTGCAAATTCCACACCTTTAGTAAAAGATCAATCTTTACCGAAACATTAAAAGAAATGTGCTCTTCTGTGCCAATGTCTGTTTTAGTGGATAATGCCTGCCTTACTGACTTGATGAAATATTAGTCATTGAACGCTAATTATCCATCGATGTATGGCAGGAACTTTTGTTTCTTTCTAGGCTTACTGGAAGTTTTTTCATAAATTCTAAGAAAATAGAGCATTCCTAACTCTTTACTAGTATATTTTACACATACATACCACAGCATACATTCTTTAATGGCTTATCTTCTCAACACCTAAGTAAAAAGGTGTTGTATAACCTCTTCTTGTTACCCTACAAACCTCAGAACTTTACTGTAATTCTTTCAAACCTTTAACATATTCATAGCCCAAATCTACCTCTGCTTCTTTTAATCTTAGCTAGTGATCTTACTTTCTACTTTAATCTACTAAACAAATCCAGGCCATCTGATGTGACTCTCCCAGCTCTCCTCCATTTTACCTCATATATTCTCTGCATTTTCATCCATAACCTTTTCCTTTGTTCTTGTATCTATGGAAGAAGAATACCTCCTTACATCTTCAAGCTCTTCCTCTCTTCTGATCCTTTTCTTCTACTTATAAAAATATCCTAAGACCTACTCTACTCTTTAAAAAAAATCCTCCTTTACTCATTTAATTACTTTTCTATCTCTTTTTCTGTTTTCACCTCTGAATTTCTCTGAAGAGTAATAGTTCAAACCCTCCATCTCTTCTCCAGACATTCCCGAACTACTTACAGTGGCTTCTATCCTTGCCATTGGACTGGAAGTTCTTTCCCTAAAACTGTTATCTATGAAGTCATTTTTTTAACCCAACTGTATTTATCTCTATTGGACTTCATTTCATTACAATCAGACTGCTAGCTTACAAAGATATTTTGCAGTTTTGACTCATCCATTGTGTTAAATATTCCCGTCAGCTTTGTGTTGTCTTAAAACATTCCACCTGGGCCTTTAGCAAACCAATGATAAAATTTTCAAACAGCACAGTGCCAAAGGTGTCTGAGGTACTCTACTGGAGACATATATCCTTCCAAGTAGACACTGAACCATTAATGATTATTCTTTGGCCACTCAATCAGTTCCAAATCCATTTAATTATATTATCATCTAGTCCACATTTCTCCCTACATCAAAGAAATCATATGTTTAGACTCAACCATCCCAAGTATAAATATCTTCCCATTTCTTCCATATGAGTAGTATTAGATATTTGACCAAATGCTACATCAATCAATCTAACGTATTTCCTTAATTTGCTAGTTTACTACCCTCATCAGAAAAGGAAATACTGTCAGTATGGTTTGACCCATTCTTGATGATGCCATGATGACTCTTCATAATAATCATTTCTTTTTCTAGATAAGTGCTAACCACTCATCCTAACACAGACTTAGGGAGACTCTGAATGTGATGCTCAATCAGCAAGGCAAGATAGATACATTAGGGAAAAATACAAAATAAAAGGCAGTCAATGACAATGATGGTTACAGGTCCATAGGGCCCCTGGACATAATTAATTATCTTGATGGTGGTTCCAGAGGGAATGGGGCACCCTCTCTATAGTGCCAATGTGATATTCACAGCACCTACAGAGGCTATGAGTGTGCCAGCATAGTTCTGAGTTGCAAAATATAACAGGCTTTCCACATGGAAATCAGAACCAAAACATTTTTTCAAATACCAGAAAGCTTAATCTCAGCAACACCAGGAAACCAAATCTATCGTAGTAACAATAACGATGCAGGGGTGCTACCAGCCCCAAGCCTTCCCTCTGGTAGGCTTCCCACAAACCAGCTCTCTTACACAAATTGCAAACAAAGTCACAAACAAGCTCTCCTACTCACTCTAGTTGCTGCCCCAGCTGCCTGCTTTCTCTGCCCTTCCCATCTCTGACTAGTCTGACCAACTTCCTCTCAGCTCTGCTCTGGCTCCACCTCTTCCTATTCCATGCATTCAGCAAGCTCCTCCCACCAGAAGCTTCATGTGACTCAGACTCCCATGTGACCAGGCAGGTCACACGGGCCTATTAATGAATGGGAAAGATCTTCCCATTTAAGTTACCTTTACACTTTCCCAAACCAATTAAGTGTAAATCGATTCTAATAAGGTTCTTAATTGGGTCTAGCAGGACCAGACATTGGGGGAAGGGAGTGAGGCGCCTAGACCAGGACAATAGTACTGACTCCTGCTAGTTGGGTAGAGAGAAGAATCCTGAAAAATTAGAGGCTAGTAGATATTCAAACTTACCACTTTGGGAAAAGGACTTTTGACAGTTCCTGCTGATTTTGTTCTGACAGAGTTACTCTGGTTTTTGTGCTTCCTATGGGCTTATGTGTTTATGAGGTTGGGGAGGCTACTGTATTCTTCATCCCACCTCTTTATTGATTCACTTCAGCATCTTGCTAGGAATCAAAATCAAGCTCCCCAGTCTATAGTCTTCAGATTCTGTTGTCTTACTCTTTTTGAAAATCAGGATATTTGTCCTTCTCCTGTCCCATGGTACCTTCCTAATTCTGCTCAAACTTTCAAATAATCCTAAGCTCAGCAATTAGATCCACCAGTTCTTTCTATATCCCAAGATACAGGTTACATGAGTTAGACAACTTAAGTTCACCAAGGGCAAGTAAGTGTTCACACCCTCTTTCTTTAGTTATCTATCTTGTGCATCTCCTTCCTGTTGTCTACTTTTGTTCTGTCATTTCCTCTGCAAAGATGACCTTTCTTGGCAGAAAAAAATTGAAACAAAAGAATTAGGCAGCTCTTCCTTCTCTCTGTTATTAGTTATTGTAACCTCATTCACTCCAATAAAAACAATGTCAAGAACAACATTTTGTTGTCCTTAATGTTCCTCACCAGTTTCATTCATCTCATATTGAGTTTAGTACTCCTGAAGCTTTTTTACAAAAATATCCCAAAGTTATATATTCATTTTTTTGTTATATGTTCTTGCTTCCATCTTCTGTTCATATATTTTGTTTTGTTTTATTTTGTTTGAGAATGGATCTCCCTAACTCCCCTAGACTAGAAGTGCAGCTGCCACTGATGGGCCCTATCGCATTGCTGATCAGCACGAAAGCTCTAGCCTGCTCTTTTCCATCCTGGTCCGGGTCAGCCCTCCTTAGATAGTCCAGTGGTGCCCTGGTCCTGGGGTTCACCCTATTGGCACCACCCTTCATGTGGATACCTGATCAACTTCTGTACAATTTTAAAAATCTAAGCTCAGTGACACAAATCAATCTCCAAATAATCCTCTTTTTTCTTTTCACTGTAATTTCCCTTTTTTGTTTCTTCAGAAATTCCCATCTTGCCTGGGCTGACTTTCCCTAGAGAATTCTAATCTAAGAGATCCTATCTTCACTTTGAAACCTTCAAAACATGCTTTCCCCAAATCTAGAGTATATATCCAACTGTGTGTGCCTGGCTAAACTCTCCTCTATTATCAAGTCTAGGAGGGAGTGGCTGCCTCCTTTCAGTGTTCTCATCATTTCAATCCCAGAAACTAGTTCTTTCCTGCCAGTGTTCCAACTAGGGTTGTGGTGAGGATCAGATGAGATAGTATTTGTAAAGCTACACAATGCCTGGCACACCATAGGTGCTTAATGAATCCTTCTTCTTTTTTCCTAGTCAGAATCAGGTTCAGTACAGAATGGAGTCTTTGTTGGTGCCTCCACCTTTTGGATGGTGAAATTATCTTTCAGGCAAAGTAAAAAGTTGTTAGCTGATCTACTTCTGAAAGAGGGAGAAAATGTGCTCTGTACTATTGAAACTGGTCTGGATAATTGAAGTCTCTAATTATTTCCCCAATGCTGGGGTTTTTATCTATTTCCTGAACTCCTCTCTTTCTATTCAGGCAGTCTGTTGTATACTATAATGATAAAACCACTTCTGTTTCTTTTTCTATTGATCTTTACCCAAAATGCTCTTCTGCTATTCTCCCTTTCTCTGATTCCTGGATTTCATCACGTAAGCAATTTTTTTTTTAAATTTTGCTTTGGAGGCAATCAGAATTGAGCAACTTGCTCAGGGTTACACAGTTAGTAAGTGTTGGAGGCAAGATTTGAACTCAGGTTCTCCTGACTCTAGGGCTGGTGTTCTGATATCTTAATATATTATGTTTCTCTACTTGCCCTCCCTTGTATTTGTCTTATTTTTTAAATATAAATCCAGAACTATATAGCAGTCATGGGTTTCTCCCATCAAATCTTAGTGATAACTGTGAGGTCAAATTTGCTTTCATGCATCAGACCCTTAGTTACTTTTGCCTTTTCTTAGACCAAAAGTTCTCAAAGTGTGGTCAGGGTGGGGGGTCTTCTTTGGGGTTTTCAGGTTGTTCATGAGGTCAAAACTTTTTAATAATGATACTAAAATATTTTAATTTTTATAAATATCTGTAGATACAACCCATGTAAACAAAAGCTCTTTGTGGGGAGGTCTTCAATACCTTTAAGAGTGGAAAGGGCCCCCAAGACCCAAAAGTTGAACTGCTAGCCTAGAGATTGGGAGCCTTAGATTTTACTACTGGTTTCTTCCTTAGAGTTTTTGACCTGTAAACTTATTAGTATCTTAAGTACTGTTATTCACTCATTATAGATACTCTTTTATCTTGTTTGGTGCATGTCCATAGGCAGTTTTCACCTTCTGCTATGAAACTAAGATCTAAATCGCATTCTAGGATATGACTGTCATATGAAACTGCTCCATTTCCAGGTCAGCCTTTACATGCAGTTGGGCAGGGCAGGGGATTGAGTGCAGACACTTACTAGCTGTGTGACCCTGGGCAAGTAACTTACCTCTATTTGTCTCAGTTTTCTCAATTATGAAAGAGGGATAATAGCTCCTACTTCCAAGGGTCTCTAAGTGAGGGTCAAATGAGGTCAATTTTAGAAAGTGTTTATCTTAACCCCTGGCACACAGTAGGTGCTATACGAATATTTATTCCCTCGCTCCTTCCATTAACTTCTGCATCCCTTGCTTTCAATGGGCAGAACTGAGGAAAATACTGCCTATGCCCCTTTTGCCCAAGGCGACTGGGCAGTGATTTGTAGGTTCTTTCTCTCATTAGTGTCATTTGTGCCCACGTGTATCACCAGAGGTGGTTAGCAGTCATCTAAGTGCTGGGGTTTCTCTATTATGTCTTAGATGGGAGTCCAGGGAATAGGAAAGACGTTGTTAGCAGGGCAGTGAATGGCTGCTGTGGTACCTCTTAACAGGGCATCAGCAGCCACCAATTCTCTTCTCTCTTTCCTTTGACCCTTATTGGAGGGTTTCTCATTCTACGGCTTCTGTGGTTCTGCTGTATCATCACTTACAAGAGAACAACAGCCATCTCTTCCTCGCTTCATCCAACCCCCTTCTCTTCAGTCAGAGGCTCATAACTGTTCTGAAAATCTTCCGTTATTCTTCAGTGATTTCCAGCTCTTTATGGCCCCTTCAGGATTCTCCTGGCTAAGGTGCTGCAGTGGTTTGCCATTGCCTTCTCTAGCTCATTTTATAAATGGGGAAATTGAGGTGAACAAACTTAAGTGACTTACCTAGTGTCACCAAACTAGAGTGTCTCTTGAGACCAGATTTTAACTCAGATCTATCCACTGTGCCACCTAGCTGCTCTCTCTATAGTTAGAGGCTCAGAGTTGTTCAGAAAATCTTACCCATCCCTTTATGCCCAATTCTAATGCCATCTCCCCCATGAACTTTTTGTCATCACCTCTCTCTGAAGAATTTCCCTCACCTTTTGTTCAATAGTTTTAGTACCTTATCTGTTGCATTCTGTCTTGTATCACAAATGGATATGTAGAATCCTTGCAAAAAACTCTGTTAGAGAAAGAACTATGTTTTGTTCAACATCTTTATATCCTCCATAGTTATTAACAAACTGCCCTACACATAACTAATGTATAGTCAATAAAATAACGTATTAAGGCATTGACCGCAAAAGGTTGTATATGTTTGGAGGGACAGCTGGTGGCACAGTGGGTAAGGGAATTGGATTTGAATTCAGGAAGACCCGAGCTTGAATTTTGCCTGTGCCTCAGACATTAGTTGTGTGACCCTGGCCAAGTCACTTCCCTCCTCTCAGGCTCACTATTCTTATGTATAAAATATACATAATAACGGCATCTATCTCACAGGATTTGAGGCTCAGATAACATGTACAGTGCTTTGCAAACCACATATAATGCTAGCCATGCATATTATTATTACTAAAGTGTCATTGAGCTCCTAGATTTCAATTAACACTTTTGGGGGATGAAGGAATGAATGATGTTAAAGTGCTCACATTGGAGGATCATCACTTTACCTGACAATTCAGATCTGGAGACTCAACCTCATGCATGTGCTTCCTGCTTTGTACTTTCTTAGGTCTTCTGCCTAAGTATCTTAAATGCTTGAGTTACACCCTTTTTGATAGAGAATTGGGATCAAGGATTCAAAAGAAGAATTAGTGTATTTCTTGTTCCTCTCTAGCTCCTAGAGCTTGCTCCTATTGTTCAACAAGACAATCATAGTTCCTGTAATAGTGATAGAGTAAAACCTATAATATACATGTGTTCAGAACTCAGTGGATCTGAGTTTATTGGTTCAAGAGTTCCCTCCAATGATGCAATTGCAATCCATCCATTCTTTCCCACCCTGAACAACTCTTGTTGGTGTCCTCTCTAAAGTTTGCCACAGGAGGTCCCTCAACATTCTGGAGACATTCCTCACTTTCTCTTGACGTTGCAGGTTATCAGTGGAACACCATGGCTGTTTTGTCATTTCTCGTTCTTGCCACGTGACTGGCCCATCTTCTTTTCTTATCCTACATTCCGCAGTGATGTCTGTTGTACCTGCTCTTTAGAGTTCTCTTTGGTTCTACATCACAGCTCACATCCACCATTCCACTCACCATTATTCTCAATGTGATGTTCAGTTTTACTTCTTCAGCACTGACATTCCATATCTTATTATCCATCTATTACCCAATATCTTATTGTTTTATTATTCATCTAGCAACACCAATGAAATGTTGGTATTGAAAAATTTGACTTTTGCTTTCAGGGAAACTTGAGGATTAGTAAAGGAACTTGAAATTTTCTGAAAGCAATCTACCCTTCTGTTCAACTCTGAGCCCAACTCATGTTCATCTAAACTGGCTATCCTACATATACATGCATCATGTGCATTTACAAATAGTATTTTTGATATAAAACAATTTAACTATTATACTCATTCTGCATGCACTGTATTTTAAAATTGCACATTGTACTAAGTCAACATACATGATGTGACCCTACCTCTTTGAGTTGTGTGTGCCTAAGAATTGTTTGCTTCTCTCTCAATGTAGCTGTCCCTCCTCCCATGAACTGTTCACATCATTGCCTGTTCACAAGATGGTTCTTTTTCACTGCTTTCTTCATCATGTCATTCTCTCATCATGTTGACTCAGGAGTAGCCATACCAAGGGTGAGAAAAAGCAGAGGAGAAGTGGGAGCTCTTGGCATATGTGGTCCATGGGCAAATGTGGCCACTAGTACATTGGAATGAGTCCTGCTTCCTTGGAAAAGTGATGAAAATATTAGACCATATTAAGATGCAAAAGTCAAGCTATTTTTTATAATTTTATAATGCTGTTTTTTAGTTCTACACTATTTCCCATTCATTTTTTTTAAAGAAAGCATTTTGAAAAGTTGATGCTATTTTTCAAGATTATAAATACCACATGCAAGGTTTCACCCACCTAAAACAGGAATTAACTGTTACAAATTTGTCCCTTGGTTTGGTAACAGCATTTAAGAGACTGAGGACTTCAGAGTTTGAACCTTTCCCTGTTAATTCATTTTCTCTTCTTTTTCCCCCCTAGGGATGCCCGACAAGGAGAATGTGAGTAGGAGCAATCTCTGCTCAGCTTCTAAAAACTGTAATAAGGTAAAAAATAATAATAACTGTCCTGGTAAAGAGAGCCCCTTAAACTTCTCCACGTTAAAAAGAAAAGCCATAATATCTTCTGCTCTCTACATCTCAGTTTTGGTGAAAATTTTAGAAATTGAAAAATAAAATAAAATAGGAAATAGAAGATGAAAAACTTGGTCTGAGGAATAAATGAGAAGGGAGCATACTTTATTTACCATAAATATGTGTGTGTGTGACTTTTCTGGGGGAAAAGAGGTTCTGCATGTCCTCACCAGACTTCTCAGGTTTTGTATCCCTGGATGGAATAGTTAGCAGTAATGTAACTCACCCCCACTTTACAAAACATAGAGGGTTGTTTGAAGTTGTGGATGATGTCTGTTGTTACTCTGGTTGGTTTAGTAGGAGCAGCTTGAAACCTGAGATTACAGGTGAGGTCATTCACTTAGTCCTCAGTTTCACTCTCCCAAACATGACAATCATTTTGTTTTCTGTTTCATTTGAGGGCAACCAGGTAAAAGGTGAGTGGTTCAGTCCAAACCCCTCACTACAATTAGAAAGATAATACTAAGCCCATGGTCTCACTAAGCTCATGACTCATTCAATGGCAGCATCTTTATATACAACTAAATAATTGTTATTGTTTTTTAAAACCTTTGAAAAGGCAAATTAATGGAAGATGACACCATGGACATCAAAATCTCCATGACAACCTAAAAGTGTTAGCAATTGAAACAGAAGGAAAGCAATTAATTTGAAGTTCTATTCAGTGTGATTAGTCTCTCAAATGCTTTACTACTGTTCACCTATGTTTTCTTATTACTCCTATGTGGTAATATTGTAGAATTGTTGGGGTTTTTTCTGCTTTTTGCCATAAAGAAGAAATTCAGATAATTTCTTAGTCCCTTTCCTGAAATTTAAGGAACGTGTTTAAAAGCTTCTATCACTCCTTCTTAGTGTTTTCCCTTTTGTGGCTCAGTGCCATTGGGTCTTCTAAATCAGGGAAAGGTCTTTCGCTTCCTTTTTGTTATGGGGCCCTTTGACAATCTGGTAAAGCCTATCACTCCCTTCTCAGAATAATGTTTTTTAATGCACAAAATAAGATGCGCAAAATTATAAATGAAAGAAATTATATTGAAATGCACTTATAAAAATAATTTTAAAATAAGTTCCCAAGCTTCAGGTTAAGAATCCCTGTTTTAAATCATACTTTCTCTCCCCACATACAACAGGAATTTTCTCCATCATCAAGTTACTGTCCTTTTATCATTGGTGTTCCCCTTTTCCTATATAAACCATTTTTTTGATTCTTTGTCACACACATACCAGAATAAACTTTGTGCTTTGAATAAAATAAAAAACACTATTAAGATTTAATTTTGTTGATCACTTAGCGAAAGTAAATGAGGATGAGTGAACAAATATTAATTCTGATAAGTACTTTAAGGGAAGAACTGAAAATGGTTGAGACTTTATGCATTGAAATTGATTAAGTGTAAATAGTTACTAAACACATTTAGTTGCTTGTAGTGATGCACCATGTTTTTAATAATGAATTACTAATAATAACTGGGACAGTTTTGTGAGGCAATATGATTTTCTATTCTATCCTACTCCAAGGGAGCACATTTCAGGTCCAACAATTTTTTTTTCATTCTACTGTACTATATATAGTACCATCTGACAATTAGGGGTTATCGGTTTGTCTGGTTCAATCCTGTGACCTTTAACCTCTCGGGGGAGTAGGAGGCTAGGGGAAGATACTATAGAAGCAGGCATTATGTTATCTACCTCCTTAGGGCTTGTCAGGCTACCAGCCCAACCTGGGACTAGAGACTCAAACATTTGCCATAGGTGCTTCACTCATTCATAACTTCCTTCCTCTCCTCAAGAGCATTGGTACCAATCTTTGTCTCTGGGGAGGCATATTAACTGCATGTAGAATGTTATACATACTCTGCTTTGTTGCCTGGGCTTCCATACTCTTCCATATGTTGTAGATATCAAGTCTCCTTGATGGACACTGAGATGTCAGAACAACCAATGGTCAACAGTATTGGCATCTATTTGGATGTAGCTAACTATGTGTAAGGAAAGGTGTGGCATTAGGATGAGGCATCCTTTCTGTGTTTTACAGAGCTGTCTGAAGATATATTATTCTGTAAAGTCATCTTTAGCAAGATTCTCACAATCCAGCTCTGTAGGCAGGAGGAGAACTTGATTCTTCTGCTCCCTAAACACACTCTCAAAAGAATTAACATAGAAATCAAGATGCAGCTCTGAGTTTGTTAGGCAGAAACAGGGTTAGGGGATTTTAGGGGAGGGATTTCCTTCCAGAATGAGCATCATTAGGCCTTTGTTTTGGAACATTGCATATGAAATCTAAGCAAGATTTCTTAGGAAAGAGACAAACATACACATAGGTACCAACAAATGGGGTTAATGTCCATATCCTTAGTTGGCTACTAGGAAACTTTTCATCAGCCTGTAGATGCTAAACAAGATGCAAGTAATTAATAAGCAGCCTTTTAGTTGTAGAAGGACAGAAACTAGAGTCAGAACCTCTGGGTTGCATTAAGGAAAATATTTCCTTGATAACAGAGACATTGAGTTATGCTGAATTTATTCTTTACCCAATCTGACCACATTCAGGACCCTGTTATATTCCCTTGGTTCCTCTGTTTGTCAGATTAAATAGATTTACAAAATAATTTCAGTCTCAGAATAGATTATCTGTAGAAAGAATCCCTTTCTCTGACATCTACTGGGGATTTTGTTTAATTACTCTTTTCCAACATTAATTAAATTGTTCATTTTTTTTCACTGTCTTGTTGTTGGCTGTATAATATTTAGTGACCCAATCTCACCTCCTACTAAAACTGTGCTATTTCCATGAATTGACATTTTCCTAGAAGCAGATAGATACTTCTTTCATTGGTTGGGATACCAACAGAGATGATGCCAAGATTCTGGAAATTATAATATAATTAGAAAAAATAATCAGGAAGAACTAGAACCAAAGAATTACAATATAGGGAGAAATACTTCAGCAGTGTTCTCTGTTAAGAGAAACCAAAGGGGGAATTCTTCAGGCATGATAATAGTTAACATTTAAATAGAACTTTAAGGTTTGCAAAGCATTTTACATATATTATCTCATTTGATCTTTACAACCTTAGGAGGTAGGTGTTATTATTAGAGCCATTTTTCAGGCAAAGAAAACTAAGACTCACTGAGTTTAAATGACTTGGCCAGAGTCACTTATATAGTAAATGTCTGAGGCAGGATTTGAACTCAAGTCTTCCTGACTCCAAGTCCAACATTCTAGGTATTGTATCACCTAGCTTTAAATCCTGCTAAGGGATAATATTCTATACAAAGTTTATGGGATTGGGAATTTTCTGTGATGCTAACTAGTTACCTAGTATAGCAGCTAGAGAGCTGTCCTCTGAGCCAGGAAGACATAATTTTACCTCTTACTGATACTGGCTTTGTGACCCTGGGAAAGTCACTTAGCATCTCAGTGTTCTAGACCAGAGGCATCAAATATACCAGGACCTACAACACTTCTGAGTGTGGTCAGAACCAGAATAAAATGTAATTAGGAAATAACAAAATAAGGAAAAATATAATAAAACATAAATAATATTTCATTTTCAAACTAAGTCAATATGCATCCTCTGGGGAGCTTTACATATGGATTAGTGCTTATTAGTTACAGAAAAGGTACTTTACATAGGTGGAGGGAATTTCTTCAGCCATGAGCTCTCTATAACCATGGACAAATTGGATCTTCTATCAATCATAGGTCCTGTCCCTAGGTTGAATTTTTTTCCCCAAAGTCCCAAGTTCGTGTGGAATTTAGTAGGAGTATCTTTCAAAATTAAATCAATGGATATGTAACCCATTAGATAAAGTGAGAATTTAAGGGAAATTTTATTTTTGACAGGTACGGTCACTTTTTTAAAGACTGTTAAAGTTAAATTTCTTCTTAATTTGCTGTTTTCTATCACTTGAAAAATTAGATGTTTTGTTGATATTTTTAAAGGAAATCAATTAATTTCTTTGAAAATGCCTTAATTCTAATTAAATTCCACTTGCAAAATGCTCACATGAGATGGGGAAAACTCTGACTTGGAATACAGTCATCAGCACTTCCCCTGAATATATAGAAAGACAGGCTTCCTAATGTACCTGGCGTCCAAGAGGTTTGACCTGAAGTAACTGACAAGTCACTACAAGATTGAGGCAGGAGCCAAAACAAGAGTAGAAAAGAGAACAGCTATCTAAAAGTAGAGCTGCTTTGGGGAACGGAATGTAGTCATTTCTGATATCTTACTTTTTGATCTTCTAACCTAGTACTGACTTCTCCACCTGAATTTCTGCTCTTGCCACCTATTTCCTACATAGCTCCAAACCCTTGGATATGGGACTCTGAAGGACCCTTTCTGTCAAAGCCTGTTTTTTTTGGCTTGCACTAGCTTCTGATTCAAATGCCATTCCTCTTTCCAGGTGGGTACCACCCATCCTCACCCCTGGTGATAATCTAATCACTGGCAAACCTTGGCTGTGATACCACTAAGCACATATCAAGATATCTTAGTCCATGGGCATAGATTTAATCTGAGTGATTCAGTGGATAAAACCTGGAGCTGGAAACAAGAAAATATGAGTTTGAATCTAGTCTCAGATGCTTCTTAGCAGTATGACCCTGGGTAAGTCACTTAATTTCTGTCTACCTTTGTTTCCTCATTTGTAAAATGGGGATAATTATAGCACCTACCTTCCAGGATGGTTGCGATGATGAAGTAAGATATTTATGAAATACTTTGCAAACCTTTAAGAAATTTATAAATTCTAGCTACTATTATTGTTAATTCTGTAGGATGTGAATGATGGGAGTCACATTGTTACAGACATAAGCAATTCATGTATAACTTGTTGGAGATGTGTGGTGGCAAAAGTAGGAGAAACACCAAACAAATACAAGATCATTAAAAGAATGTTGTAATACCAAAGAATTCTGGAATGCAAACAGATTGTCAAGTACATTCAGAGCCCGCTGCTAGGATTCTGAAGGAAAGCTTGCTTATCATTCATGCGATTAGCCCTAATAATTCTATTGGTCCAAGCTTGTGCACGGTGTGTTGTGTAAATTTTCATTCTCTAGGCTAGTCCATTAGAAAATACAGAGATGCCTGCCTAAGCAATAGCGTGGCTTTCCTTCTGGAACATACCAGTGGCTTCGTATCTAAGGTGCTCAAGGACAACTCCAACTCTTGCGTCCCTGAGAAATGTTTGTTCTGGCATTTGTAAGTTATGTACTTTCTGGGGGTGGTAGTGCCCTTCATGATCTTTTTTTCCTTTGGATTCCTGCCCTCCCCCTCTCCAAGTTGCTCATTCTATAAGCTGTAGGAAGTGGCTCTTTCTTTAACTCCTGAGGTGACTGTCGTGGATTCCTATTGTTTTGTTGGATGTTGTCTTACAACTAAATACTAAGGGTAAGGGAGCTATTAGGAAGAGTTGAAAGGTAACTTTTTTAAAAATCTGATTTTCTTGTTTGTTGTGAATTTGCCCCTGCTTGTTGCTTCTAAATATGTCATATTTATTGTAAACTAAATTAAGGACTTATTTGAAGATTGACTTTTTTTTTTTTGAGAGGGCAGATAGACAAGATTCTGACTCTTCCAGTGTAGGGGGACATATTTGACAGGTGTTTGCACACTCATATGAGTAATGTTTAGTCAGGATTTCCTTCCTAGGTTAGTTTTCTTAATAAATTAAAACAAAAATAGAGTCCTATAATGTATCCAAAATGTAAGTTTTGCTATTCAAGTTATTGCTATCCACAGTTTAACTAGAACTTCACAATAGTGCTATGCATGGTTTTTTATTTATACAGTGTAAAAACAACAGCAAAAGTAGGTTCTGGAAGGTGGAATATGGGGGAAGAAAGAAAAGCATGAAGATGGTATAGTGGGAAAATACTGGCTCCAGAGGACCTGAATTCAAAGATGAGTTTTACGTTTATGTTTAAAGTTGCCTGGGTAAACTTGGCCATCCTGTCTCAGTTTCCTCCTCTGTAAAATGAAGGGCTTAGACTTCATAACCTTTATAGTCTCTTCCAGCTCTAAATCTATGGGTTTTTTGACCTCTCAGCATCAATTCCTGATTTTTAAAAATGAGTACAGATCTGGTATCTGGTGTGCTCAATCTAAACCTAGCTGCTGAATGTTTATTACAGTCATAGTTCACGAAAGGAAAATATTCTACTTTCCCTTTCTATGATAAAACACTGTTTCTGACATAAATTTTTTGAAATCTCAAGAAAAAACCATACTATTAAGCAATTTATAGAAAATATATATATATATATATTTCTAGCTCCATTCTCCACTGTCTGCACCCTCCCTTTTTTTTTAACCAGTGTCCTTCTAGCTGACAAATGAATAATTCTCCCAGGAAAGACTGAGATATTATTGCTGATTTTAGAGTTATGAAAGAGCATATTTCTGTCTTCAGAAACATTTTTCTATAGTGATTTCTTTTTCTCAGCTGTTAAATTCAATTGATTACAAGTATAAAATATAGAGTATCATTTACTTTCAATGTATTTGCATCTTCCTTGCTCCTGTTCTGAGAAATTGAGGCCAAATTACTTGTAAAGTAGGCTTTATTCAGGATTGAAAAATGCAAGGTTTCTTGGGTTGAGTAAATTAATCCAATGATTACATCTTTTAATCTAGATTTAGTCTTTCCTAGTATCGGCTCTGCTATTTGAATGTCAGGAACTGCTGGAAGAAACCTTAAAGCATTATCTAGTTCATTTTACTACCTCTGGGGAAAACTGTATTAAAGTTATCCAAGGAAGATAGCTATTTATCTTCATGAAAATTGCCCTAGAAGGAAACTCTAAAATCATGATATGTCTTGCAGAATTCTGATCGGCAGTTCTTTTAAAATGTCTAAACTTTTCTTATTGCAATTTTAGTCTATTCCCTGTTGTCTTGTATTCAAAAATTACTCAAAGACACATAAATATCTCTTATGTGGTTCGAGGACTATTAAGATCTCCCTGAGTCTCTACTTTTGAGACTATGTTCAATTTCTCTAAACTTTGTTCTATGATCTTTTATTTGAGCCCTTTAATTATTTTCCCAAGTTTCCAAGCTGCATTCTAGTAAAGGATCCACTTATCCTAAATATGTAGGGGAAATTTGCTCATAGGTCCTCTACAACTTCAGTGGTGTCAAATAAAGTAGAAATAGGGGTCATGTAATATTATATAAGAATCCCTGCAAGCTGCATATTGACTTAGTTTTAAAGTACAACAGCATCTATGTTTTGCTGTATTTTTACTTATTTTGTTAAATATTTCCCAATTACATTTTAACCTGTTTCAGGCTGGACTTGGAAATGTCGTAGGTCCCATGCAACCAGTAGACCGTGTATTTGACAAGTCTGCTCAAATAGAGTTTAAAAGTATTAATATCCCACTTGCTTCTTTGAATTTTAAAGTACAAAAATGTTATCACTCCAATTTGGTCTGCCATGACCTTTAGCTCTCTTTCTGTTTGAAAAACTCAAAACTGCTCTGTATTTTATTGTTCTCCCTTGCCTTTCACTACTAAGTAAATTACTTTGTATTATCCCTATTGCCTTATTCTTTTTCTCTACAAGGTCATTTCAAATTTCAGTACAATTCTCTCAAAGTACTCATCCCAGCTCCCAATGCTAAATTTAGCATTATCATCTTTAATGAGAGCTTTTTTTCCCATATGGGTCATTACTGTTTCTAAAGAGCTGTGAGTATTCCTTCTAGGGGCTCAGATCATAGTCAGTTACTATTTTCTTGAGTGGCTGCTGTACATACATATGTACCTACATATATATGTACATATACGTATGTAGAGATATATACACACATATGCATAATAGATGCATATATATGTATCTATTTCTTTATTACATGGAGCTTTTGGGTAATGAGTCTATTCAAAATTAGCTAGAATGGTCGTCATATTGACAGTTTGTGGTCAGGTTTGATATTCAAAATCTTTTCCTTTTGGTAGTCTCATTGGCATCATCTTTGGGAATTCAAAGGGGTCTCCAAACATTACATGATGAGAACAATGATAAGCATGTTCAATCTAGTAGCATTGGCCACTGGATCTAACCTCATGGTACTTATTTTGTCACTACTGCATTTGTAGCAGTGGTAAGATGACCTTGGGCAAATCACTTCTTTTTGTTTGTTTGTTTTAAGATTTAAATTCATTTATTTTCAGTTTTCAGCATTCATTTCCATAAGATTTTAGTTCTAAATTTTTCTCCCCTTCTTGTCTCTTCCCCTACCCCTGATTATCCAGATCTTCCCCTAGTCTGCCCTCCCTTTTATCTTCTCTACCTTATCCCCTTCCTCTTTCCTTTTTTGAAGGGCAAGAAAGATTTCTATACCTCATTTCCTGTATATCTCATTTTCCAGTTGCATGTAAAAATTATTTTTTAACTTTTGTTCTTAAAACTTTGAGTTCCAAATTCTCTCTTTTCTTCCCTCTCCACCCACCACCATTGAGAAGGCAAGCAATTCAATATAGGTTATACATGTGTAGTTATGCAAAACACCTTCAGAATAGTCATGTTGTGAAAGACTAACTTTATTTCTCTCCATCCTATCCAGCCCCCCCAATTATTCTATTTTCTCCTTTGACTCTATCCCTTTTCTAAAGTGTTTGCTTCTGACTACACTTCCCCCAATCTCTATCATTCCTCCTTATAGCTTTCCCTCCTACTTTCCTGTAGAGTAAGATGCCCAACAATGCATGTTATTCCCTCCTCAAGTCAAATTTGATGAGAGTAAGGTTCACTCATTCCTTCTCACCCCCTCCATCTTCCCCTCCATTCTGAAACCTTTTTCTTGCCTCTTTTATGTGAGATAATTTACCCCATTCTGTCCCTCCCTTTCTCCTCCAAAAATATTCCTCTCTCTCCCTTTAATCTTATTTTTTAAATATCATCCCTTCATATTTAACTCACCCTGTGTCCTCTATCTATCTATCTATCATCTATCTGTCTGTCTGTCTATCAATCTATCTATCTCCTCCAACTACTCTAATACTGAGAAAGGTCTCATGAGTTACAAATATCATCTTTCATATAGGAATGTAAGCACTTCAACTTTAGTAAATCTCTTGTGATTTTTCTTTCCTGTTTACCTTTTCATGCTTCTCTTGATTCTTGTATTTGAAAGCAAAATTTTTTGTTCATCTCTGTTCTTTTCATCAAGAATACCTGAAAGTCCTCTATTTCATTGAATATCCACTTTTTCCCCTGAAGGCTTATGCTCAATTTTGCTGAGTAGGTGATTCTTGGTTTTAATCCTACCTCCTTTGACTTCTGGAATATCATATTCCAAGCCTTCCAATCCCTTAGTGTAGAAGCTGCTAAATTTTGTGTTATCCTGAATGTGTTTCCACAGTACTTAAATTCTTTCTTTATGGCTGCTGGTAACATTTTCTCCTTGACCTGGGAACTCTGGAATTTACCTACAATATTCCTAGGTGTTTTCCTTTTGTAATCTCTTTCAGGAGGTTATTGGTGGATTCTTTCAATTTCTATTTTACCCCCTGGTTCTAGAATATGAGAGCAGTTTTCCTTGAAAATTTCTTGAAAGATGACATCTAGGCTCTTTTTTTTGGTCATGGCTTTCAGGTAGTTCAATAATTTTTACTGGATCTATTTTCAGGTCAGTGTTTTTTTTCTAGTGATATGTTTCATGTTTTATTCTATTTTTACATGCTTTTGGTTCTGTTTTATAATTTCTTGATGTCTCATAGTCATTAACTTCCATTTGCTCCATTCTAATTTTGAAGGAATTATTTTCTTCAGTGAGCTTTTGGATCTCTTTTTCCATTTGGCCAATTCTGCTTTTAAAGACATTCTTCTCCTTATTGCCTTTTTGGACTTCTTTTGCCATTTTGGTTAGTCTATTTTTAAAGCGTTATTTTCCTCAGTATTTTGGGGGTCTCCTTCAGCAAGTTGTTGATTCTATTTTCATGATTTTCTTGCATTACTCTCACTTCTCTTCCCAATTTTTCATCTATTTCTCTTACTTGATTTTCAAAATCCTTTTTTAAGCTCTTCCATGGCCTGTGACCAATTCATAGTTTTCTTGGAAGCTTTTGATGTAGAACCTTTGACTGTGCTATATTCTTCTGGTTATATGTTTTGATCTTCCTTGTCACCAAAGTAAGATTTTATAGTCTGAGTTCTTTTACAATGTTTACTCATCTTGTCAACCAAACACTTGACTTTCTAACTCTGTCAAGGTAGGACTCTGCTTCCAATGGTGGTGGGTGTGGTTGTGGTTGCACTGTCCCAGGCTTCATGGATTTTGTATCAGCCACTTGATCCCCCATCCTCTGCAGGCCCAGAGCTCTGCAAGCAGCTTCTGCTGCTGCTTCTACCTCCCCCCTGCATCATCACCTTGAGGTTGGGGCTTGACTCTTTCAGTCAGGTCCCATAGAGTTTTTCCACTGACCTTTTGGGCATTTGTGGGTTGAGAAGCCTGGAAACTGCCAGAGCTGCCAATGATTCAGGCCCATCTATGTTAGCAGCCCACGCCAAACTGCATACTGCTCCCTGCCCAGTGCAAAAGACCCCTCCTGTCGACCTTCCAGGTTGTCTGGGCCTGAGAATTTGTTTCATTTTGTCATTTTGTGGGTTCTGCAGCTCTATAATTTGTTTAGAGTCACTTTTTATAGGTATTTGGAGGACTTTGGGGAAGAACTCAGGGAAGTTCCTGCTTTTCCTCTGCCATCTTGGTTCTGCCCCGCCAAATCCCTTCATTTTTATGGGCTTCAGTTTCCCCATCTGTAAAATGAAAGGCTTTGACTCAAGGGTGTCTACAGTCCCTTCTGACTCTAAATACATGATCCAATTAGGCCTTACCTGTGCATGGAAATGAAATTAAGGAAGAGGTATAACTATGATAATTGTGTCTCCATCCATTGTCAGCATTTGTATCATCTTAGTACTGTTTTCATTTTCATTTAGGGAGAAAATTGGTTTCTTTTGCTGTTTAGAAGTTTGAGTTAGGGGCAGGAGCTCTATCCCTATCTGAACTCTGTCTCTTCCTTATTATTTTCTAGAGGAGAGATACAGGTGAAGGTGAAAGTTGCTTAAAGATTGTTTTCATCTGTGTGCATGTGGGTGGGGTTTGTGTGTGTGTGTATACATGGCTTTCTTGTGGGTTGGCTTCTAGACTAGCCAATGTTTTCTTTTTCTCCTTTTAGTTTGCCAACAACAGTCCTGGCATTCCTCTGTGTAATCTAATGATTTTTATCACCCATTCTGTAGAGGCCTGAGTAATAGCTGAAACGTGCCTGGCAATCTGTGAAATGTGCCGTATGTGGAAGGCAATGTGATAATGTGGCAATGGAATCATGTCAGGCTAGCCATGTTTTGTAAAAGAACATGTTCTTCAAAGGGTAGAAGTAATCAAAACTTTCCATTTGCATTTGTCTCACGACATGTCTCTATGACATTTTTATATTCTATAAATGGGATTAACAGATGGGCTTGACAAATCTCTAGAAATTTTCCCTTCATGGGGCCTAACTTCAAATCTTTTCAATTTAATTCAACAAATTAAGCTTTACTACATATAAAACAAAATATTTGACCCTAGTCAAAGATTAAAAATTGAATTAGTCCCTGTTCTCAAGGAGCTTACAGTCTACTGGAGGTACAGCAATGTTAACAGCTAGGTATAATATAGAATAATTTGTCTTGTAACCTGAATCATGGAATAACATGCTAAGAAGATCAAAAATTATTCCCCCACCCCATTATATCTTGCTACTCTTAGCACAGGTAAACTGTGGGAGACCATCTAGTCTAAACCTACCATCTCAGGACAGTTTTGTAGTTTATGAAGTCTCTTAGATTGCTTTTTGGAATTAAGTTCATCCTTGTTGGTGACAAGAGTAAGCCTTGGAACTGTCTCCTTAGGACTCAATCCCATTCCCTTTGGATCATAGGATTTTAGAGGAAGAGGCAATCTTAGGAATGATCTAGAGACTTCAATCCAACACCTTATTTTACAAATGGAGAAACTCAGGACCAGGGAGATAATAACTTACCAATACCACAAAAATAAGAAGTCAATCAACAAGTATTTATTAAGAACTTGCTAAGTGTCGGGCACTATGTTTAGTGCTGGGGATATAAAGAAAGGCAAACATAGAATTCCTTCCCTCAGAGAGTTAACATTCTTCTGGAGGATACAATATGCAAATATCTATATACAAATAAAATATGGAAAGTAATTTCAGGGGGAAGGCACTCATTGGTGAGGGGATTAAAAAGGAGTGACTCAGGTCTCTTACAGAAGGTGGAATTTGAGCTGAGTTTTGAAGGAAGCCAGAGAAGTTAGGAGGCTAAGGCAATGGATCATGGACCATGACCATGCCCTCCAAATATGGAAGACAACCAGTGCAAATCCACAGTTTCATGTGTGAAGAACATTAAGAAGGCCAATGTTGCCAGATTGTTGAGTGTATGGAACTCTGTTATTTCTGTAAGAAATCTGGAAAGGTAAAAAGAGTTAAGGTTTTATAGTTAGTTCTTTAAGTAATAGGGAGCTACTGGAGTTTATTGAGTGTGTGTGTGTGTGTGTGTGTGTGCGCACACACACGTGTGCGTGTATTTAAGGGGAGGAGTGATGTGTTCAGACAAGCATTTTATTTATTTTTTCCAATTCTTAAAAATATTTTTAAAGTTTTGAATTCCAAATATTCTCTCTCTCCCTCCCTCCCAGGCCTGCCTTTTAGAAAAATCACTTTGGCAGCTAAGTGGAGGATGGATTGGAGTGGGGAGGCCAATTAGAAGACTATTGCAATAGCTCAGGCAATGAAGTCAGAGTGCAGATTAAAGAATCCCTTTTTCACTTTCTGTATTTTTCTTGCTTTTTCTTGTTATAATTTTTTATAACGACTTATATGCATGACTTCACATGTATAATTGATATCATATTGCTTTCAAGAAGTAAGAAAGGGGTGAGTGAGGTAGAGAATTTGGAACTCAAAAACATTTTAATGTTAAAAATAGATAAAAGTAATGAGTGTCTGTCGTGAGGGTTATGGCTATACGAATGGAGAGCAGAGAATATGTAGGAGGGATGTTATAAAGGCAGAAATGACAAAAGTTAAGCAACAGATTGTACATGTAGGGTAAGTGTGCATGAGGAGCCCAAGTTCCAAGACTGGCTAGCTGGGAGGATAGTGGTACCTTCAACGATAATAGGAAAGTGGAGAATGAGAGAGGGCTTGAGGGACATGTTGAGTTTGAGATACCTAGAGGGATAAGAGATGAGAATGGAGACCATTCCATGGAGACATCCAATTTGAAGTTCTGTGATCCCAAATCGAGTGCTTTTCCCACGACTTCACTCCTGTCACAGTTATAGGCAGTCATTCATTTGACTGTCTAAACTGTGTGATTAACTCAACCAAAAGCAAGAAATAAAAATCACTAAGTGCTTACCCAGTGCTCTAATTTGATAGTTTGGTTATAAACAATAGGAGGAAGCCACACCCGAAACTTCCTCCAAAGTTCACAATAAAGATGAATGAGGTCTAGTGGTCACTCTTGTCATCCTCAAGCAATGCACGGAAAGAAAAAAGCACGTCCAGGGCTGGCTGGAATGGAGAAGCCCCAGTGTTGGGCCAGTGGTACTCAACATTGGACCTTGGCTTTTCTTTCTATTTTTATCAACCTCTCTCTTTCATATGTCAGAGTTATAATGCCCAGACGCACAATGAAGGACTACTAAGCCTAAATTCAAGAGTATTTTTCCAGAAGTTAAAAAAAACTCCACTAAAAAGGAGGCAATATTCCATGTTTTAGCCTTGTAAGTTTTATGTTCATCTCCTTTTCCATACTATTGATGATTATGTGCACTCATGAAACGCTTGGGCTCCCTCTGGTGGTCTCAAAGGCAACTTTGCATTTCAAGTCATAAAGCTAGGGCTTAACCATTAAAAGCCATCTTTGACTAGTCTTGGGTTACAGAATCTTAGATTTGGAGTGGGCCTCAGAGACTGTCCGTTCTAGCCCATACCTGAACTGAACTCTGCTCGCCAACACTCCTAACATTCTTAGTGACCCAGCTTAGTTCCTAGCCCTGAGATCCTTGGATGAACCACACAGGACCTCATTGCAGTTGTTGACTACTTTGACGGGAGAAGTGTTCCATAGCTTTGAGGATATATACATCCCCTCCTCCCCAGGTAAACTGATCCAATGACACTGGCCTCCTCATCAAACAAGACACTCCATCTCTCTTTACTGGCATTTTCACTGGTTGTCTCCCATGGTCGGAATGGTCTCCATTTTCATCTCTTATCCCATCTTCTTTCCCATCCCAGCTAAGATCCCACCTTCTACAGGCAATCTTTTTCACCCTCATAATTCTGGTACTTTCCTTCTGTTGATTTTCTTCAGTTTATCTTGTCCATAGCTGATTTGTATATGGTTGTTTGTGTATTGTCTCCCCACTAAATCATGAGTTCCTTGAGAGCAGGGATTACCATAATTTCTTTGTTCTCCCAGCCCTTAGCACCATACCTGGCACGGGTTAGGCACTTTATAAATGTTTATTGACCAGTTGAGTGAATCCGCTAAGGTCACCAATTTAGTTAGTGGCTGAACTGGCCCTGAAATCCAGATATCATGACTGTGAGCCCGAGTTCAAGTCAGGTAAGCCACTTTCAGGAAAGTCTAGGAATGATGCTACTGGTCATTACCCCAATGTGGCATACTGATCAGTATGATTGGAACAAGTAGCAGGTATAGACAATTGGGGCAGTACATGGATCTGGCCTTCAGAAGCAGACATAAAAAATAAAGGCAAGACAAGTAGTCACGGAGGCAGGAACTTAGAACTAGCTTAGAAACCAGTGGAAAGAAAGGGAGAGGAAGCTGCCCCTGATTGCATCTCAAGAACAAAGTGCTGGGAAATTTTGAAATCAGCCCCAGTGGGCTTTCTTGTTTCTGACTTGGATCTCAACTTGGATTGCCCTCTTTAACTCCAGGCTTATTTATTCCCTCCAGACTTATTCTGCTAATTACCTGACAGTCCTCCGAGCCTCAGCTTTCCCACGGGAAAACTGCAAAATGAGAATGTTAATAACATTTCTGGTACCTTGCTCAGAGGGTTGCTTTAAGGATCAAACAAGACAGGGACTGTAAAGTGTTTCACAAGTCAGACAGTACTGTTGTCAATGTCAGATATCTTTGTGGTTCTTATTAGTATTCACGTAATTACACATCAGTATTACTACCATACAACTTGGTATTGTCACTGATTTGTACCACTACAGCTCCTATGACTATGCCCGCTGCTGCTGCTGCTGCTGCTGCTGCTAGGTAGGTAGTATAATGTAGGCGGAATGAAGAAAATGGAGGCATAACAATGGGTAAGGTCGGTATAAGGGATGAAACTTTGACTTGGAGTCGGAGAGACCTAAGATCAAATCCTGCCTCAGACACTTCCAACTTGTGTGACCCTGGACAAAGAACTTAAATCCTCAGCTTCATTTTCCTTGTCTGTGAAAAGAAGGTAATAACCTTAAAAGGTTGTTATGAGGACCTAGAGGGATAATATACATGAGCATTGAAAATCTGAAAGTGCTGTGATTGTCAGCTGTTACCACTACTACTGTTGAGGGTTGTGAAATATTTATTGCCCATAAAGTCCTGTTTATCTCTTTCCTTTCACTGCTCAACTTATCTCTGCCTATAGTCGATTTTTTCTTCTCTTGTTTTCTTCTTGAACCCTTACAATTAGGCTTCCAGTCTAAATAAAAAAAAAAATCTCTCAACATTGCTAGTGTCATTTTTTTTTGTTGGTAAACTGAGTGATCTAGTTTTCATTTTCAACTTTCTTTCACATCTTAGAGTTTATATATTCTTACAGTGATAACTATCAATACCCACCCTTCCTTCATACTTTTTTCTCCCAAGTTCATGCTTCTATAGCTGGCTTCTCATATGAGCTCAAGTCCTATATATCCAATCACCTATTGAACTTATATAGATGGAAGATTTACTGTCAACTGAAATTCAACATGTGTAAAAAGGAACTCTTCAAAAACAGCTGCCTCTCCTAACTTCTCCATGGTGGCCAGCAGCACTGCCATTATTTTATGCCTTCTGGGGAACTGAGACATATACATATAAAAAGAAAACTCCAAAATAGCAGTTGGTAAATGCTTAAATGCCAATTAAAAGCTCTTAAAAAAGAAATATTATAGAATTCAGGTGAGAAAAAGATTACTTCAATGAAATGAGAGGATTGAATTAGAGGGCTTTGGGAGGGCTCTCTGATCTCTGAAGTAGAGATCCTATGACTCTGTGATTTTCATCTGAAGAAAACAGGGAGGGTTTCATGGAATAAGGGAAATGTGTACTGGCCTTAAAAGATGACTCAGACGTCAAAAGTCAGGGAGGAAGCAGGAGGGCAGCTCTCATTAGGGACCAGAGGAGCAGAAGTAGGAAATTACAAATTGTTTTTCAGGGGTAATGAATGAGAGGACTGAGTGGATTAGAAGAGAGAAGTGGAGATAAGATCAGAAAACTATGGTGGAGGCAGATTGTGGTGAGTCATGAGTACTGCACTAAACTGAGTTTGGACTTTATCTTGTGTTAAATAGGGAGCCACTGAAGGTTTAATAAGTTTATTATTAAATAAACATAAGGGATAAATTTATTATCCCTTCCCTTTGTATTGGCAAGTTTCTTCAGTTGTGATATTGTCAGGACTAGGATTGTTGTATCAAATCTAGTCATTAGTGACCCTGAACAACTTTAAACTCAATTCTGACTTAATGTCTGTACATCAAAGCATATCTCTGTCTAATACAATAGATCTCAATAGCAGAATAGGTAGAGAATAAAATATTAAAATTAGGGAGATAGAGCAGTTAAATGTCTTTTGGAGTAATACAAGCATGAGATGATAGGACCTTGAACTTTTGGGGTAGATATAGGAAATAACGGAGGAATGGATAGGAGAACTACTTTGAATAGAGAAACAGATAGAATTGGTGACTGAATGAAGGAAGGGAAATAGAAGACTCCAGAACGACTAAGATTCTCAGCCCCCTAGAGAATGTGCATGAAAATGAAAAACAAGACGTGGAGCTGAATTGGGGAGGGAAAGGCTGGTCCATTTTAAACATCTTGAGTTTGAAATGATGACAGGATATCCAAATGGAAATTTTCATCCTATACTTGAGAGACAGCATTGGTATAGTTGAAAATGTAGAACTACAGTTGGATATATGACACATGACTGTGTCAGATGGGAGAGAAATTTTTTGTGTATTCCTACAGTGACCATAAATATGTCACCGAACCTGTCAGTGTCCCAGAAAACTAAGACAAAAAGATCATAGAGGAGAAGCCCTTTGGTATCAGTGGAAGGAAGAAGGGAAGGGAATAAGCCTTTATATATCACCTATTACATGCCAGGCAATATACTAAGCCCTTTAAAAATATTATCTCATTTACTGAAAAGAATTACAGATGAAATTTCAGATCTAGACCAGAATGGAGTTAGTATTTTTCTATCATCTCTATCTTTAAAATGGACATTCATTTCTTCAAAACTCCCATGTTATTTCCGTAAAGACACATGTACAAAGGAAAAAGAGTAGGGTTTGAATTGATGGCAATCAATCAGAAATATTCTTCTAAATGGCTATTCAAATTCAGAAACAGAGCTGGCTGAAATGCTAGCAAACTATTTTTAGCAGCAGTTATCTCTGATATTCTCAGACATAGCTGCCTATTTGAGGGGCATTTTACATAGAGAGTCATGAACCTGGGAAGTTAGCTCATATAGAGATTAATTATTCCTCTTTCATACCAAAGACCTTTAAATATTCGAGATTCTGCCATCTCCTCCTTCTCTTCTTCAGTTATTGTGTAATATATATTGCCTTATACTATGTAGCTGTTCATTCTGTTATACTTCCTAAAGTTGAGTGAAGTATAATTTCTCTTTGATCCTTTTGGATTTTATTGACATAGTAAATATTAAAAATGCCATCCATATTTGGTATTCAATGCCCAATGAATCTAGCAAAACCTCCAGGCTGCACTCCTGATTTTCTCTGCCATGCCACAGGAACCTTTTTACACTGGGAGCTCACTTCACCCCTGAACATCTTACACTGAAAATGACTTCTCACCCTGCAACTTCTCCCTCTGATTGGCTGGTTCCTTGCATAACCTCCATTTTTAGAAGAATACCCAGGCTAGCCATGTTTTCATTCCTCTCCAGGCTCCACTCATGATTCTCTAACCATTTATTCCTTCCTCCCATCTCCCACTTTTCAGCTTTAAAAAAAAATGTATTGCAATCCCTGATTAGAGTGCACCTTGAAGGCAGGGGCTATCTTCCTGCTTATGTTTGTATCCCCAATGCTTAGTACAGTGCCCAGCACATGATAACTACTTAATAAATGCTTGTTGAGTTGACTTGAAGGAAGAGTCTAGTTTAGTTTCATCATCAATGTCTATTGCACCATAGCAAGAATGGCATAGGTCATCACTTACAGCCAGTCCTGGCTTTCTTCACAAAATATGCTAATTCTAACTAGCAGCTAACACACACACACACACACACACAATCTTCCAGTGTACAACTCCTAATACAAGTTAAGGAGATAGAACTGAGACATTTAGTACTTCTTGAAAAAACCCAAGTTAACAACTTAAATCATGTAATGGTTCACACCAATCTGTCTGAAAACTTGAATAAAGAAACTATGAGAAGTATAGACAGAAATAGTTGCCTCTTTCTTCAGCAGACATTATGATAGTTTGTCCTTAAAGGCTAACACTTAGCTTCCATCTTTCTTCCAAAATAGAAATGTTTCACAAATTCTAGTGTAGTCTCTGGTTAAAGATATATTCAAAAAGAGACATCATAATCTTTGACGTCTTTCTCTGCACAGTACCAGCAAATATTTAAGGCATTCCTAACCATTTGAAATGATTCATAATAAGGTGAAAACACTAAGGTAGAAGTGTCAGATTTCTCAAGTATGCTTGAAATGGCTCCTACTCAAGTTTTAAGGGTTTATGACTATTTAATTATTTGAAACAGTTTCTTTGAGCCCCTATCAACCACTGCAGACCTGTGGTTTTAAAAAAAAATGGGGTCAGAGAAAAGGTCAATGGTACATAATTTTAGACCTAAAAATTAGGAAACTGATTTTTTTGTATGCTATACGATACTTAACTAAAGTGACTTTGCTTAGAGTACTTTTCAAAATGTATACTAAAAATAGGAGGTAAATATTTATATTTTACTGTACGATTGATAATTTTAGAGTTTGTATTGCAACAAGAGAAGTTACTTGTTCTCTCTGTGTGGCTTCGCTCATGTTGTGTCCCTTACTAGGAATACCTGGCTTCTTCCTCTCTACCAATCCAAGTCCTGCCCATTTTCCCAGGTGCAAGTCAAATCCTAACCCCTTCATTCAATAAATATTCATTAAGATCTGCTAGGCTATGTGAAAGTCAGGTTGGCATAGTAGATAGTAGATAGACAAACAGCCTTAGACTTGGGACAGCCTGGGTTCAAGGCCCACCCTTGACACGCATAGTACATGGCACATAGTTATTCATGAACACTTGTTTATAGGTCATTTGACCTCCAGTACTCCAGACAGCTCCATGAGACTATAAATTGAAAAACATTTGTTCATCTACATTGGAAGAGGAGTTTTCTGATAAATCAAATGTTCAAGAAAAGAAAAAAAATGTACTAAAAGCATTGTGCCAGACACTGAAGCAGTTTTAAAGATAAAGGGGAAAACATCCATCTCAAAGAACCCACAATCTAGTAAAGAAGATAGGACATACACACAAATAATAATACAAAGACATGTATGTGATACTCAAAAGTTCATATACTGTACATGTATTATGGCATTTGTTCCTCACAATTATGCTGTGAAATGAATGCCATTGTATGTCAGATGGAGAATCTGATAGAAGCCCCAAGAAGATGCCCAGGGTCACACAGCTAATACATGATTAGTGTATAACAGAGGTACAAGCATCACCTCCTCCTCAAAATCTTCCTTGACTATTTTAGGCAGCAGCAGCTTTTTTTCTCTTCTGAAATCATATGGTACTATATGGAGTGAAGGACAGAACGGAGCCAAGCCGAGCTGGGTCTGAATTCTACCTATGCCACTTACTAACTGTGTGGCCATGGTTAAGTGACCTTTAGTCATTCCTACCCCCCACTTCCCCACCCTCCGACACATACACACACCTTGTTAAACTTCAAGCATCATTTTCATCATGTCCCCTACTTAATCTACACAAGCTCCTTGTTGTCAATTCCTGATCCATCAATGTTTCCTCTATCTTTTCAGTTTTCAACACTCATCTACCTTTTTCAGTCTATCTTTCCCACTATGCCTTAATTCAATGCTTTTCCCCATTCAGAGGGTTATTTCTAGGAACTTGATCAAGCTGCTTTGCTTGTTTGGAATGCCCTCTCCTTAGCCCAGTCTAATTCATTAAGGTCCAACTCATTTCATTTCTTTGTAAAGTCATCCTTATCTCTTCCAGTCCTCACTAATACTTCTCTCTTCTGAAGATAGTTTCCACCATATAATTGTTTAACTATGTGCAATCTCCTGTTGGTCATGTATATAACTCTTTCTCTCCAACCCATTGTAAACTTAGTAAAGGTAGACACTGATCATAAAAACCATGCTTTAAACTTCTGTTTTCCCTATTATATCTAACACAGGGTTGAACACAGAGGCAGAATAAGTACTTATTAGGAGTTGATGTGAAGTTTGACTCCCTTTGTCCCTTCTCAGCTCAAAATATTCTATAATTCAAAGTAATAATAAGAGTTCCAATTTATATAATGCTTTAAGACTGGCAAAGTGCTTTATATGCATTATTTCATTGGATCTTCATAACAACTTATAAGATAAATCCTAGCATTATTCCTTTGCTTAAAGGTTAAGTCATTTCCCCAGGATCACACAACTAATAATTATCTGAAGGGACATTTGAAGACAGTTTTTTTTCTGATTCCAAATCTAGCATTCTATTCACTACATTTTGCTCCCTCTGGTACCTATAATGATCCTGCTTCTTTTATAGTATCTCCATGGTATCAATAGGTTTGGTGTCTGGGAAACATTTTAGTCATTCAAGCTATTCAATATATTTCTAGTAGATGTTACATGGTAGCTGAGAAATAGAAAAATGACAGGAAAATAAGGCATCATTAGCTATGTTCTGGGCTTTTGTACCCTGGTGCCCTGTCTCAATGTTCTTTTTCCTTTTGACAGTTGTAGTGAAGTATCATTTTTGGTAATTGTTGACTCATTTTGTGCTAAAAGTGAAGACATTTATGGACTGTTGTTGTTTTTTTAAGGATGCATGGTATGCATTGCAAAACACTTGCTTAGCTATGTTAAGGTTATTCCCATTCATGTGCAGATCTGTCACTGCTCAGCTTAGTGAGAGTGGAAAGCTACCATATATCAGAACTATCTTGCACTTAACATTTCTGTTCTGTCCAAACAACTGGACTATTGGCTCATTTCACCCAATTTTTTACTTATTGGTTGGCCATTTCTGATCCCTTTGGATCTAGTTTGTTAAATCAGGTGGTTCATCTATTGTCTGACATTCTTTTTGTGGAATTTGCCCAATGTTTCTTCCTTTAATGAACTGCCTCTTGTATTTTATTACCCCTGACCTATGTGACTCTCAATTTGTCATGCAGTTCTGCTTCCACAATACTATGCAACATTCTTTCCATTGCATGCTGGATGGAGAGAGGCTTCTCCTTTTTGCGATCCATTATAAATAAGCATCCTGATGTGTTGAATGTCTCTGATCAAATCTGTGATTATTGTTTTCTGATCTATTCTTCATCCAAGCCGCCATCTTGCACTGAAATTGGTGACCAAAGTAAAGATATTCAAATACTTCATGCATTTCCAAATTGTTTTTATTAAGCCTTATGATCATTGTGTGTTATGAATTTGCTCCTTTTAAATGAGTTTCAAATATAAGCATCTTAGCTTTCCTTGGTTGGTTCTTTTTCAAAGAGTTAAACAAATGACAAAAAGGAATTCATACATTACTTTTACCTATCTCCACCTTCTACCATCCTCAAGCGATTCATATTTGAGATTACTCTTTACCCAGACAAATATAGCATCCAATATCATTTAGAAAGACAGTATTCCATATTCCATTTCAGTGCCATGACTACTGTATGTATTTGTGTGTGTGTTTGGGGGGAGGGTGCGAGAAATTATTGGGGAAAGGAGTGTGGGATATGTTGTTTCCAAGAGTTGTTTATAATGGGTCCTTCATTGATCCTCTGACTGTATAGGTATACGTTTTAAATACAGTTATTTCAAGGATATGATTTGTTTGTATAAAAACCACAGGTGTGAGAGTATAATTCTGTGCCCAATTAGACACCTGTATTTATGGAATAGCATGGGTAACTTGCTTAGTTGCTTGCTCTGAAACCTTATAACTTAAATGCACCTTTAATATTGTGTTTTGGCAGGTTAGCCCATTGTATGAAAACATGGGTCTAAACAGTCAGGAATTAATGAACCCCTGAGCAAAAGCATTAACAGCTTTGAGGTTCTAGATTAATATGTACCATGGTAGGAAAAATCATTGGCCAAATGGGTCATGTGAATTAGAGAAAGTTGATGTCTCTCTAGAAAGTGAACCATGGCTCATTGACTGGATAATCAGAGTATGTTAAGTGGTGAAAAGCTGTCCTAGAAGGTAGAGAATCAAAAACAGTTAGTATTGAGATTAGAGCCTTTCAGAGGTATTTTCCCTTAAACAATCATGGACAGATAATCTTTTGAAGGAAAGTTGTATAATGTGTGACATTTTATAGAACATATTATTCTTGATATAATCAAACAACTCAAAGAACAAATCAAATTCTGAAAAAGGAGAGGTTGGAGAAGAAAATGCATGGTGTTGTTGATTCTCTGAGGAACATTGTGTCTGGATTGAAAATTCTGCTTGGGCAAGGATTATTCTGTTAGGTTCTTCCCTACGTCTGATTACATGTACTCCAAGCAGTTTTTAGATCTGCGGATTTAATCAGACTAAATCTTGGAATACAGAGAGATTGTTACCACCTTTAGAAGTCCCTTGAACATTAG
Organism: Potorous gilbertii; assembly: GCA_028658325.1. NCBI lineage: Eukaryota > Metazoa > Chordata > Mammalia > Diprotodontia > Potoroidae > Potorous > Potorous gilbertii. The sequence goes on from CM053771.1 coordinate 196,667,414, forward strand.
TCCACCTTTTGCCAGTAAAAAGTTTTCTTTTATGAAGGAACACAAGTTAATGAAGCAAATTCACAATATCTATATGCCAATATCTAGAGCTTCAGTGAGAAATCTGGAAACTCACCCCTCAGCTTCATTTCATGTGATCTAATGGGACAAGTAATAAAAGATTGTCCCACTGATGTCTGTAGTTGCAAAAATGCAACATATATATATATATATGTATATATATATATATACATATATATATATGTATATATATATATATACATATATATATGTATATATATATATATACATATATATATATATATATATTTAATGCTTTTGAGTTGATACTGTGAAAGACTAAGGAGGTCATTTCTCCCCATAAAACAAAATATATTAAATTCTTCTTTTGAAATTTTTTTAAATTCAGAAATGAATTACTTCAAATGTTTAGGCAGAAATTTTAGATACTTCCCATAATAAATTCTTATCATGGAAAACTTTTTTAAATCTGCAGGTCAGTATTTTTACCATCCAAAAAGAAATAGTATTATTAAATGAGCTAGATTTTTGCCTTGAAAGACTGATAAATATTGATATTACTTTTATGTCTCCTATTGTCAACCTTCCAGAATATAAAATTTGAAGTATATTTTTATGATCTATAGTATTTATTGAATAATTTTACTTTTTATTTTCTTAATATTTGTATCTTTATATTTGTCTTTTGTTTTAATATCACATTTATTTCTGAATATATCCTTCTCTTCTTCCTAAGGCAAAGAGTTCTATCGTAAGAAAGATTATAAATTTTTTAAAATTAATTAATTAATTTTTAAATGTTCTACAATTACTTCCTTAAAATTAAGATTTTATCCCCCCCACACCTTCCCCCAGCTACCCCCCTCCTTCCCCATGACAGCATACAATTCTGTATAGGTTCTACATATACTTTCCTATTGAGCACATTTTCACTATAGTCATGCTATGTAGTCACACTAAAGTAAATGGAAGAAATCATATTATAAATTTTTAAAACAATTTAGCAAAATGAACTGGCACATCTTTTATATCTGACAGTACAGCATATATGATTTTTCTACCCCTAAATCTCCTCTACATTGAAGAAGGGAAGAGAGATCCATCTTCTTAATTCTTCTCTGGGGCTAAACTGGATTGTCATAACATCTTTCAGTTTTATTTTATGTTTGTGTTTACATTGTTCTAGTCATTGTGTATTCTCTCTCTGTCTCTCTCTCTCAGTCTCTCTCTCTGTCTCTGTCTCTCTGTCTCTGTCTGTAGGTGTGTATGTGTGTGTGTGTGTGTGTGTGTGAGTTTGTATATGTATTTTCTGGTTCTGCTGATAACGCTCTGCGTTATTTCCTATAAGCCTTCCCATTTTTGCTGTTTCTTAATGATACCATAGTATTACATTGTATTCATGTGCCACAATTTACTAAGTGATTCCTCAACTGAGGGACATTTACAATGCTTTTTATTCTTTGCTACTACAAAAAAAGTGGTAGTACTGCTCTGAATATTTATTATATATGACCCTTCCTTCCGTCTTTGATGTCTTTGAAGTATATGTTTAGCAATAATATCTCTGGATCAAAGGGCATGGACATTTCAGTCAATATTTTTTAGCATAATTCCAAATTATTTTCCATAATAAAATATTTTCATCCCATTAACAGTACATGAATATCCTTGTCTTTCCATATAGCCCCTAGCATTGACAATGACCATCTTTAGTAATATTTATCAATGTATCAGATGTGAAGTAAAACCTTAGAGTTGTCTTAATTTTTATTTCTTATATTATTAATAATTTAGAGCAATGTATCATAAGGTTGTTGATAGTTTGCAATGTGTCTTTTGAGAAATGTTTGTTTACATTCTTTGACATTTATCCAGTGCCAGTGGTGAGCTGGCAAATATTTAACAACTAGTTCTCCAAAACTTACATGCATTACACATTTTAAAGCTTAGTCTGTATTGTTAACATTTCCTCCTTTACTTTATTCAATCTAGACAATCAGTAAAATATTAAAAATCAAGTGCTAAGTTGTTGTTCATTTGTGTCTGACCCTTTGTGATATTGTGGACCATAGCATACCAATACTGTCCAATGAGGTTTTCTTGGTTTGCAATTTCTTTCTCCAGTGGATTAAGAGAAACAGGGTTAATTGACTTGCCAGGGACACTTCATAACTGTCTGAGGCCAGATTTGACCTCAGTCAGTCGTCCAGACTCTAGGCACAGCGCTCAATCCACTGAGTCACTTACATGTTCCTGAATCATAGAATTTGCCAATTTCTGAGGAATAAATGTTAACAATTAAAATTTAGCAATTGACTCTGGAGAGCCAGTATAAGCCAGCTTATACTTGCTCACCATTGATTAGTCCTATTATATTTGTATTATTTCCTAATATATATTGGATATTGTGAATAACTTTGAGGCAGTGTCTCATAGTTAGAGAGTTGATTTGGATCTAGATATCTAGGATTCAAACACTTGGTGATATTGGTCAAATCATTTAATCTCTATGGACCTCAGTTTCCTCAGCTGTAAAACAAGAAGGCTAAACTAAATAATCTTTAATAATTCTTCCAGCTCAAAAATCTATAATTCCATGATGCCACAATTGTATCCTTATCATTTAAATTTGATTCAAAGATTTTTCCCTATCAGTTTTCCTTCCCCAGTTGCATTCCCTTCAACTATCCTAATAGTTGTTTTAACTCTCATGAGTTACAAACATCATCTTTCCATATAGAAATGTAAACAGTTCAACTTTAAAAAGTCCCTTGTGGTTTCTCTTTCTTGTTTATCTTTTCATTCTTCTCTTGATTTCTTGTATCTGAAAGTCAAATTTTCTATTCAACTCTGGTCTTTTCAACAAAAATGCTTGGAAGTCCTCTGTTTCATTGAAGCTTCATTTTTTTCCCCTAAAGTATTATACTCAGTTTTATTAGGTAGGTGATTCTTGGTTTTAATCCTATCTCCTCTGACTCCTGGAATATCATATTCCAATCCCTTAGTGTAGAAGCTGCTAAATCTTGTGTTATCCTGATTGTGTTTCCACAATACTTAAATTCTTTCTTTCTGACTGCTGGCAATATTTTCTTCTTGACCTGGGGACTCTGTAATTTGCCTACAATATTCCTAAGTGTTTTCCTTTTGGAATCTCTTTCAGGAGGGGATTGGTGGATTCTTTCAATTTCTATTTTGCCCCCTGGTTCTAGAATATGAGGGCAGTTTTCCTTGATAATTTCTTGAAAGATGATGTCTAGGTTCTTTTTTTGATCATGGCTTTCAGGTAGTCCAATAATTTTTAAATTATTCCATTTTCCAGGTCACTTATTTTTCCAATGAGATACTTCACATTATCTTCTATTTTTTCATTCTTTTGGGTTTTTTTCTAATTTCTTGATTTCTCATAGTCATTAGCTTCCATTTACTCCATTCTAATTTTTAAGAAATTATTTTCTTCAGTGAACTTTTGGACTTCTTTTTCCATTTTGCCAATTCTGCTTTTTAAGGGATTCTTCTCCTTACTGGCTCTTGGGACCTCTTTTTTCCATTTGGGTTAGTCTAATTTTAAATGTGTTATTCTTTTCATCACTTTTTTGGGTCTCCTTTAGCAAGCAGTTGACTCATTTTTCATTATTTTCTGGCATCATTTCTCATTTCTCTTCCCAATTTTTCCTCTACTCTTACTTGATTTTCAAAATCCTTTTTGAGGATTTTCCAAGGTCTGAGACCAATTCAAAATTTTTTTTGGAGGTTTTGAATGCAGGAGTTTTGACTTTGTTGTCTTCTTCTGGTTGTATATTTTGGTATTCCTCATCACCAATGACGTAAGAAAATACCTCTTTGCTGAGAAAGTAAGAATCTATATAGAGTTTCTTTCTTTTTCCCCGTTTGCTCATTTTCCCAACCAATTACTTGGTTTTTGAACCCTTTGTTAAGTCCTGGGCTCCATTCACTCCACTCTTTTCCTTGACCTGTTCCTCCCACAATAGTGTTCATCTTCAATTGCCCCTTCTCCCAATCTGTCCCATCTGTCATTCTCTGTCTCCCATTCCCCTCTCTCCCCGCACCTTCCTGCAGGGCAAGACATATTTTCATACCCAATCAAATGTGTGTTATTCCTTGAGTTAAATTGCAATTTATAATCTTAAAGAACTGCTTGAGACAAGGTAAGATTAAATTTGGATTAAAGAGCACCTGGCAGGAAGTAAGGTATAACAGGAATGGAAAGGTAGAACAGGGTTAGATTTGAAGGGCTTTGAATGCCAAATCAAGTACATTGTGTTTGTTCCTTAGAGGCAACAGGAAGTCAAAGCAGATGACTATCTGTTGTCATGTTAGCCTATTCCTATAAGGTCAAGAGTAACAGTATCCACTGTTTCACTTCCTATTTTTCCTCACTCTTTGCCCATTAGCAACCACACATCAACTTCCATGGATACAGTTACCATCTCTATGCTCACAATTCTCAAATCTACCTTTCCGGCCTCAATCTCTTTGATGATCTCCAATCTTGCATCTCCAACTGCCTTTTAGGAATCTCAAAATGAATGGCCACTAGACATCTTAAACTCAATATGTCCAAAACAGAATTCATTATTTTTCCACCAAGTCCTCCCCTACTCCCACCTTCTCTATTCTCATAGAAGGCAACATCATCCTCTCTGTCCCTCAGGTTCACAACTTAGGTGTCATCCTGGCCTCTGATATCTCTCATCTCCTATATTCAAACTGTTGCCAAAGCCTGTCAATTTCACCTTTGAAATGTCTCTTGAATTTGATCCTTTCTGTCTTCTAACACTGTCACCGCTCTAATGCAGCCCTTCATCACCCTATACCTAGACTATTACAATGTGTGTTCATCCTTCATTGCTAAAGAAGACCATGCCATCGGAGAAATAATGACATGACTTGCACTTGACTTTGTTTTGAGTGAGGGAGGGCTGTGCAGGTCACCAGCCTCACTTCTCCTCCAGAGTCATCTAAATCCAGTGACCAGATATTCATCAGGATGACTGGAGATGACTCAGGTTGAGGCAACTGGGGTTAAATAACTTGCCCAAGGTCGCACAACTAGTGAGTGTCAAGTGTCTGAGGTGAGATTTGAACTCAGGTCCTACTGACTCCTGCGCTGGTACTCACTGCACCACCAAGCTGCCAATAGGCTGCTGGTGGATCTCCCTGCCTCAGTCTCTGTCCATTTCAGCCCATCCTCCAATCAGCCCCAGAGTGATTTCCCCATCAATAAACTCCAATGGCTCCCTGTTATCTCTAAGGAAGAAATACAATATGCTCGATTTGGCATTCAAAGTCCTTCAAACCTAAGACCATTCTACCTTTCCAGTCTTGATGTACCTTACCTTACTTCCTACCAGGTGCTCTTTAATCCAGTGACACTGGCCTCCTGGTTGTTCCATCAACAAGACACTCTCTTGACTCCCAGCATTCTGTCTATCCCCTACACCTGGAATACTTGCCCTCCTCCACTCTGACTACTGACCTCCCTGACTTTCTTTAAGACCCAACTAAAATCCCACCTTCAACAAGAATCCATGCCAGTGCCTTTCCTCTGTTAATTATTTCCTATTTATCATGTAGATAGCTTGCTTTGTGTATGTTTGCTTACATCTTGTCTCCCCCACGAGATTGTAAGTTCCTTTAGGGCAGGGACTATATCTTGCCCCTTTTTTGCATCCCCAGCACTTAGCACAGTATCTGGCATATAGTAGACACTTACTAAATGTTTATAAATTGATTGATTGATGGAACAGGTATCAAGGAGTGACATATATATGTATGTCTCAAAACTGGGACAGTTATTACAATGAGACGGAAGGCAATAGTGGTGACTGGGTTGGGATATAAGTGCATATCACAGCCTTCTTCTGTCCTTATGACTTAAGCTCCTGTATTTTTTCCTCAGCTAGTGAATACATGAGAACCTGAATAAGTGTTACAATGATCAAAAGTTAGGAGACCTAGATTCTAGTTCCCTCTCTACTACTAACTCATAGTGCGAACTTGTCACTTCCCTCCTCCATTAAAAAAAAAAAATGAGAGCGTTGTAGTAGACGATAGCTAAGTTTCCTTTCATTTCTTATGTTCTGTGTCAGCATGGGATGCTGGAAAGATCACTGGACCTGCTAGTCAGAAAAACCTGGGCTCAGGTGCCAGCTTTGCCACTTACTAACTGTATAACCTTGGACAAGTCACTTGACCCCTCTTGGGCATTAGTTCGCTCAACTCTACAATGAGGAAAATAATGCGCTACCTAACTCACAGGGGAAGTAAAAGTGCTTTGTAAACTTTAAAGTATTTTATAGATGTGACCTATTTTTATTATGAATCCAAGTGCTTTGCTGTTTCAAGTGACAAAAAAGGGTCAGGCTCAGACCAAGTTGGTGTATGGGCTTGATTTTGATGATGATGCATTTGTAAGATTAAGGCAAAAAATTGATAGGCCAGGAGGATTTCTGTGCAGTTCTGTTGAGAAGCCCAACAGATCATGCCCCACTGACAAGTGACCCTGAGAATAAAAGCTTAGAGTCAAAGGATGCTGAGACGGCTGCCTCCCAGCAGCTAGTCCAGGCTCCCTTGCGGGCAATACTGGTGCCCAGGACTACCAAGCTTGAAAGTACCCTTTGATGTTTTCTCTTTAAGAAACTATGATGCTATCAAAGGAATGAAGGACTTGACAGCATGTTGGAACTTACCTTTTAAACACCTGCTCTTGGGACTTTTTTTCGCTCTTTGGAGTTCCCAGAAAAGATTGGCACAGGCCAACACAACAAACTAACGTTATAGTGCAGATTATTTGTGTTATTATAATAAAGCTAAACATTCTGCAAATAATCCAGACAGGATTTTTCCCCATTTGGTTGTTTGGTCAGTTAACTAGCATTTATTAAGCAATTACTACATTGCAGGTACTACAGGGAGTGCGAAAGATATGAGGAAAGGCAAAAATAATACTTGTCCTCAGGGAGCTCATATTCTAATGGAGACAGCATGTTAAAAAAAACAACAGTACTATGTATATTCAAGATATATAAAGAGGAAATGGAAAGTGCTCCAGAGGGAAGGCACTAGTCACTTGGGGAAGGGACACTGAGAGAGGCCTCCACCAGAAGGTCTGATCTGAAGCCAGCTAAAAGGAAGCCAGGGAATAGTGGGTACTTAATAAATGCTTATTGATTCATTGTCTGACTGATTCATTGATTGATCACTGAGTGAAGTAGGATGCTAAAACCTTTGATGCCCTGAGGTGAACTTTCCCCTGTTGTTCCCTGCTCTTTATCCTTCAACAATATTTCCTAAATCAATGTCTTGGAGTCTCTACCTATGGAAAGGGCCTCCTGAGATCTCTGTCTTGGGGTGTCTATGAGCTTCCTTCTCTGTTTCTCTCCCAAATTTGCCATTGGTGTCAGAATTCCAAGTTATGACTCTTGTAGTACAGCTTCTTCATACTCCTGAAAAAACCAGTCATTAAAACATTCTGATAACCTCACTGGTCATAGACAAAATGGCCAGCTGTCCTTTAGAGAAAAGAAACATATTTCTAACTTATATTATAGTTGCTTATGTGCATATTGACATGTTTTTAATTCCACAGTCCCTGTTTTGGACTCCTCAGGCATACTCTCTGATAAGAACACCATAATAACATCTTTAAATATGGAGGGCAAAAGGAAGTCTAATTCCCTGAAGTTCTTGGAACTGGGAGAAAGGATCAGCATGGAGGGAATTTGTAAAGACTGGCTTTGGACATTGGCATACTAAGGATAGGCAACTGTGGTTATCTGACACAAGTTATTTACTCATTACCTTTCAAAAAGGCACCAATTATTCTTACCCAGAGATCTTTGAGTGCAAAGAAGTTACTTAGCATTGATGGGCCTAGTTAGGACTTTCCACACTGCTGGACATTTTCACTTGAATGTCCCATGGACTCCTAAAACTCCACATGTTCAAAAGTGAACTCTTCATTTTGCCTCCAAAACTTGTCCTTCTTCCTTACTTTCCAGTTTCTCCTTTTACTTGTTGGATTAATACCAAGACCTCTCTTGGGCATTTAAAACCCTTTTATACATCATTCCTAATATGCTTGTTGCCAGTTTGGCATTCTTGTTCTCTTAGTACATTCCATTCCATCTCCTATCTCCGTGCCTTCATACCAACTACCTCTCATGCTTGGAATGCGCTTACTCCTTATCTCCACATCCTGGAGTAGCAGTTTCTTTAAAAACTTGGTTCCAGCATCATCTTCTTTTCTACGTGAAGCCTTCCAGAGCCTTCCTGTTCCTATCCCCCTCCCTCCAATTACCTTACATTTTATATACATTTTTATATAAATACATGTGCTATGTCCCCTGATAAACTCTCCAAAAGTTAAGATTGTTTCATTTCTGCCTTTGTTTCTCCACTTCCCAACACAGTATGTGGCACCTCATAGATGCTTGTAAGTTGAATGTCAACCAAGCTTCCATGTCCCTCATGTGCAATCAGTCTGCCTTGGTACTATCTCTCCAAATAATAATCTCTATTCCATTCCCACTGCAACCACCCTAGTTCAAACCCTTAGTTCCTCTTATTAAATTATTTTAATAGTCCGTTAACTCATCTCTCTTTCTCCAGTCTCTCTCCTCTCCATTCCATGCTTCACACTGATAACATCAAAAAGCTTCCAAATGCATAGATCTAGTCAAGTCAGTCCCCTGCTCAGGAGCCCTCATAGATTTCCAGCCCAGGTCTACTTGATTGTCTGCTGAACAAAATGCTAGAAACGCTGTAACTAGCATCTGAGGCCCTTCACAATCTAGTTGCAACCTACCTTTCTTGTACTTTCTTTCATGCACACCATGTTCTGGGCAAACAGGACAGTCTACCACTTCCATATGTTTCAATATGCCTAGAACTGACACTGTCCTCTCCAACCTCCATCTTTATTTCTCTCTAAAAAATCTTTGTCCGTCCGTGTTCAGTTCAGATGCTCCCTTTTCCATGAAATACTCACTGATCTCTTTAGCTAGAAACCATTCCTCCCTCCTTGAATATTTCAAGCCACCCTGATAAATGCCTTCTCTCAATATTCTCTAACGTGTGTTAGGCAGTTTAGTGGATAGAGTACTGGCCTTGGAGTTAGGAAGACCTGAGTTAAAATCCTGCCTTAGACATTTAACAGCTGCTCGACCTTGGGCAAGTCCTTTCATCTTTCTCAGACTTAGTCTCCTCATCTGTAAAATGTGGTTGATCATATTACCTACCTCATAATGATGCTGTCAGAATAAAATAGGATAATACATAAATAATGGCTATTGTTATCATAGTATATGTATAGTATAAGACGTATAAATCTTATCTCCTGTACTAGTTAGTTAGTAAGCTCCTTGAAGGCAAGAACAATGTTACTTTTTTATATTCTTAGCCCTTTCTTACTTAAAACAGCACTTTACAACTAGTGATCACATGATGTTTGTTGAATTGAATTTTTTGAACAGCTGACTTTCAGAATGCAGGTTACATAAGGGCATGTTAACACAGTGATGAAATTTTCAAAATAAATAAGTTGAGTGGGAATTCAGCCATTTCAAATAAGTCTTTAACCTTGATCCCTCTTTTCTCCCTGTATTGCTCGTATTTCTTCCCCTTGATCGTAGTAGTGCTGGATCAGCATACACAAAATTTACCAGTATGTATGTATATGGAAAGCCACCCCTCATGCATTTATAACTCATTATGACCTTTATTCCCCTCTGCTGATGATGTATTTCTCTTGCTGGACCTAGGAGAAAGACTTTCCAATTCATTTTCATTTGAATGATTTCTAGTTGTAGAGAAAGGGCTTTGCTGTAAGAAGTAATTTTTTGAATGAAGCTTAACTTCTAGTGCTTCATTTCCCCTGGAAGGGGCAGACACAGACCTGAGCTGATGGGCTTTTGATGAACCTTTGACTGACTATATTTTGCTCTGTTCTTTGATCAGACAGCAGAGGGTAGTGAAATGAGTTCTGTTCTAAAAATCAGAAGGTCTTGGGTTCTAATCTCAGCCCTCACTTAACCCCTGAGAGCCTCCATTTTTTTTCAACTGCAAAATAGTGAAAACAGTACCTATTCTGGATACCTCACAGGGTTTTTGTGAGGATGGACTGAGATTAAAATGTTTAGAAAATTGGATCGTGTGTATTTGAGATATTATCATAAGAGCTGTTTCAGTAGGTTCTAGGAATTTGAGGTCTCGTATGCCTTGAAAACTTTCAAAAGAATTTCCTGTTTCTAGAAATCTTAATTTCTAGAAAGAGAAGGAAATTGCTTTTCCTCCCTAAACCCATCAATATTTATTTCCTTGGGGCTTGGCATTTTAATCTATTTTTATGTTTATCTTGCTTTTCTTTTTATTCTACTTTGATGTTTGCCATGTTCTGAGTGGGCATTCATTGCTATTACTTTAAACACACCAACATCCAATCATTCTTGTTTGTTTGGTTCTCCATGTTTTATATAATTTCTATTTAAATCTTGGCAAATAAGATAGTCTAATTTTGCCCTTTGAATGCCCACAGCATGCATATTTCCCAGGCAGGATTTATCTCAGACTGTTATTTTTTTTTAATCTTATTAAACTCTTTAGTTTTAGTGAAATTGCTGTTTCTTGCTGTCTCCCAGCCCACAATTATTTTTAATTAACTTTTTAAAAATTTCTTTTGCTTGACATTTTATTTTTCAGACACCCCTCATAGAACCTCACGTTCCTCCTCGTCCTGCTAAAACCATTACCCAGGTAATGGAATGTAGGTGGGTTTTGTAGCTAAAAGGTCTAAGATTTAAAGTAAACATTAGTGAGGTAGTCTGTATGTTAAAGAATATTTGAGGAAAATATCAATGTACTTGCTAAAGATGTTTGGTGTGTATTTAGAGCTTCTCTCTCATATGTATTTATTATTATGCGCTGTCCAGATAGACACTGTAAGTATATGGGTGGCTTTCACTTGATAGAAAGCCAAAAGATCAGATTTGAAAGTAACTTCTGAATTTGCTCTGTTTACTGTTCTTCTCTAACCTCTTTTTCTCTTTCCCATTTTTCATTCTTCCTCCCACTTAATTACAATTTAGGTTCCTTCAGAGAAAATCCTCAGGGCTGGGAAAATTTTACGAAATGCTATCCTCTCCCGAGCACCTCACATGATAAGAGATCGAAAATATCACCTAAAGACTTACAGGTATGTAAACCGCTACTGATGATCCAGTGAAGTCTGTGACTGACATTACTGTGGTAGCCGCTCACTTACAATGAATATCTTTCTGAATGCCTACATACCTTTAGGGCAGAACTCTAGGACAGAGCAAGCAGAACTTTATCCCAGTGATTTACAGATCACTGAAAGCAGTTCCAGTAATCAGCATACTGGGGCAAGTGCCTTTCTCATTCCCCTCCCCCTGCTCCTGGGCATACACACACCCCCTCCATGGTGGCAGTAGAGGCCTCTCGCCATGTCCCTGAATTCCTGTCTTTCCCTATTATCTCTCAGATTAAGGTAGCCTTTTGTGGTATTTGTCCCAAGTATAACTTTTCATGCTTATTCTGGGCATTTAAAACAACCAAACAAACAAGCAAAAAAACAATGCTCTTCATAAGGCTGCTTAAGTTCTGCTTAAGGGGCAGCTAGGTAGTGAAGTGGATACAAGTCTGGGCCTGGAGTCAGGAAGGTACATCTTCCTGAGTTCAAATCTGACCTCATACTCATTAGCTGTGTGACCCTGAGAAAGTTACTTAATTCAGTTTTTTCATCTATACAATGAGCTGAAGAAGGAAATGACAAACCACTCCAGTATCTCTGCCAAGAAAACCCCAAATGGGATCACGTAGAGTTGGACATGACTGAACAAGACTGCCCAACACTAATTCATAAGCTAATTTGCTTTGAAATGGATTCTGTTGTGCTAAATACTGCAAAGACCTTAATGTGTCTAGTTATTTGTCCCTATTAAATTTAAGATATAGATAGGATCTTTTCATATATAGGCCAAAAATGTTCATTCATGAAGTATATCTCTTCCTGTTGGGACCATCATGATGTTCCCCAAATCTCACATGCCTGGAAAGCCATGGTACACAATCATCTATTTCTTTTTCTGATTTAAACAGTGTGATTATACTTTCCTATGTTTTCTGTCTACCCCTAGAAAAGCCCATTGAAATAAAACATTTTGGAGAACGGAGAATGAAAACTGAAAGTCAGAGATCACAATTTATTTTTTTCCTAGGGTCTTTAAGATGATAAACTCCTAGAATGCAGAAATTATGCCTTCTCTTTGTTAATGATGCCAAGAGGTTGAGAATGGGTCTCAGGAGGCCTAATTTCGCTTCCCTGAGATTTTCTCTTTCTTTTTGGCATCTTTCTCCATCAAACCAATATGTCTAGTCCTATCACCTTGATTCCTTGCCTCCACTATTCTCACTGCTACAGAAGGAAAGAAATAATTAGCTCGGGTTTCTCCTTTCCTCCAGAGTCACCATGACAGCAGCAGAGGACTTTCTATGACTTGAAAGACAGCTAGAGAGCTCATATTTTCACTAACAACCATTCCTGAGTTTTTAGGAGGGTAGATGTTCCTGATGCTAATTTTCTCCTTCCTGTAACAGGAAGGGACTGGAGGGAAAATGAACAAACAGCATCATGGCACACACACATACACGGACATATTTGCCCTTATTCCAGGTTTTCTTCTAAGTAGTATGGACCTGGCAGAGAGGATCATAAATCTTTCACTAGTCCAACTCACCCAGTCTCAAATACTAATCATATGACCCTGGACAAGTCACTAGTTTTCTCAACTGTAAACAAGGCATAATGGTAGCACCTGCCTCCCAGGGTTGTTGTAGGGAACAAATGAGATAATATTTGTAAAGCACTTAGCAAAGTGCCTGGCACACAGCAGGGACTTCACAAATACTTGTTTCCTTCTTTCTATCATATAGTCCCACTGCAGCTGGGTCTAATTTTGTGTCCCAATCTAATTGCTAATGGTTAGAGGACTAAACATATGAACAGGAGAGACATCATCTCAATGTATTTGCTTTAAACTGCTTGAGGAATGGGGTTGCATGTCTCATTTGATCTTTGCATCCATGGTACTGAACTGTCTCTGAATGTATTAGTTAATAAATGCTTTTTTGAATTGAATTTATATTTTTAAAAAAAGCACCACCTTGGGAAGTAGCTAGGTCCCATTTGTGCAGAGATGAGAGAACAATCTACGTATACTTAACCTATTTTGTATCCTGGACCTCTTATCTGGTGCAGTCTGTAGATCCTTTTCAGAAAAATCTTTTTAAGTTCATAAAATAAAATGCACAGGATTCAAAAGGCAGTTACTTATACTAAAATGGTTGCTGTTCACTTGTTTCCATGGTATCTGACTTTTTGTGACTCCTTTGGGGGTTTTCTTGGCATATATGGTAGAATGATTTGCATTTTCCTTCTCCAGCTCATTTTACAGATGAGGCAAAGAGGATTGAATGACTTGCCCAGAGTTACACAGCTAGTGTCTGAGGCTGAACTTGAATTCACTGAGGATTCTTCCTGACTCCAGGCCCAGGAGTCTATCCACTGCGCCACCTAGAGGCCTCTGTGCTAAAGTACTGTTGTCAAGATAGAGCAGAGCAAAAGCAAGTTCATGGACCCTAGGTTATGATGCCCCAGCATAGTCAAGTATGTAAAGAAGATGAGCCGCACATAGGGGACAGGGCTTACCTTCTATTCTCAGACCTACAGACATATTAAAGACTTGTTCCTCTGTACCTCTTCTCACCATTCTAGATGCTTAATTGTCTGTTAATGCCTGTTAATGCAATTAACCTTCCCAAGAATCCCTCTCTAGATCTGAACTGCCTCCAAGTTTGTAGTGCTGAGAGTTTCCATGTAAATTCATAAAATTATATAGACTGCTAGGGCTGGGGGGAACCTCAGAGAACGTCTTAAACAGCCTTTTAATTTGTAAAGATGATGTACCTGGGAGCTGGAGAGATTTGGTGATTCTCTAAAGATCCTGCTGCTAGTTAGTATCAAACCTAAGAGACAATTCTAACTGTTTTCCTAGAATTCTTTTCCTTATTTCTAACCTGTTACATTCATAACTGTCTTCAGGGACTTTATCATAGATAATCAAAAGCCCTGATGGGATCTTGGAGCTGACCCATTCCCCTTAAGGAATGTAGTCCAGGGAAATCAGTGAACTTCCTTTGGGCCTGAACATTTTCTAGTCACATCTAGTCAATATTCAGTAAACATTTATTAAGTACCTACTATTTGCTATTCACTGTGCTAAGCACTGAACAAAAACAGAAGGACAGTCTGCCCTCAAAGAGTTTGTAATCTAATAGCAGAAAAAAAATACACCAAAGGAAGCTGAAAAGCAAGGTGTCAGGGCTGTGAAGGGTGTGGTGAAGAAGGTGGAGATGCACCAGAGTATTGCCACCAGGTGAGAAATTAGACATCCTGAAGCTAGTTCCACATCAGTTTTGGAGTTCATAGCACCACTCTTCAATAAGATAGGCAGAAGACAGTGAGGAGGTGGAGAGCCGAGGCTAATCCGGTCTCAAAGGATGAGGAGGTTTTTCCAATAAGGAGCTTCCTAGAGCATAGATGTCAAAGTTGTCCCAGAGCACGGTGGCACATCTTATTCCCCAGGGAGGCTTCCAAGCATTCTTGAGATTTGCTTGTGATTTATATATATATATATATATATATATATATATATATATATATATATATATACACACACACAAGCATCCAAGCTTTGTCTGAGTATCTTTTTTATTCTGATGCTCACTGGAATGATCAGCAGGACTAACATTCATTTTGGTCTCTCTTGGCCAGTGATGGCTATGGAGCTCCTGGTAACCCCACAAGTGATCTCCGCATTTCTTACCAACACAGGTGGGGAAAGCCAGGGAAGCTGTCCTATTCTACTTCCTGTTTACGAGAGAGGGATATTCTAGGAATGGATGAGTAAACAAATATACAGTAGCTGTTTGGAGCTCTTCTGATGAAAGGCTCTGTACAAGTGGCAATCTTCATACCGTCCTTAAGTTTCAGAATAGAGCGGGTTCTACCTGTTGTTTCCCTTAGCCTGTATTATTACTTTCTCATAATTGCTTTGAGATGAGAATGGGGGTCTGGTTAGCTAGAGTTTCAGAAATTGAAATACATGACACTTAACTTATCCATGTTAGTAATTTGAAGTGAGGGGGAAAGGAAGGAGGGACTTCCCTTTACTAAGTTATTTTAATCTACTTTCTCCTTATTTCTACTTATCAGGCCTACTTAATATTCCCCATAGGCAATATTCAATAGCCTACCTCTATGTCTTTGTGTAGGCTGTCCAACCTACCTGTTCCTGGGATCATCTGTCCATCCCTCAATAATCATTTTTAAGCACTTTTTATTAAACACATTTATGAAGCCAGACACCATACTAAGCACTGGAGATTTCAAAAGAAAAAAAGGGAAAAGACAGACAGTGCCAGCCCTCAAGGACCTCAAATGAGTTCTAGCTTCTTTTCTTCCCTGCCTCACAAAGAGGCTCAGACCAAGTGTCATCTCCTACATGAAGCCCTTCTTGATCCCTGCCCATGCCCAACGTTAATTCTCTCTCCCTCTCAGTATTTTGTGTGTGTATAAAAGGTGTCGTAAGAGTCTTAGTGAAGTTTTAAGCTGTTGTATGAGTAAGCATTCCAACATACACTGGGTGGGGGGGAAGGAGGAGGGCTTGCCATCACAGTTTCTTAGATCTGTATTCATAAAAGGAAAGGCACCTTCTGAGGGGTTAACAATCATTTTAATCAAGCACATGTGTCATTCCTTTAACCAAGCACATATATCATTCAGTTACTTCAGGGGAATCAGCACCCTGAATTTCAAAGAAAATGCAGGGAAATCAAAAGATCAACAGACCCCGGCTTCCTCTGCCTGAATTCAACAGACAATTGGACCCCAACTCTCTGACCATAGTTACCAGAGAGAGAAGCGTGCCATCTGGGTTCTCAAAGCCTGAAGGCTCCTTGATGACTTCCCAGAGTCCTCATCTGGCCAAACACTTCCAGTCAATAAGCCCCAAAGTAATCAACAGATGTGGCTTCCTCTGCCTGACCATAAGTCGACAGGTACAAGCTGTCTTACCATAATTACCAGAGAGGTACATCTGGGTTCTCAAAGCCTGGGGACTCCTTACCAGCTTCCCAGAATTCTCATCTGGCACTCAAACCTTCTTGCAGAAACTAAGCCCCAAAGTAAAATCTCACCCTCAGAGTATTTTTAGAGCCAGAGGACATCTCAACTGTTGAGAGCCAGTGCCTTATTAACAAAATTGTGGGTGTTCCTACAAATCTTCCCTAAGCAAACTCCCCTTAATGGACAGATCCATCAATGGGTGGAGAAGGTCTTTAATTACATTAACAATACAAATACATATACTGTTTCTAGTTAAAGAAACTCTTTTTTCTGTACTTTACTCCTACTGAAAACTCTTGATTGATAAAGGCAAGATTCAAATCAGAGGCACTTGATTATACTAAAACAAAAACAACAAAAGATTCTATTTTGATTGCCATTGCAACTATTACTTATTATTATTAAATTATTTTTAAAGTTATCAAAGGTTAAAACTGCACTAAGACTTTTGGGACATGGTGTATATCTGTGTGCATACATATATATGCAGGGGTACACATACACACATATGTACATATACCCACACATCTGTTATAAGTATATGCTCTAAATATATACATGTGTGCATATAGTTTATATCTCTCCATAGATGTACTTACATCTATACACTGGTACTTAAAATAGATGTGTATATACATTTATTTTTATATGTATATGTTTATATATTGTATACGTGCATATATACACACTCTTACAACCAATTATACATCTGTATAATTGCTATTTTCCTCTAATAGAAGATAACCTTGTGCACAGGTGTTACTATACTTTTCTCTCTATTCCTAGTCCTTAGCATAACACCAACAACATTTGCGGGGCAGGGGGATGTGTGATTTTATGGCTCTAGGCTCCTCCTGGCAAGTAAGCTCCTTCTACCAGTGCAGGTCAGCAACTGTTTTGCCCTCAGTCAAAAAGACAATATGTGTAATGGAGAACCTTGAACTCAAGACTTCCTAATTCTGAGGCTAGTTTTATATCCACTACACCATGCCAGTCTTCCCTTATACACAGTAGCTGCCTAATAACTGTTTGTTGAATGGTATATAATTGATGCATTCATTTATCTCCCTTTAGGCAATGCTGTGTGGGAACAGAATTAGTCGACTGGATGATACAACAAACTCCATGTGTTCATTCCCGGGCACAGGCTGTGGGCATGTGGCAAGTTCTCTTAGAAGAAGGTGTTCTCAATCACGGTAAAATTGAAATTGAGTTACTAGAAAATCCACAGCATATCCTACAGTGACAATCAGAATTGACATAGATCTCTCGAATGGGAAGGGAAAAATAAGAATTATGATCCCATTAGGGACCCAGCAAAACTAACATCTTTTAGGAATCCAAGTTCAGTCACTGGATAATATTGATTGCTGAGTTCCATCATTATCCCTTCCTAATTCAGGTGAATAAATGAAAGGAAAATGAAATTGTAACCCAAGGGCATCAGTTCCAGTTATGTTTATTAGTTTGTATTCATGGTCCATTGATCGTGTGATTATGTTGTGAGCATTGTACAGCCATCCTGAGGTAGGACCAACTGAAGAGCATGAAATGTGCTGCTGGGCTGATGACATAAAAGTAGGTAATGAATTTAAAAGCCTCTTTTTAAATGTAGCATTGTGTAAGAGAATCCATTTGTGGTACTACTGTATGACCTCATGGAAGATCATAAACCTTTGTCAAAGAAACACATTCTACCTAGGGCTCCTATGCCCATGTGTGATCCATTGTCAAGGATATCAAGGTATTTGGTGACTGGGGGAGGGGTGGTGTTGCTGTGAGGAAGTGAGATTTGTGCTAAGAAATTTTCAGTAAACTGATCAAACATAGAGTATGCCCATTGAGCAACACCAAAAGGCCTGGGGATGATTTGTAAACCGAATCTTTATTATCTAGCAATGCCGAGGCACCATCAGGCAGAGTCTGAAATGTGCCTGACATGTAGGTGATGAAGTCTCCTGGGCTTACTCTCAAACAAGATCCAAAGCTTCTGTTGGTCTTCAAGGCAGGAAGAATTCCCCTTCCCTACCTCCTTCCCTGCCTTTTCTCAGAGGTGGACTGAGAGAATTTCTCCATAGGGACCTTCTAGGAGTATGAACTACTTTGTAATTTTTACTTGAAAATGTTTATACAGATGTAAAACACATTAGAAATTAAGAATAAAGGTCTACACTGGAAGGAGAAAGTACTTAAAAAAATTACAGATCATAGTTCAGTATCCTTTAAATAGAGTGAGCCCTGACAGGACAGTTGTACCTTTTGCCACATTTCATATACCCAAAGGAGAGTCAGTTCTTACTGGACAAACTGATCAGCATCCTCAGAGTTCAGCTACCAGTCATTCTTTTGCTTTACAGAATTTGGCAAGTGCTCTTAAAGGGAATTTTAGGGAAATCCCTTGAGAGAGGTGTGTCAGAATAGGATGTAGATGGTCCCCATGACTCCAAATAGGAGGTAATGCATTCCAGCTGCAAAATATTGGGCAAGGCAGACATGAGAAGGGTGTATCAGCCTCATCATTTAGCTGTCATTTGGTTCTGCTTGCTTGGGAAGTTTCGTTTCTTTTTATTGAATTGCAACAGCCATTTAGAGTGTCCCTGTAGAGAGCAGGCAGGGTCTGTGAGTCAGGTGTGTAACGGGAGATATCTTCCATGTTGCCCTTAGTGGACCAAGAGCACCATTTCCAAGATAAATATTTGTTTTATCGATTTCTGGATGATGAGCATGAAGATGCCCCTTTGCCAACGGAGGACGAAAAGAAGGAATGTGATGAAGAGCTGCAGGACACCATGCTGCTCCTGTCACAGATGGGACCTGATGCACATATGAGGATGATCCTCCGGAAACCGTGAGTGAAAAGATTAGAAATAACCCATTTTAGACTGTTATCTAAGCAGCCTGGGTGTGGGGGCCTCACAAAGGTTTACAGAGTGGGAGGAAGTGTTTATTTCCAAAGCCCTGCCCTCTCACAGAACAAAGAAACATTCATGGGATTTGTAGCACACTAATCTGCTTGTCTTAAACCAGGTACCTTCAGTTCACTTCTGACTTAGTTGAAATTATAGAGATTCTCCCTAGACAGTTTGTGTGTTGAGTACCTACGTCCCTTTACCTTAGACTATTCCTGGTCTGGTGTGTCTGAGGATTGTCTGTGACTGTCCCAGTGCCAAGCTATAACCAATCCTTTCCACAGCAATGCTACCATACTGAACTAAATCAGAATATTTAGATCATCTGCCTTTAGTCACTAAAAATGATGACACCATGATTTATTTCTTCTCTGCCCTATTAACTCTGTCACTAGCCTCATTTTGTGTTCCTCCTATCCATTTCAGACCATCTAATCTAATCTTCATCAGTTACCTAGAAGGGTTTGTTTTGGGTTTTGGTCCAATTCTAGGATTTCATCAAAGTAAGGAAATTCATTTCCACTCAGGAAGATCTGGCAACTGCTCAGCAATTTAGTCATAGAAAGTTGATAAGGGGCCCTTTAGAGATTAAGAGGCTTGCCCAGAGTCATATAATCCATTTATGTAAGAGGGAGGAGGAAAACACAGGTAGTCCTGAGTTCTGAAGCCAACCTCTTTTTCCACTCTGACTGGATTAAATTAATGTAAGATTAATTCATCCTTTAAATCAACTGGCACATATTTTATTGAGAAACCCCATCCCAATAACAGTTCCCATTCCCATTACTCTTTACAGTGTTAACAAAGCACATTCTTGCATGCTACCCACCTTATGACAGAAGGGTGATAGATCCAGTGACAGGGTCAGAGAGATGTTTGCAGACATAGCTCATGTATGGATTTGTTTTGCTTGATCATGCTTATTTATTACAAGGATTTTGGTTTTCTTTTCATAGAGGGATGGAATTAGAGAGGGAGAGTGGAGTTAGCAATACAATTGTCAAAAAAAGAGAAAAGAAAGAGAAAGGGGGCATTGAAGCATTTAAAAATTATGCCCAGAAGAGAACTGAAGGAACTTCAGCAGGAAACAAATAGGACAGCTTTGAAATTAACATTGAAATTTTTTTATATATTTAAAAAGGCAAGCCCTGTGTAATATAAATTCACATATAATCTTTTCCTCTTATTTTTTCTATGGGAATGTTCTCTTTTTTAAATGTTTGCTAAGTTTGGAATAAATGAAAATTAAATTTTAAAAACTACCTTTATTTTACAACAACTCTGTGAAGCAATTAAAATGTATACTACCAATCTCATTTTACAAGTGAGGAAACTGAGGCTCAGAGAAATGAGATGACTTGCCTTGCTTCCACAGGGCTATACAATAGGGAGACAATGTTTTATAACAGAAAGAGAACTGAATTTGGAGCCCGAAGACCTGTGTTCCTAGACCCTGCTACTTATACTTCCTGTATAACCTTAAGTAAATCATTTGGCCTGCCTGGACCTCATCTATAAACTGAGGGGTTTGAACTAGTCCATCTTGGAGGCGACAGCTCTAAAATCGTGTGAGAGAGCGATGGCATTTAAGTTCAGGTTGACGTGATTCCAAGTCTAACGTTCATTCCACTATGCCATCATACCTCTATCAGATGAGTTAATTTTTTAAAAAAAACCCAACATTTATTAAGCACCTACTATGTGCTAGGCATTGTACTAAGAATACAAAGAAAGGTAAAAAAAAACAGTATTTGCCCCAAGAGACCTCACAGTCTGATGAAGGAGATAATATGCAAACATAAGTACAAACAAGTTATATACAGGACAAACTGGAAATGACCATCAGGAGGAAAGGACTGATTAAAGTGAATCAGGAAAGGCTTCCTATGGAAGGTGGGGTTTTAGCTGGGACTTGAAGGAGACCACGGAAGCCAGGACACAGAAATGAGGTGGGAGAGCATTCCAGGAATGGGGGACAGCCAGGGACAATGTGTGAAGTGAGGAGGAACAGTAAGAAGGTCAGTCTGGAGAGAGGAGTGAGGAGGCCAGTGTCATTGGATCACAAGCATGTGGGATGTTGGGAGGGAGGGGCAGGACTGGAAAGGTAAGGGTGGCAGTTAGGCATATTAGGTAAATTGGGAAGGGATTTGAAAACCAAACAGAGGATTATATATCTGATTCTGTAAGCAATAGGGAACCACTAGAGTTTACCAAGTAGGGCAGTGACACAGTCAGACCTGAGCTGTAGAAAGATTACTTTGACAACTGAGTAGAAGACAGGTTAGAGTCTGTGTGTGAGAAGCACCAGGATAGGCACAGGGAAGATACAAAGGAAACAGAAGACTCTGTGAGAAGCCTTCCTTGATCCTTCCAGCTAGAAGTGATCTTCCCTATTGGAATCTTTCAGGTTCCTCTGTTTGACATCTCCGAATTACTTAATCATTTTCTAATTCTTCATTACAGTTATTTGTGTACATGTTTCTTAAGGGTAAGGAAGTGTAATTTTTCTTTTCACCTTTCTATCCTCAGTGCTTTGCACAAAGTAGGCACTCAATAAATTGTTGTTGAATTTAATTAAGCTGTGTTCTACTTACGGATGATTTGGCAAATTGTTCTGAAGCTATCCACATACAGGCAGATGTTTTCCTGCTAGAAGTGAAATCATCTCTCCACCCTAAAACCAGTGCCAACCAGATGTAAAAGTTGTCATTGAATCACTAGTCTGGCCTTCAATTATTGTTGGTGTGTCCCAGACGAGGCTACTGAACTGTATTCTTCATATATTCCCTGGGCTCAATCCAAGAATGACCTATCCCTCAGGCCAACTGTCACAATGTTGTCTTTATGAGACTTTTCCTTTTCAAAAACCCTCCAATTAATCATGCCCACAACTACCGAAATGATTATCTATTTATCAAAAGATACAGCATAAGGAACTGACCAGAGTCAGGAGGACCTGGTCTTGAGTCCTCTCTCTGACACATACAGATTATGTGACCTCAGGCCAGTAATTCAAGTAAATTTCTGTACCTGTTGCTTAGTAAAGTTTATTTGCATTTCCTTACTGGGAAATCCCTACATCAAGGGCATCCTAAGTCTAATCCCTCCCATAAATATATATACACATATATGCATATGTGTGTATATGTGTATGTATGTGACTATATAAATGTGTGTGTGCATGTGTATATTAATCCCATTGTATCTCTTATCAGAACTTTCTACAAGCTCCGTGTCATCCTCCAAATCAGCCGTGTCAAATTTAGAAAGAAACAGATCCCTGCAGTGGCATGTTGAAATAGAAAACCACAAATCAACATGATCTGTGTGATACTATATTTTCATTTATTTTGTTAAATATTTCTCAATTACATTTTAATTTGATTCCAGATACATTGGGAAGTTTTATGGGATCACGGGGGGTTATTTAAGCCTGTAGGTCTCAATTTTGGTACCTCTTCTCTAAGTCATTTTTCTTTCCCTTCCCATGAGCTCCAAAGGGCTCTCTTTCACTTGTGGCTACTGCATAACTCCAAAAAATGCTTTCTGTTGTAGTAAATTAATCC
The DNA here is from genome assembly GCA_028658325.1 of Potorous gilbertii. Lineage (NCBI taxonomy): Eukaryota > Metazoa > Chordata > Mammalia > Diprotodontia > Potoroidae > Potorous > Potorous gilbertii. The sequence continues at coordinate 196,690,135 of CM053771.1, forward strand.
TCTTTTCTTCATCCTTCTTCCAGCTCTGTCTTTGCTTGTCCAGACTGCCTTATACATCGGGGATATTTTTCTTTCTTTCTCCCATCATATTGCCATAGCTAAAACTCATGTTTTTTTTTTATTTCATAAATCCCTTCCCAATGACTTACCAAGCTAGAGTTGTGAAACATCCTCATGATCAAAAGCACTATGATTTTGTTTCGGTGTGGGTATTTTTTCCATCGATGTAAGTGACAGTCACATACTTTAGTGGTGGGTTTTATGAGTTGCCATGTTTTCCTCATCCCTAAATTCATTCCCTGGTCATCAGCTCTCTGGTGATGATCTTCTCTAAACGTAGGTTGGTCTCCATATGAAAATGTGTTGATTGAGTCCTTCCTCAGAGTCATTCCAACTTGATAGAACTTTCCAGTCTTATGCTTTTTTGCATAACCTTCCAAGCCAAGTCAACAAGCATCTATAAAGCACTTACTATGTGCCAGGCATTGTGCTAAGTGCTGAGAATACAAAGAAAGTCAAAAAACAGTCCTTGCTCTCAAAAAGCTCACAGCCTAATGCAAAAGACAAAATGTAAACAAATATAGGCAAGCAAGTATATACACACACACACACACACACACAGACACATAGATAGAAATATATACACATGTAAAATCCAAGCATGAAGAGGCATGAAAGTGGAATGTTATTAGAAGCCATGACCAGGATGGGGCCCCTGGAGCTTTGTTCCAGCATGAGAAATTACCCAATAGTGAAAACATTACCTGGGGGTGGGAAACTATAAAACCCTGCTGACAAGAACCTGTATCCCTCTACGGAAGAAGGGAAGAGTGGGATTTTATAAAGTGGTGTGGTAGAAGCAGGGTCTAGTGGTGCTTTGGTGATGTAGAGCTAGTGACAAGGTAGTTAACAGATGGAGAGTGCCCACCTGCCTGGGATGTAGGTCGACTGTCTCCCCAGGTTACCTGGGCAAAGGTCAAGACTGGTATGACCAACACTCTATGCCAGCCTAGGGTTGGGAAAGAAGGTCCAGTCCTGGTCTGGTGGTCTAGTCCCCTAAGTTCAGACAGTGAGAGGCCTTTCAGATGCTATTTCATAGCACAGTTTGTCATCCAGGGAGAGACAATAGCCAGAGACCATCGGCAGAGTTCTCCTCCTTCTTCCTTCTCATGATCAGCCTACATAGACCGTGTGTGTGAGTGTGTGTGTGCATGGTGTGCATGTATGTGCATATTTGGGAAGAGAGAATTAGAAGGATACACAGAAGAAGGGAGACAATACCTCAATATTTGCCAGAGAACTGTTTCTTCCTATATCCCTATTTCCTCAGTGATCTAACTTTTCCTCAAGTATGAGAATTGGGCAGAAGGATTAGGTTAAAACTTCATTAGGTTTCCCCATGAAAGGAGAAGAGAAGAGGATCATGCCAAAGGTACGGGACAAGAGATGGATCGGGAGGGGAAAATGCTCCTAGGCCTCAGAGCTTGCTTTAACCTCCTGGCACACTCTACCTTAGAAGAAAGGGGTAGGTGGTACTTCAAAAAAGGCAGCTCTCTACTGGATCCATACTCTGGCTTTCCTGACCCTGCCAGATCTTACACTCCACAGGTATATACTTTTGAGACTCCAAGAACACCTCTGTATTCCCCAATGACACAGAGTAGAACCTTCACTACTGTTAGTGGACAATTTGCAATCCAAATGTAAGTAAAGTAAAGTGAAGGGAATCTCCCAGATCTCACAGTGGGGTTAAAACCCATTTCTTCTGAATCCAATGAGCTCTTTCACCATGTCAGACACCCTCCTTTGAACTCTTTGAACTTAGCTATGCCAGTCCTCAGACAAATAAACCCAATAGAGGTTGGTATTTGAAGCCTTTATCTCATCAGTAGAACTTGATGGAGTTTATGCTACACTATTATAGCATTAATCTTCACAGGAGTTATAGTTATCTCACCAGCCCAATGTGGCCAAGAAGTATTAGTATCTTTAAGTAAGCACATTGACCCACCAAAGAATTTAATGACATGTCCCCAACCTCATGCAGAGAGGCAGATTACTAGATAGAATTGGCCCTTGGTAGCAATCTATTGTGTAACCAAAAACTGTAACTGAAAACCTTTGGATGCAACAAATGGAGGTTGGCAGAATACACCTATTATCATGATTTTTTCCATATACCTCTTTGGCTAATTACCCGTTGCATCCTATCATTCTTTAATGATAGTTGCACTTGAAAGCTTGGACTCCACTTTGTTGCCAATCAAAATCCAGATTTCACCAATTTTGTAAGATTCTGAGTGCGTCAGGGGTGGGGGACAATTTGCGAATGTTCCATGTCCACGTTCCATATACAATATTGAAAACAATAGAATTGTGATGGCTGTTATAACTTTGATTTAGTAGTTTCAGATTTATGTATTGGAATGATGGCCCTAAGGAAGTGGAAAATGACCAATAAAGAAAATAATAAAGCTATATCTATTAAGCACCTAAGATTTCAATCTGCATATTCAGATACTTGTTCCTATGTAATCAGACTGGTTGTTGAATCAAACAAAATTATCCTTAAAAAATAAACAACTTTTGATTACTAGAAAAAATAGGGACTTCCTAATTTATTTGTTTATTTATTCCTAAATTTCCCTTAAGGGGAATGAAAACTTTTGGATAAATTCAACTAGAAGCATCAACACTCTCATCATTACTTTTCCTGATAAGCCATACTACTGACCCTGAAAACGTAGGACCTCATCAAAGGTCGTGGCAAGACTCACCATTTTGTCGTCCAGTCGCTGAGGACATAACAAGATAGCAGATACATTGACTCTATGACCTGGGCAGGACCCTCCAATTTTTCCACTGAGCACAGCTGCATTTTACAATAGTCACCACTGCCAGAGAGGTTGCAGAACTCTGATAATTACTAGGAAAGAAATAACACAATATTCTTTGATGAGAAGATTACTTTGAGAATTTGATTGTATAATGAAGATGTTGCTTTGAAAGGTACTTCCTATTGTTCTGAATCTGAGACTCGCTAGCAAAAAAAAAAAGTGTCACTTGTTTTGACAGGCTACTTAGAAAAATTCTCTGTTTATTACATTAACTGCAGCATTTTATCTGTCAAACTATGAAAGAATGTCCTATAGTTTAAAAAACAGAATAGAGCTTCAGGGGATTTTTTTTGGCATGCTCTTGTTGCTATTGGTATTGGGGGGAAAAAACACATACATTTTGAATGTGAAATTAGCTTTTTGTGCCATGGCAGGCAGAGTGGTTCACAATGCCCCATTTCGCAGGTGCAGACCTGGAGGGTGTGTGAGGGCAAACGCTGGAGAATGATGACAGTTTGATCATGCAGCTGTTACAGTCCTGAGACAGAGGAATCATCCTAAAAATGGGCTTTTGAATGTTATAGTTTTTATTTTCTGTTATTTATAGACTGTGGGAAGTTACCTTATAGAAAACTGATGGCAAACAATGCTCCTTTTTCCAAGAAACTTATTTGGTTTTTGTTGTGTTATGTTGTTTTTTTTTAATCACATTGGGCAAAAGGCATGGGTGGAGTGGAAATAAATGAATATGTAGGTTGACAACATATTTGGAGTCATAAGTAGGAGAACAGCTGGAACAAGGATACTTAAAAGAAGGAAGCAGAGAAAACACTGCTGACCTCATCATTTAAGTGAAATTGCCCTCTTCAAAGTTCCAGTGACCTCTTCCATTGCTAAATCCAGGAGTCTTTTCTCATTCCTTAGCCTCTCCATTTCTCTGCCAAACTTGACAGTTCAACCCCTCCCCAGGGTATTCTCCATTCTGGTGCTGTTTGTGACACTGCTCTTTCCGGCTTCTCTTCGGTATCTGCCTGCTCCTCCTTGGTCTCTGCATGGTTTGTCAAACATATCATGTGCTGGAACTGTAGGTATACCTGAAGGCTCTGCTGTAGGCTCTCCTTTCTTCGCACTCTGCATTTTATCATTTGGCAAGCTTATCAGCTTCCGTGGAGTTAATTATCATATCTATGTTGATGGCTCCCTGATCTATCTGTCTGGCCCTACTATCTCCCCTGAGTTCCAGTTCCGCATCACCACCTACCTGTTAGACATTTTGAACTGAGTATCCTAGAGACATCTCAAACTCAGCATGTTGAAAATAGAACTCACTATCCTTCCTCTAAAACGTGTTCCCAGTTACCACTTAGCCTTTATTTTCACATATCTCTTCCAAACGTCCCTGTTGATGTTGAGGATGCCACCAACTTTCCAGTTCAGTCCAGCTTGTAACCATGGTGTCATTCTTGGCACCTCGCCCTCACTCACCCTACACTTCTGATCAGTGGCCAGATTTTGTATTTGCTCCACATCTCGCCAATCTACCCCCTTCTCTTCATCCACACAACTACCACTCTAGACAAGACCTTGTCACTGCTCACTGAGTATTGTGATGGTCTCCCACTCACCATGACTCTCATCATTCCAGTTCATCTGCTACACACTGCTAAGTCTGACATTTGCCACTCCCTTTGTCAATAAACTCCAGCACTTCTGTCTTATTTCTAGGATCAAATATAATTTCTTTTGTTTAATATTCAAAGTCCTTCACAACCTGAAGTCGACTTATCATTTTAGCCTTTTCATACAACCCTCCCCTTCATATATTCTATGATTCAGTCAAACTGGATTTTTTAACTCTTCTTCATAGATGATGCACCATTTCTCATTGTCTTGCCTTTCCACTGTCTGCCTCACATCCCTGGAATGATACATGCCTCTGTTCTCTCCTAAGACTCAGCTCAAGCACTACTCTTTCCACAAGACTTTTCCTGATATTCCCAGCTGCTAGAGTCCCAAATCGGACAAAATCACCTTATATAAATTTTGTAGATTTTTTTAATAAACCTAGATATGTACATTTCTGTCCCTATAAAAATGTAACCCCCTTAGGGTGGTGATTTTTTCACTTTTGTATTTCTATCATCATGAACTAGCATAATGCTTAGCACGTAAGAAGCACTTAATATTCGATCCTTGGTTAATTGTGTAAGACACCCAACATTGTTCCTAAAAGTCCAGGCAAGTGAAGCCAAACTCTCCTCTGTGTGCAGTTTTTAAGTTACTCCCATTTGGTAGCCCTGGAATACAGAAGCTCTATCTACTTTAGAATTAAGATCCTGTAACTTGAAAAGAAGCTGAATTAAGATGTATTCTAAACAAGGAAGAGGAAAGTAAAATAACATGAGAAAACAAAATTGTGATTGGTTGTGAATTTGGGGGGCATATTTGATCTAAAACTGGAGAATTTGAGTTTATCCATTTGAAAATTTATTATGACATTGGTTAAGAGTTAGAGAAGAACTAGCCATAGATAGATCAAAACCAGGGGTTTCACACTAAGAGCAGGTTTTCTAATCAGCTAAGGATTTTCTGTCCAATACCTCATTGGGTTAGGTAGTACTAAGAATGAGGCCCCATTTAAAGGCCTGAGAGCAGATGTGTGGCTGGGGACTCCTGAGAAGCAATTATTAAATGTTCAAGGTGAGCATTTACACCTCAGAAATCCACAAAAGCTACAAATCAGGACTTGGTTGATTGGTTTGGTGATTGTCTAAACTGGAGAAAATGATGAAGAAAATGTAATAATGCTAGTTAATCTTAAAAGTATGTCATCAGGCACATAGTTCCGCCCTTAGGTTGTTAAACATTTACTAGCACACCCCTGCCTGGAAGTCAATCTGATTTTAAAGGTCTTTCTGTTTGGTCAGAATGTTTCTGAAGGTACAAACTTTAAAATCCAGATAACCGTGGGGTCATATGATCTCAGACTTCCTAAAGCCAAAAATGCTTAGTATTATGAGTTTTCAGGCCTTTGTCCAAGTAACTAATAAGACAAGAAGAGAAAGAAACAGACAGACTGGTTTTTGTTAAATAAAAATTCACTGTATGTACTTTCACTGTGTAACATAGGTTGAGAAGTTTACCACTTAACTGTCTCTTAAAATTACTGCATGAAAAATTGTGGAAGTAAATAATTTCCTTAAAGATCCTTCTACTGTAATTATCTAACCACCCTGGGAACAATTAACCACTTATCCTTCATTTTCACACACCTAAGGACTATCTATACTCACACAAATGGAAGATGCCAGTAGAGACTTTAACAGCAACAACAAAAAAATCATGTTTTAAAATTCTCTTAACCGTTTTACCTTATCCCCAAAACATAAAGCATTCTACTGTAATAATAATTGTTATTTTCATTGCTCCTCGTTGTTATTTGAACCCATTATTTTATTAGTAAAGGAAATTCTTGGTAGGAAAATCCCTCTACCAAAAAGCAAGTAGGCGCATGATTTGCAGCTTAGAGACATAGAGAGTTGCCTAAGTTCACTGAGGCACATTTGCCCAGGGTCATACAGTCAGTATAGACCAGAAGCAAGACTTGAACCCAGGTCTTCCTATCTGAGCTGAACACCTATCAGTCATGCCTATCAAGCTGCCTCTCTGTTATAATTAGTGGTTAATAGTTACATTGATAGTTAATGAAATTAAGTGATGTCACAATTTATATTTGTATTGTACTTCGAGGTTGCACAGTACTTTCCTCACAACTCTGTGAAGTAATGTAGTTAACACTGCTAACATTTATATAATTCTTTAATATTTTGTAAGCCTCTTTACAAATATTATCCAAGTTGATCCTCATAACAAGCCTGACAGGTAGGCTACTATTATTGTCCCCATTTTGCAGATAAGGAAACTGAAGCAAGAAGCACTTAAGTGACTTAGCTAATGGTAATAAACGTCTGAGGCCAGGTTTGAACTCAGGTCCTCCTGACTTGAAGTCCATTGTACCACTTAGCTAGCTCTGATAATTATGAAATTATTACATATAATAATATTATGACATTCATTATACAGACAAAGAAACTGTAGTCTAAAGAATTGCAATGACTTTAGCATAGTGACTAGCACATAATAGGCTCTTAATAAATGTTTTTGAACTGACTGATTGACTTGAATAGGGTCACACAGGTAGTAGGTGTCTAAGTAAGCTTCAATATTATTCTTCTGTCAGTAGGAACTTTATGTACTCCCTCTTTTATTAAGGTAGAGACCAGTCCTGGGGGGTCAAGTGGAATAACCACTTCACAGAAGTAGGAGGATAGAGCTTGATCAAGTGATTATCAGATTTGGGGAAGATATTTACCTTTGATTTTGTAATAATTATACCTCCACCCCGCCTAAAACTGATATATAGTATAGATTACCTTTGGTGAATGAAAATAAATTTTGTAATCACTGGAGATGCCTAATCAAGATTTTAAGTGACTGATGTGGAAATATCATTTGGGATCCTATGTAGTTGTGAGATCTGAGTATAGTCCTGCCTTAGTAGTTCAGAATGAATTTCTTAGCCAACATGCCCAATCATTCAGCCTCTGCTCAAACACCAGCAATAAATAACAAGGGATGCACTGATGAGTGTATTGAACCCAAACTGTCATCCTTTAACTTCTCTTCATTAGTTATAGAGCTGCCCTTTGGAACCACACAGCATCAATCAAATCCTTCAAATGGAGAGTCCTTCCTATTTTGAAGACAGATATCACTGCCTTCTCCCCTCACCCTAGAATTTTTTTTCTCCAGACTGACACCTCCCACCATCTCTCATACAATAGAGTTTTGAATTCCTATACCATTCTGGCACTGGTAGCCATCTTCTAGTTCTAATTCTGTCTCTCAGAGGAGAACCCAGTGGTGACTAATGTGGAATCACCAGTGCAGAGAATACTAAAACTTTCACCTGTTTTGTTCTGGATGTGACACTTCTATTAATGAAGCCTGGTGTAGCTTTAGTTCTTTGGCAGCTAAAATCACATTGTTGACTCATAAAGACATTACAGTACACCAAAATCTCCATTTTTTTTCAGCTGAACTATTTTTAATTCATGTCTTCTGTATCATGGCATTGTATGATGGATTTTGTAAAAATTCATGTTGGACTTTACATTTATCCATACTAAATATTATTTTATTAAGTTCAGCCCCAAATTATAGCCTGCCAAGATCTTTTTGAATACTGTGTCCGTCATTAAATGTACTAGCTGTCAGAGAAGCAATATGGAGTGGCAGATAACAACAACAACAGTGTGAATTTATATGGTATGTTAAGATTTGCACAGCTCTTTACAAATATTACCTAGTTTTAGCCCAGCAAGAACCTTGATAGATTGGTGCTGTTATCCCCATTTTGTAGATGGAGAAATTGAGGGTAAATGACTTGCTCTGGGTTAAACAGATAGTAAGGGTCGGTGGCAGGTCTTCCAGACAATAGATCCAGCAGCCTATGCATTACACCACCTAGCTGCCTAGATAAAGAGAACTGGCTTCAAAGTCAAGAAGACATGGGTTCCAGTCCTGACTTTGTCGTTTACATACTGGCTTTGTGAACCTTGGCAAGTCACTTAATCCCTCATTGTCCTCTAGACAGCCCTCTAAGACAGGCTTACTTATTTTGTGTGTGTGTCATGGGCACCTTTGGCAAACTCATCAAATGTGCAGACCCCTTCTTAGCATAGGACTTTTAAATGCATAAAATAAAATACATAGGATGTTCAAGGAAATCAGTTGTATTAAAATAAAGATTTTTTTTCCCATGTGAATCACAGACCCCCTGAAATCTATCCATGGACCTGCTCAGGGGCTTGGACTCCAGCTTAAGAACCCTTGCTCCAGGCCCAGCACCTAGCTGCGCTTGGTGCTATGTAAATGTTAGCTATTATCATGATGAAGATGAGGATGGTAATGTACAGGCTGTCATTACCACCTCCTTGGTACAAAAGCCTCCTAAAATGTTTTCTCTCTGCTATGCCGCTTCTTAATACATCTTTTATACTGCTGACCTTAATATAATTCTCCTAATGCATCAGCTTGATCATATTACTTTTTTGCTTAAAATTTACAGTGGCTCCCTGATGCTTAATAATGACATTGGGAATTCTTTTCCTGGTATCTGGTGGCCTCCACACTCTGCTACCATCCTACCTTTCCAGGCTGCTTTCATATTATTCTCCTCTCCGTGGTCCTACTAAACTGAATTGCTTCTACACACATCCTGAACTTTTATGCTTTCCCCATGTTGTTCATTGTGCCTAGAAGGTCTTCTTCCTCTTTCTTCCCATGATGAATTTCTGCCCATCCTATAGAGCCCAATTCACATACTTCCTCTGCCATGAAACATTCCTTGATTCTTCTATTAATAATTACTTTCCCTATCACACTGATTTTGTTGTCCAATTCCTCCATGTACTTACATAATCTTATATCTTATAGTTATCTTTGTTTCTGTCTTATCCTCCCGCTAGGCTATAAACTCCATGACAGCAGGGACTGTATTTTATTTAAACTTTATGCCTCCTTCACATCCTGAAACAGTGATTTGCCAACAGTAGGCACATAATAAATATTTGAAAGATTACTATTATTAGCAAAAGAAAAATAACAAGGATCCATTACATCTACAAAGTACCTCCTCAGAGTATTTTGGGTATACTGGGTCATACATGTATAGTTACGCTGACCCATCTGGGATCATGTAAGGATACAATGACACTGTCTTGGCTAGAACCCAGTTTCCTTTTCCCAGTCTAACATTTAGTCTCAGAATCATGGAACTTATTGTTTTGGAACTAGAAGGGACCTTATAAGTCATCTTGTTCGCTCCTTTCATTTATATGTGAGGAAACTGAGGAGGAAAGAAGTTATTTTCCTAATGATTAAGATTAGAAGCTGGCCTCCCGACTCTCCATCTAGTGGTCTTTCTGGTTATTTTAAAGAAAAGACTGTTTTACCTTTCAAGCTTATGCTTAGCATTTAGCTTCAAAGGAGGATGTATAGAATTGACATTTACTAAAAAGTTGTCAGACACATAAATTAAAAAAAATACTCTGGAAAACCCTAATCCACAAACACCCAGAACTCAAAGGGCCTGACTGAGCAGCCCAAATACTAATGCCTAGATGGGACAATGTAATCCCATAAATTTTCTGCCATTTGCTACAAATTTGTATATTCTGTGTTTTCCAATCTGTAAAGAAGGAATGTATAAGCTTCTCCAACAGCCCAGCAAGCTATGACTCTGCTAAGCCATTGGATTCGGCTCATTATTCTGTTCCATTCCATTCAACTCAGCAAACATTTAGAAACCTTTTATGAGCAAAGCATTATAGGTGAGATACCTTATTGCACCTGATAAAAGCAAGCATGGTTTTCTGAGCTAAGACAACTAAGGGACAGGCTGAGAACTGACAAGTATGCCATGTAGGATTGAGAAATGACCTTTTAAAAGCCTCAGATTACCAGATCCTTGGAATATCCCCTTCACTCTCCTTTTGTTTTAAAGGAATCTGTTTTGCTTTATCCAGGTTATACCTGATCATGAACTTCAAATGGAGGATGGTTAGAATGATGAGGCAGAGCAAATGTGAAGGGGAACAAGGAAAGAAGGGTAGAAGAGGATTTGCTGTGTTGGCAGGCTCACATTCCCCTCAAAAGAAGTTGAAAAAGGAAGATTTAAATACAAGGAGCAAAGAAATGATCTTCTAGGCTGAGGAGAAAATCTGGAATTAGAAATGGGAAAAGCAAGTGATTCAGTAAAGGGCAAATCCATCATGGAAATCAGCATGAGTCACTTCAGTCCATGATTCTCAAAATGCCAGGCTTGTTCACAGGTGACCATTGTGTAAGCTGTAGCCTTTGCGGAGGGCCCACTCTGGTCTTGTCAGATATTTATACAAATTACTTCTTTGGATGTGTGTCTTATCCTCTGTACCCATGGAAACAAGAATACCAGAGGGTTGCTCGGCAGGACCTGGGCAGGCAGCCTTTTCCCCTACAGAGTTCATTAGGTAAGGCCCCAAATGGGGTGAGGGGCAAAGCAGAGAGAGAAAGAATGATAATGTTTACCAATACCATTCTGCCACTTAGGGGCTGGCTAAATCCCACATTTTAGCCACGTTCCAACAACTGAGGATCTCTGTCTCTGACCTTGATAAATTCCTTGATAAAGCTGTATTTACCAGGAGCTTCCAATATCACCTGAGCCCTCCCAGCCTTTAATGTATAAACTGCTTCTCCATCCGTCCCCATTTATTATCCTGTCTGTAACTAGACATTGCCGCCAGAATGCATCCCCTGCGGAAACTAGGCCTTCCCACAGCAGGATCTGACAAATCCACTTCAATGGGGCACCATGCGGGTTTGTAAAGAAGCAGGGATGCCTAATATCTCTCCCTGTGACATCTGGAGAAGGACAAGTAAAGACCAGCTACATCCATGGGCTGCCACTCAGAGAGTAGCTTGAGAGTCGATTCACTTGTCCAAACCTCGTAGGTTGCTCTTATGAAGGTACATGGGAGTTATCTCCTCCTGTTCAGGGCAGAGTGTTCCCTTTACTCTTGAAAGCCAAATTGCTTTCAGTCCTTGGGACCCTTTCATTACCTTTTGAACGAGCTGGGGCTGATTTGCAGAATGTGTGTTCTGCATAGCTTCTCAGTCCTTTCACACCTGCCCCCTCAGTTCTCCATAAAGTATGAAAGAGGGTTAATGCTGCTGTTTGCCAGGAGAAACTATCTTTTAAAGTTATTACTTTGTTCAGTGATTATGGTAGGAGGACACACTGCTTAAAATATTACTTGATGCTCTTGGGGGGAAGGTAGATCAAGAAAAGTACCTGGATCTGATCAGTGGAAAGTAGAGAGGGTTGAACATTTTCTAAAACACTAGAGGGCATGACAGCACAGGTCCATGGGAGAGTTAGTCTTCAGTGCCCAGTTACTGGCCTTGTGGCAGCTTGTTTCTTTCTCCCTGTCCCTATAGCATTGCTGAGTCTGGCTTTTATACCTGGGTGTTAAATAATGGGCACCACCCTCAAACAAAGAAGAGCCAGAGTGTTTGATGTCCTTTGGTGGCCAGAGGTTGGTCAACCCCCTGATGCTTTGCCTGATCTTGTCCCTGTGACTTATAGCAAACTTCAGCTTCCAGCTGAATTGGTGCTACGGTTGGCTGGGAGTCAAGATCCCCTTTCTCTGCCCCAAGTCTCCCTCATGAATGCCTGTCTTTGCAGTTTTTTAAGCTGGACATAGAAACAAGCAAACTTCTTCATACCTTTAAATCATAGCTTCTCTGACCACATTAAAACATTTGCCATAATAAAACCAAAAAATCACTTTCATCTGAAGATATTTTGAATACTCTGGTTTCATGAATGAACTAACTATTCTTTAGATCCTAGCTTTGCATTTTGTAAGTTTCTTGGATCCCAAGATGAATGGGTGAGCTCTTTGTAGCTCAAACACCTTCTCAACCTGTTTCCTCTTCAGCTGATCACTCGGTGTACAGTTTTTATCTTTCTTCCACATTTGGACATCTCTCCTTTGTTTACTCTGTTTGTTTTAGGATCTCATTTTTTCATCATGCCTTGCATTTATCTTAGGTATATTATACTGTAATCACTTGACAGGATATATAGAATGGACACTTTTACTAAAAAGTTGTCAGACATAACAACTTAGCCTATATCTTAAGCTTACTAAATCCTCTATATACAAAGCTACAGAATACAGTTTCTGTTGGAAAGACATTTGAAACAGAAAGTGTCATTGGGTGTGGTCAGAGATGACAAGTTTGGCTTAAGTGTAGGCTGAATGTAAACTATTAGAGACAATAGTGGCAGGATTAGGATAGAGTGTTGGAGCACCTTAATTTTGATACTAGGTATTTCAAATTTGATCTCTTCTGCAATGGAGAGCTACTGAAGCTTCTTAATATAGCTACATGATAAAAGCTGGGCTTGAAGTATCCTGTATTCCCAAATTTACTCATTTACTCTGGGTGGCAATGGTGTCTCTGTCCCCACTAGTGTGTTTAGTAGACCTTGATACCTTTATCACATGTCACATCACAAATAAGCAGGTTCTGGGACCACTCAGGGACTGTTGTTAGCTTTCTTAGGTTGTGCAGTGGATAGAACACTGGGTCTGGCATAAGGAAGGCTCTTCTTCCTGAGTTCTAATCCACCCCCAGACACTTACTAGTTGTGTGACCCTTGACAAGGCACTTAATCCTGTTTGTCTCAGTGTCCTCATCTGTAAAATGAGTTGGAGAAGGAAATGGCAAACCACTGCAGTATCCCTGCCAAGAAAACCCCAAGGAAGGTTGTGAAGAGTTGGTTATAACTGAAAATGACTGCCAAATTCATTTAACTACTCTGTGTGGCAATGGTGCTCCACTAGTGTGTTGAGCAGACCTTTGTCATTCGTTGCATGTGTCACATCACAAATAAGCAGGTTCAGGGACCATTCAGGTATAATTAGAGCCATTCCCATATGTGTTAGAAATGACTGGATGATGATGCATGTTCCTTGGTAATACTCCTGTTACTAACAAGTGCAAAGGTCCCAGAGAACCAGAACAAGTCTAACAGTTGGTATGTCATATCCTGTGTAGTAGCAATTAGTCTCCTTCCAGAATAATCCTAGGCATGCCTATCCCCTAAGAGACACACTATCCTCTCCAGTATAGGGTAACCATAAACCCACAACAAGATAAAATCAATGTCCTAGGGATATCTCCTATTTGTAGATGTATATCTCATTCACAATACTTTAGTCTCCACGCTACCTCACAGTATCACATGTTTAAATCTAAAAGGACCTTAAGAAATCATCTAGTCATTGCCTCTTATTTTATAGATGAGAAAACTGGGACCAGAAACTAGACTTGCCTAAGCTCGATACTCTATCCACTGTGGCACTCAAAGTGAAGGGAGTGCTGGTGCATGATTTTCTGTTTGTGAACTCAATGCACTCAATGCAGCCTCAGTGACAGAACTGAGATCTTTCTTTCTACTGTATGATGCGTCTCCTTACTGCGAACCAATGGGGTAAATAAAACCTGATATCAGAGCCTATTCAATTCAACAGTGAACATAAACATCTAAAATGTGGAAGGCACTATGTGAGGTGTTGAGTATATAGAGATGAAATGAGTCAAAGAATGCCCAACCAGAACATGGAATATGATTGGAGTAGGAGGAGGGCAGCATGATAACCATAAATAAGCATGATACAAGATAAATTATTATAGGGGCAAAGGAGAGACCCAGAAAAAAAATGCTCCGAGGTAATTTGAACCTGGCAGCATTTATCATTTTTTTTTTTGTGGCCTCAAAGAATTGGGAAGAAAGTGTATTCGATTAGTTGATTAAATACTAAACAAACTGTGATATAGAATGTAATAGAATAATCTTGTTTAACAAGAAATTACAAATATGATGAATTATTTCCCCCAAATGTTGTTTTGCTGATACTTTATTCTAATTCCTTTTTTACACCTACCCAGACTAGCTACGGTCCTGGTATGATGCATCCTCCCTGTGGTTATTTAGGCAGTGAGGTGGTGTAGTGGATAGGGTATTGCTTCATCTACCTGAAAAACATCAACACTTGACCAGCTACCCCCAAAAGTCACTAAAGAGGGGACTGAATCTTGTTCATTCGAGGATCAAGAGTTACTCTGGAGGGTTGTGGGGAGTATCTATGGGCTACACTCTACCTGGGACTATCTATAAAGTACAGTCTGATTTAAAAACACTTCCTGGGCCCCATCTCTCTTAAATCTAGATGGAATTTCACATGAATTCACCCTCGTGCCAGGGAAGACTTGCTCCCTCCAGTATTCACAGTTCCAATTCCTCTTTTCTCCTCCTTCCTGCCTTTTCTGCTTTCCACTTCCACTCCCTCTAATAAGCAGATGTCCTTTCCAAATCTTTTGGATAAAACACTTTATTGTAATAGACGTTTACATGAGTACTTCAGGGAATGATTACAACAAATTTAAAACATCCTGTGCTTAAGAGGGTTTTAAATATATGTATGTATATACATATATATATATGTATATATATATATTTTCAATGTATTCCCAAAAGTAGGATCAATTTTACCACTTTTCTTTCTTCTTTCATCTTGTACCATAAACCCTGACTAGAACTCTTATAACTAAAAGACAGGAAGCAGAAAGACAAAAAAAAGATTCTGCGCAATCCACAGACCTTACTGTGCAACTTTTAAAAACCTACTCTGACGACAAAGAAACGTCAGATTATATTTCCAGCTTCAAATAGGGCCCATTTTCCTTAAATACTGAATTTTAAAAATTATAGATAATAGCTTTCTTTTTCCATGATAGTTTCAGAGGTATACCTACATTTCAGTGAGAGCAGAGATTTTAAAATGATGAATAGTTGAAAGTTATAGTGGTTTTTGTTTAGGAGTAAGATTTATCAATACAGTAAGATAACTGATGCAAGCAATCCATAAATCATTTAGCAAGCATTTATTAAGCATTTGGATATCTAGGTGGTGCAGTAAGTAGAGCACTAGATCTGGAGTCTAGAAGATCTGAGTTTGCATGTGTCCTCAGATACTTACTAGCTATATGACCCTAGGCAAGTCATTTAACCTTGTTTGCCTCAGTTTCCTCATCCGTAAAATGAGATGGCACTATACAAGGTATTGGAAGCAAATAAAATATGCTAGGCACTGTACTAGATAATGGAGACATAAAACTAAACATGGCATAGTTCCTGTCCTCAAAGTGTTTACATTTCAGTGTGGGAGGTGGGAGTGTGTGCTAAAGCTTACACACATACACATTTACATGGATAAGTACCAAAAGGAATACAAGTTCATTTCAGAAAGGATTGCATCTGTAGCTGAGGGGATCAGGAAAGACTCAATGTAGAAGGTAACACTTAAACTGAATCCTAAAGGAAACTATAGATTTCAAAGGGCAGTGGTGAGGAAAGTGAGCGTTCCAGGCCTGGGGGACAGTCTGAGCAAAGGCAAAGAAGCTGGATGTGTGGAACAGTGGGCAGGACAGGGTGGCTGAATCGTAGAGTATGAAGAGGGGAATGATGTATAAAGGGACTGGAAATGTAAGAAGGGACTTAAACATCAAAGTTTTTATTTGCTCATAGAGGCAATAGAAAGATAGTAGAGTTTGGGAAAATGGAGATTGCTACATACAGTCAGACCTGCTCCTCAGGAAAAGCACTTGGTGGCAGCTGCATTAAGTAAAGGTTGGAATCAAGGAACTTTCAGTTAAACAAACATTTAATAAGTACTTACTTTGTGCCAGGCATTGAGACAATATCTTCCATTTCTCTGGTGAGTTAATATTTAGCAGGAGATTTCTCCCAACCACCCTGTGAAGCACATAGTACAAGTATTTTGCTTAGTAAGGTCAATTAATATGTTCCAGGACAAACAGTTGCTATACATCAAGAATTTGAACACGAGGCTCCTGAACTCGAGGCCAGTGTGCTTTTTACATGTTCTTAGAGAATCCATAAATATTTTCAAGATGCTGCTTAAATACCTTCTTCTCCACAAAATTTTTCCCGATGCCCCCACATGTTAGTGCCATCTTGCTCAAACTACTGTATTATTTGTGTTTATTCACATATGTATGTTTTTACATATTTATTCTGTATATGTCTATGTTTTATTTTTCTATCTGTCTGTCTGTCTATCTACCTATCTATCTAATCTATCCAATCTATCTATCATCTCCTCTAACAGAACATAAGCTCTTAGAATAGAGTAGGGACTATTTCACTTTTTGGTCTCCGTGTCTCTAGCCCTTTGGCACATTGCTTGGCATGTAGTCACTTACTAAATGATTATTTTTTGATTATACTATGAATGCCATGTGCCGTCCTCTGAAAAAAAAAGAAAGAAAAATTCTTCTGTTTCTCCTTTGAACCTTCTGAATTCAAAACCAAGTTTCTTTCTATTTCATCCATCTGTCTCTGACCACAGAGAAAGTAATAAGCATCAAAGTAACTGAGCAATGCATTGGACCAATATAAAGAACTCAAGAGTATCCTTTTGTTATTTTTGAGAATTTGAAGTAAACAACTCATCAAAATAGTGACACTCTGGACAGTCTTCCAAGATATAGCAGTAGCTTTGGGTAAAGAGCCCTTCTCTGCAGCACTGTTTACCACATGGATTATGTGGAGCAGGTGGGGGAGATCTGGGGCTCCAGTTCTGGTTCTGTTGCTGGTTAGCTGTGTGACTTTGGCAAGTCATTTACCTTAGTTACAAAATCTGGGGGCTTGTGGTCAGCCCTCCTTGTTCTTGACCTTTCTGCAGCTTTTAAAAATTGTCCATTCTGCCCTTCTGGATATTGTCTAAGAGCATCAGAAATTTTCTTGGTTCGCCTCCTACCTCTTTGACTACTATTTTTTGTATCCTTATGCCTTCCCTGATTTCTTTTTGTGACTATTCCATAAATCTATCCTTGACCCTATTTTCTCTATTGACTGTTTAGTTTCCTTTAATGCTTCCCCTTTTATGAATCTCTACTTCCAGCCTCCCCAGGATTCAGTTCTGCCAAACTCTGTTCTGAGCCCTGGCCTCTCTTCAGAGATCCAGACTCGTATCTCCAGGTGTGCCAACACTATATCCTTACCTAAATGTCTCCTCAGCATATCAAACTCAAAAATGGAGCTCATGATCTTTCCTCCTAAACTTGTTTCTCTAACTTTATTGGCTTTATCTATTGTGTCTATGGTTCCACAATTCACTCAGTCTCCTGTCTTCTTGAACTAAATCTTGACTCTTTCTTCTCACTCACCTCTCATATCTCTTCTGTTAATTACCTCTATAGCATCTTTTTTTTCCTCTCGTTTACCTCTATTTTTTTCCCTCCTACAAGTCCTTATCATCAACTACCTGGACTTTCAAAGTCATCTCCACACAGATTTTCTCACTCCTATCTTCTCCTTCCAATCTATCCTTTGTAGCACTGCTGAAATCAAATTTCTTATGCATATATCTTGTCATTTTACCACCGCTCAACTGTTGCCTTTCAGATAAACTATGAAGAATATAGCCTGACAGTTAGGGTCTTCCACAATCAGTTACCCCTTGGCCTCTGACATTTTATATTACAACAAAGCTGGACTACATTTTCTGCCCCTCAAATACAGAGTTGTACTTATACACCTCTGCAATATTTTTTCACAGTGTTCTCAATGCTAGAATAGCCTCTGGCCCCATTTTGCCTACCTTTAAAGCCCAGTTCAAATGCCACCTCTTCTAGCAAACCTTCCTTGATTATGATTTCCCCCTTTGCTTTGTAACTCCACAATAATGTTATCCTATAATATTTTCTGTTGTTGTTGTTTGATTGTTTCAACTATGTCTGATCTTTTGTGACTCTATTTGGGGTTTACTTGGCAAAGATACTGGAATGCTTTGCTATTTCTTTTACCAGTGGATCCAAAGGATCTGTTTTGTCAGGCAGTCAGAGGTTAAGAGACAGGGAAGTGTCTGCTGCTGAATTTGAACTCAGGTCTTCCTAGCTTCAGGCCCAGTGCTCTATCCATTGAGTCTTCAGCTTCCGTATGTTTTATATTATAGCTATTTGTGTACTGATTGTTATTTTTGTATTGTATTAAGTTATATACTTTTATTTAGCACATGGAACTAATGATGATCTAGGTCCCAGGTTTGGGGCCTGTTAGCTTCACCATGTCCTAGGGCAATATTCTATGCATACCCCTAACTTCAGACATTTTCTCAAGAACACATGCTATTTGTCACAAGGGGGATTGGTTACAAAGGTGTCTCAAGCAGTTGATCATTAGGTACCATAGTAGATAGAATTTTGGACTTGGAGTCAGGAAGACCTAAGTTCAAATCCTGCCTCTGATACTTAGCTGTGTGACCCTGGGCAAGTCATTTCACAGCCTCAGTTTCATCATCTGTAAAAGTAGGGAGGATAATAGCACCTATCTCATAACATTATTGTAAGGGTTCAATAAAATAACATATATATATATATATATATATATATATATATATATATATATATATATATATATATATATATATATGTATATTGCAAACCTCAAAATGCTACATAATTATTAACTGCCATTACTGTTTCTATTACTGGTAACATAATTGAGCATGCATATCCTTTGTTACTAGTTCAGTAGCCTACACCCATTTTGAAGGACAGTGCATCTGTATGTCCATTTCACTTTCACACACACACATACACACACACACACACACACACACATACATGTTATAAGGAGCCTTCCTGCCAAACTTCAGAAAGATACAGGCCAGAAATCCCATAACCTGAATTATCTTCTTTACTTTTAGGGAGTTAATTCTGGCCCTTCCTTCCTCCCTCCATGACATTACACCCCACAGAGGTGTGAATGAGGCTTGGTTTCTGCTTTCACTCTTAGCTTTCTAGCCTGGTTACCTTGGTACTTGCAGCTAGTGCAGAGCAGGGGAGCAGCAGGGTTGCTCCTTGTACAGAAGAACCATAATCCTATTAAACCTACCTTGAATCTTTCACATTAACTGCCTTTAAAGTGGGGGGATGGATAAAGGTGACTCAATTGACTTTTAAATCCTTAAGGGTCCTACTTCCAAAATCCCCATGTGTAAGTCAAGTAGTAGATTAGGCTCCCTACTAAGAAGGCCCTGGCTGCATTGGAGACCTAGCTATTGAGTCTTGTCCTATAGGTATATCCCTATATGGGGCCTGTACCTTCTAGGTCCCACCATGTCACATGAGATTGGCATGTGATTATGTCTCTCATTGATGATCCTTGACAGGGCCTACATGTGGATATTTCTTACTGGATCTCAGATCCAGTGGTTTATTTTTGATCACCTTATGGAGAATGAACTAGGAAATGCAAATCTAGCTGGATTTCAGTACTATAGTTTTTGGTTTGCATTGAAATCGTTGAAAAAAATGAGATCTAAAGTGTACTCTTGACTATACAATTCTCTTGTCTGTCACCACGCTCATAAAAATATATATTAAAATGTATCTTGACCCTATTTTCTATTTTGATTCACCTTTAGTCATATAAAGGTTTTTAAAACTATATGCTTTTTACATTACATATAAAGGTTTTTAAATCTATCTCTATGCTTTATGCTTTTTATATTACAGCAACAATCAGACTAAACCAAGTGATACAGCATCGGAGTCTTTTTCATGTTTGACATTTATAATTATCTGGTCTTTCAATTCAATGTTAGTCATTGCCTTTATTCTGACTCCAGAAACCATATTGTTTCCCTGGTTCTGCTCGCTTCCCTTTGCATCCATTCATATTAGTCTTCTTGTGTTTCTTTGAATTCTTTCTGTTTATCATTTCTTATAGCTCTGTAATATGCCATCATATTCATTATTGTCACTCAGAAAATAATAACTGATATTTCCCATCACCCAGAAAATATAATGCCACACAAATGTTCTCTGAAACTCATAAGAGACCATCCTTTCTCTTTTCCTTCTCCCTTTCTGTTAGTATCTTTGCTCTGTTTATTATTTTCCATTTATCCTACAAGTAGCTTGTTTGTTCAATCATTTCAAAGTTGAGGAGCACTTCTTTTCTTACCACAAAAAAAGCGCTTGCTGATTCACAGATTGCTGAGCTGTTTAACTAAGTACTTGGACGAATATAACCTTATCACCTTCTGATTTTTATGAGTGATCTCGTGGGGAGATCATTGGACCTGGAGTCAGGAAGACCTGACTTAAAATCTAACCCCGAGTCACGTTGGGCAAGTCAGTTTCTTCATCTATAAAATGGTATAGTAACAGCACTTACCACTCAGGGTTATCCTGAAGATAGAGTGAGACAATACTTGTGAAGTATTTCACTAACCTTAAAATGCTATGTGATTGCTAGTATACTTATTATTAAGCTCATTTTCTTTTCACTTCAGTGCGCTTTTCTTTTTCTGTCTCTGAATTTGGTGTAAGTTCTTTCTCAAATCGTTATTTAATATTCCTTGTTCATTTTTCCTGGAATCTCCTTCATGCTCCTTTCTTCTCCCCCCTGAATAATTCTAGCTGCCCCCTGCTCAGAAGTGAACAGAAATATTGGGGTTTTGGGGATCATTTTGACCCCTTCAATCAAATAATGATCATTAGCATTGCCCCACATTAAAGAGGAGCAAAGGATCCCAAGCACTTAGGGTTGAGCAAATACATATATCATTAATTACCTCTATTATCTTTTGGGCTATTTCAAGTTTTCATGGATAAAGAAGTAATCTCTATGTCCTGAAGTAATCAGCAATGTCATGGGGAAGGTGTCTTTCCATGCTGTAGCCTGCGTAAGAAGACCTGAGTTTAAATCCCACTTCTCGGACACTTACTAGCTGTGTAATCCCGGGAAGGTTGTCTCACCTCTAAGTGCCTCAGTTTTTCCTTCCTCTAAAGGCCTCTCAGGTCACCTCCAGCTAATTCTGTGGTCCGGAGTGTTTTCTTTTTTAAGACAAAGGAAGAGAAGAGGCTGTGTTTTTTTTTTCTTTTTCATTTGATTTATTTCATTTCCTTCCACCAGCAAACATATTTACTTCAACAGTTCCTTTAGGAATTGTAATGGCATAAATCCCACCTTCTGTTGATTTCAATTTAATGAGAAGACATTCCCAACCACTTTACTGGCTTGTAAATCTATTTCCATAAACAGCATATTTGAGTAAACTCAGATTTTTTTTTTAATGTGTTCTTTCCCTTCATCACTTCCCTTGTAGGCCTGGCCAGAGGACTGTGGATGACCTGGAGATTATCTATGAAGAACTACTTCACATTAAGGCCTTATCACATCTTTCCACAACAGTAAGTTGTCTTTTCAATTCAGTAACATTTTTAAGTCAAAAGAAATGTAGGAGACATTTGCTACCCAGGACTTTCTTCTCGTAATATTAATATTTCATTGGTACTACTGTTTCTATGTCCTTTATAAAAGCCATGTGCACCAATACAAAAAATCATCAGTGAAAGAACAAGTTTGCATTTATTAAGTGCCTACTTTGTGAAAGGCACCAGATTAGGTGCTAAGGATACAAAAATAGTGATGTAATCGTTATTCACAAGGAATACATCTTACATTCTGATGGTCAAAACCACGGATACATATATAAGTATATGAGAATAATTGCAAGTACATATAGACTAACAAGCTGAAATATAAATTGAACACTAAAAATCGCGCCTCCAGGGAGCAAACATAATGTGGTAAAGGCCCAAGTGTTCAGAAGCTTGATTTTTTGAAGAGTATAAGCTCCATGAGAGCAGGGACTTTCTACTTGCATTTGTATTTCCAGAACTCGGCACAGTTGTTGACACAGAGTACGCGTTTGGTAAATGCTGGTTTATTGGTTTTTAAATTAGCTGTTGTTGGCGCTTTAAGAAAGGAAAGGAAAATTCTCCCTGAAGAAGCAGGCAGCAGAGTACAACAGGCTGAGAAAGGTCTGTGGGCCAAGAAAGCAGAAGATTACCTCACAAAGAAAGCAGATATAATTTAAAGAAACTTTGTCTTTTCTGAATTTTCTTCTCTATTTCTTCTAGGTGAAACGAGAGTTAGCTGGGGTTCTCATCTTCGAGTCCCATGCCAAAGGAGGGACCGTATGTAAGTGAGGCTGACTGTTAGATTCTTAAAAGCACACACCCTGAGAAGCTATTTGTGGAGTCTAGTAGCCATTTGGGGGAGAAGGGAGGGGTGGTACATGAAGCATTTCTATTTCTGGCTCTCAGCTTGAATGATTTCTACCAGTCATTAAAATTCTAACATTTGGCCCATAAATACTGTCATGTCCTATTCAGACTGGCTACAGAAACTGTGAATGATGCCTAGAGCATGGGGGCGCAGGGCTGGTCCAGTAACCTCTATGATTCCTTTATTGGTATTGCTGTTCAGATGCATAAGGCTCTTTGTGACCTCATTTGATTTGTTTGTTTTTTTAGCAAAGATACTGGAATGGTTTGCCATTTCCTTCTCTAGATCATTTTACAAATGAGGAAACTAAGACAAACAGGGTTAAGTGACTTGCCTAGGGTCACACAGCTAGTACATGTCTGAGGTAGAATTTGAACTCAGGTCTTCCTGTCTTCAGACCTGGTTCTCTATCCGCCGTGCCACCTACCTGCCCCATGATTCTTTTAGAGGAGGGCTCTAAGCTAGCTCTCCTTGCCTACCTCTGCCAGTAACAAGCTAGTGTAACCTTTTTCTCTGGTCCTTCTAACTCTCTGAGGTTCTTATTCTTCATCTACAAAATCCCTCAGTTGGAATAGATGGTCTATAGCACTTGCTAGAGTCACACAGCTAAGATGTGTCACAGGTGGGACTTGTATCCAGGTTGTCCTGGTTTTGAGTCTGGAATTTTATCCACAATAGAAAAGATTATTAACCTTTTTTCCCATTTATTTTTATGTAAAGGACCCTAGCCAGTCTGAGGAAGGCTAAAGACCACTTCTCAGAACAATGATTTTGAGGGCATAAACTTCTTTCTCATTCTAATATTTTTGTGACTCCATGGTTCTCCAGTTGAAATGATGTGCAAAACCCTTGCCTCTTCCACATAACTCCACCCTTTAAGCTCTCTGTGTCACAGATTCCTTGTCTGTAAAGTGGGGGTAATAGTCATATCACTGACTTCACGGGGTGGTTGGGAGGAATGCACATGATAAGCTTCCAAGTGTTAGTGTCCTCAAAGTCTTAGGGCTGTCAAGTTTAAAACTATCCTAAGACATTTAGTACACCCTGTATAAATGTAAGCTTTTGAGTCATAAGAACTGAAACTTATCAAGTGCTTAGAGATCATCTAATCCAAACTTCTTATTTTCCAAGTGAGGAAACTGAGGTCTAAAGATGTTAAGTGATTTTCTCAGTTTCACACAGCTGCAATCAGGCTTTGAACCCAAATCCTTTCAGTCTAAATCCAATGCCACTGGAGTCAGGAAGAACTGAACTCAGATCTAGTCTGGGACATATACTAGCTCTATGACTCTGGGCAAGTCACTGGTTCTCTGTGTGCCTCGGTTTTCTCATCTATAAAATGGGAATAAAAATAGCATTTACCTCCCAGGGTTGTGAAGTTAGAATGAGATAATAATTGCTAAATGCCTGGCACATAAGCAAGAGCTACAAATGTTACCTCTTTTTATTAGTGATTGCATAATATATTTTTTACATTTCTTTCACAAACTATAAATTTTTTTTAAAAATTCTATGGATGTCTACTGATTTTTTCTGCTTTATGAAAACTAGCATCCAGTTGGAAAATGAAGGATTACTGGTAAACTGACATTTAATAAAAATAAATTAATGAATAGATGAACAATAGATAAATAAATTGATGAAAAGGTATATAAAAGACAGAACAAATAGAGGTATGTTTCTGTTCCCTTTTTATGTCTTATACTTCAGTACATAAAGGACCCATGGTTTCATGAGTATGGGTATTCCTTTCTACTAATGCCAACTTCAATCTTTCTATGCCATGATACCTTCATAACCTTCACATGACCTGGTGACCAGTCTCCACACAGGGAGGTGCAATCAATGGTCATACTAGCCTCCATTGTCTATACCTGAAGCATTTCCAGCTTGGACAGAGCCTTAGTGTTACAGTCTGAATCTAAAATAAGGATTGACAAATCATGATGCTGAGGTCAAATCTGACCTGCAAGCTAAGAAAGGTTTTTACATTTCTAAATAAAATTTTGTTGTATTTTAAAATGTAGAAACCACTCTTAGCTCACTAGCTGTACAAAAACAGTCAGAAGTAGAATTTGGCTCCCATGCCATAGTTTGCCCACCGTTATGCTAGATAAGTAATTATTAAGGGGAAAAATACCTAGAGTAATGTTTGAGAATTTATGACTCCTTCCACACCAGAGGTACCAGAGTAGGAATATTTTAGTCCAAGAATATTTTATTTCAAGCTATTTGAATAGGTTAAAGTTTTCTAGTAATGTTTTTCCTCCTGGAATAAATGTATACTGTTGATTTTTTAAAAATTATAATTGGATAAGCTGCAATCTAGATGGATGTGCTTCTATCATTAGTATTAATGTTGTTGTTAAAAATATCTTCTTTCTTTTCCACTTTTTCTTGCAGTGTTTAACCAGGGTGAAGAAGGTACCTCCTGGTATATTATCCTAAAAGGATCAGTGAATGTAGTCATTTATGGCAAGGTATTTTTCCCCCTTTTTGAAACCTTAATATGCTCCATTTGCTGCTGTAATTGTAAGAATTAGCACTAAAGTACTAGCATTGAGTTTGCAACAACACTGTTATCTGATTTAATAAAGAGAATATAGCTTCTCTTATAGAAATGATCCCACTTTATCATAGTGCTGTATGGTATTATCTTTTCTGGTGCTCTCCTCCCTATTGATTATAGTGTATGAATTTCTTAAGGTAGGTCCTAGACCATGTGAATATAATTCAATGTGGTTTCATCTGTTAGAGAAAGCTAATCTAAAACAGTGTAGAAGGAAAATGAAACTGAATTCTTCTGACACACCCTCTCTCAGGCACCCTGAGAAAGGTAGAGTCCAGTAAAATGCATCTGTGTTCTTGTGATTTTAGCGCCAGATAGACTAGGGAGGTTTTGGGGGGTGGGTGGGGGCAGCTTTCCTGCTCCAACGGTTGCTTTAGAATCTTCTGTTGTGTTTAGGGAGTGGTGTGCACCCTACATGAGGGAGATGACTTCGGGAAGTTAGCCCTGGTCAACGATGCACCACGAGCAGCCTCCATCGTTTTACGAGAAGATAACTGTCATTTCTTAAGAGTGGACAAAGAAGATTTCAACCGAATCCTAAGGGTGAGTGACAAGCAGGCTCCTGAAAGTGGGGAATTGTCACTAGGAACTTCTCTCCCTAAAAAATACATGTGTATTTTGAATCTGGATGTTCATACTTTGATAAATTAATACTCTGGGAATAAATCTCTATTATAACAAATTCAATCACACTTTGAAAAAGAGAGAGAAGAACAGATGTAGAAAAATAAAGTAGAATAGTGTAAGTGTAAGAATAATGTAAGATCATTGAACCTTACATGGTCAGGATTACATGTCTCTGTCATAGACTACTACTCAGGGTGGGGAAGTAACTTAACCTCTCGGGTTAACTTACCTCACCTGTAAAACAAGGTGCCAAATGCAGGATTTTTGATTCATGTGAATATAAACAGAATTCCTTTGTAAAATATTAAATTAATGTATTTAATTACTTTTGGAACACACACACACACACACACACACACACACACACATACACAATAGATAAAAGACCTCTAAAGTTCCTTCCAGTTCTAGATTTCTAATCCTATGAGAGGGCAACAAAAAAGAAGAAATGAAATCTTCGCATAATGAGAAGCAGCAGCATATAGTCAGGAGTGTACTAGAACCAATTTGAACAGTCATAAGAGAGAACTGATGGTTAAATTTTCAGTGTGGGCATTTAGATTTCCGCAATCAGCAAAATCTACAAATCAGAGCTTGATTATTATTTAGTTAACTGTCTAGAAGACTTAAGAAAGAGATGAGGGAAAAAAGGTTAATAATGCAGCTGAAACTTAAAAATGTGTCATACATACTTTCCCCCGCTGGAGGGCCACTTGTTAAATAGGCCAGTACACCCACCCCTACATTTAGTTTATCGTCCTCATCATCATTATCAACAATATCATCATCATTACCATCATCGTCATAGCTAGCGCTAACATGGTACTTTAAGGCTTACAAAGTGCTTTGCAAATGTTATCTAAATTCAGCCTCACAACAACCCTGCCGAGTATTATTACCCCCACCTTACATATGAGGAAACTGAGACTAAGAGGTTAAATGACTTGCCCAAGGTCTAAGCCCAATCCTTGGACCTTGCACTTTATGCTCTTTTCCCCATTTGGTAGGGACCTTTCCTTCCCCTTCCCTTTTCTGTATCTCAAAGCCCTGTTTTCTAACTCTGATCCTCTCATGCAAATTAGAAAGGACCCAATATGAGGTAATTCAGTCTCCATCCTTACCTCTCTCCCCTCAGTACCTCTAGTGCAGGACTCAGGACCTTACTGATCTCCCTGCCTTTCCTTGTCAAACTCGGAATTAATCTGCTCTACCTCATTTAAGTGAGAAGTTCTTAACGTGAGATTCAGTCACTTGGGTTTTCTTAAAAAAGAGCTTGATAACTATTTGAATAAAAATGAATTTCCTTTGTAATCCTGTGTATTTTATGCAATGCATTTGAAAACAGTGTTCTGAAAAGCAGCTGTTTTGCAGTCAGTCAACAAATACTAAATTCCAACTGTGTTCCAGATCTTCCGCTAAATATTGGTTAATCGTCTTTCCTAGAGTACTAAAGGAAGCTATTTGTGTTTTCTTAATGCATAAAAGATTAAGGGCAACTCAGTTAGTGATAGGGACCAAGACAGCACTGGGACATGGAGAGACCTTGCTAGGGTCATAGGGATAGTAGGTGACAAAGGCAAGACTGGCTTTGTTCATGGTACTTTATCCACTATTCTGGAACTCAGACATTTTTTGTCATGGACCACTCTGGCAGTCTAGGGAAGCCAATAGACCCTCTCCTCAGGATAATATTTTAATGCATAAAATACAAAGGCTGGTAAAGGAAACAAATAAGTGAAATACAGGAATCTAAATATTTTAAAAGCAAATTCGCGAATCCCAAATAAAGAGCCCTTGTACTTTGGGGAGCTACCTTTCCTTTAACACTCATACCAAGTTAATTGAATATGAGTCTCCACCAAAGTCCTCCTCCACTAAAGTGCCTCGTCATTGCATGGAAGTGATCCCAGGGAACATAAACTCTGGAAGGCTGGGCACAGTGACACAGTGCCTACTGCCAATAAATGACCATAAATGCTCTCTTCATCAGCAAGTTGGCTGCTAACTAATTTATTTATGGGCTAATAACTGCATATGAAATGGGGAGGAGGTGGAAAAGTAGGAGGGTAGGGATAGGAGAGTTTTCAGTTAGTCCTTAGAAATCAGTTTAACTATTGGTACACTCACTTTGGGCAACTCAGTTTCCTCATCTGTAAAGTGAGCTGGAGAAGGAAATGGCAAACACTCCAGTATCTTTGCTAAGAAAACCCCAAATGGGGAATTCATGGCATGACTGGAAACAACAACATCAACAACTCTCTCAATGTGAGATCATTGCACATCAACCAGTGAGTCAATATATTGTCTGGTATTAGAATCCCTAGTTTCCAATCCTTACTGCCACTTACTACTTGTGTGACCTTGGGTAAATCATTTAACTTCTCAAGACTTATTTTCCTCATCTGTAAAAAGAGAGATTGGACTAGAATAGGCTCTAATGTCCCTTCCAGTTCTATAGTGAGTATCCTCACAAACCCCAGTTGAGTGTCTGAAGGGTTTCAATTATTTTTGTCATTTTCTAAATAAATGGCAGCATTGGTATGTAATGTGATTTGTATTTCTAGGATGTTGAGGCGAACACAGTAAGACTTAAAGAACATGACCAAGATGTCTTGGTGTTGGAGAAGGTCCCAGCAGGAAACAGAGCTTCTAATCAAGGAAACTCACAGCCTCAGCCAAAGTATGTTTTCATCCAACCTTGCAATTGCCAGGCAGTGATTAACCCTTGCACATGATATCATCATCTCTATAATAACATATTCTCCTCTGTGAAAGACTGCCGGGCATGTCTCTTTTCTTTTTAATTTTTTTTAATATGATAGACTATATCACACATCTTATAAAGCATAATGTATCAATTTCTGACCATGTATGAGATCTGGTGCTATCTGAAATCATTCTCTAAAGAACATTGCCTTAGACTAAAATCTCTCACTCTTTGCCATGCTTTAGAGAGATAGCTTTAAAGAAGAAAACAGGAGAGAAGGAAGCGAAGAAAGGGTATCAATCATCTAAGAGGGCCAGTAGGTCCCTGCACTATAGGAAAAAATGAGGTTTGGCTCAGAAATTTGGAAATACAAAGAAGCATTATTGTTTTTGTCAACAGAATGGATGACTAGAATTAGAATTCAGTGTTTAGAATTCAGTCTGCTGAGCATGGGACAGTAGGTGTCAGCGATTTTTGTCAACACCCACTTGCCTGTTAAATTCAAAACTGCCTTTGATTCTTATTCCTATGACCCCCTATCTGACTCACAGTGTCTTAAAAATAATCTGTTTTAGTTCTGCTTTTATCTGTATCTTCCTACACAAGATGTCTATCAAATGTATTTGCTTTGTGGGGTTATAAGATATGTTTGGCTTCCTTGGTAGACTCTAGAAACATGTTTTTATAGAATCTTAAAACATTCCTTCAAAAATTTAAAAGACATATTATAATATGGAGATTAGCATTGAATTTCTGAATGAAAACAAATTCATGCAATAGCCAGGAGAAATATCACCAAATCCTGACGTGGTCAGAGGGAATGAATGTGTTTAGAATAAATGTGTATTTTCATAGGCATACTGAACAAATAGGGTCTGTACAGTCACAGAATGCTACCAATTGGAAGGACCTTTCAACATCATCTAGTGTTACCTCCTCTTTTGTAAGATGAGGAAATGGAGGCTTAATGTGATAGAACTGTTAGTAGAACCAGGACTAAGAACAAGAAATCCAGGTTCTGCCAAAAAGTAAAACAAAAATCCCTAAACCCAAACAACAAAAAAACTCTTCTTCAAACCTTCTCTGACATATGTAAGCCATTATAATGCATTGTAATAACACTATTAGGATGTAAAAATGCCAGCATAAATTCATTTTTAAATATTATGAGTAATATAGGAGTCATTTCTAAATTATGGATATCTGTACAGTTAAAGTACCAGCATATTAAAACAAAGATAAAAGTCCATATCAAACTCAAAGAGTAAAAATGAGAAGCTATGTATATACTTGAGACAACTCCAACCTGACTTATTAAAACTATCTGTTTATTTCCTCAGAATAGGAAATGGATAAAAGACAAGACATTGACACCACTATTATGTTTCTTAAGCAAGTTTAACCAATGTAATCAGTTGCCACAATGAGGAATTTGAAGGAACCCAACTTGATTTCCTTGTTAAGCAGAGATACTACAGCCAAGAACACCAAATTAGAGTAGACAAGCATTTAACAATTTATGGAGAGGATTGTGAAACATTATCAACAGTATGGTTTCATAAAATAGAAAGGGGAAATGGAATGAAAATCAAATTTGCTAAAATTTTGATGAGAATAAAGTTATCACATGTTCCTCCTCAACAATGAGAGATAAGACTGGAAGAAGAACAACAAACAAATGAAATATAGAAAAGATCTGTAAAGATTTTTATAACAAACCCTTTTCTCCATCAATTACAGTGGAGCCACTACATTTGGACTCTAACATCACAGTCCCTGATGTGCTTCATGAAATGGCAATAAAGAAAAGAAAGTTGAGAAGAATGGCTGGACTAGAGCAAGTTTACAGACAGGAGGTCTGTGCTGAAGATGACATAATTTTGAGGTTGTTAGGTAATGATTCTAAAAGTATTTAAAAGAGGGGAGAATAGGAAAAGTTAAAATCTAACTTTTTTTGCTATCACCTAAAAAAGTGATCAATAGAAGATTAATAACACCTCAACCATTTGCCTCTTTTCTCATCTGTACAAAGTTTTTAGGAGAATATATGTACAAAAATGGAATCCTTGAAGTAAAGAGAAGCGAATAGTCAGGCTTTCCTAAATGATATTCAATAACAGACAATATTTTTATAGTCGCACGTTTGACTGAGAGTTGTAAAGAATATAGAATCTACCGTTTATTTTTTATTAATTATAAAAATGCATTTGAAGACTCTCCTAAAAAAGAAAAAAATCTTTCAGGTATTATCAAAATCATATAAGATTCCTTGAAATATCTAACTAACATCAGAAATAGCTTTGTTTGATAATCCATTGGTTATTAGTATCAAGCAGAGCATAAAACAGAGAGATAGTACTCACTACATGTATCTACCACTGTCATGAACAGAGGACATTTACTACAGAATCCAAATGGAAGAGGGATTCCCAAGATGATAAGGTACTCTAACTGTTCCCATTTGTGGATCCCATTGAATTAAGTATACTTTGCATAACCTCTTCAAAAAGATTCATAGTGATTCTCTGAAGAGTTCAGTGGAACCATGCACATAGAGAAAATCAAGTGAATAAAGATTTCTAATGTCCAGAATAACATTCATTTGGGTGGACAATTGATAGAGCTGTTCCATCAGTATGTATATGACAGACAGATACATCACATATACTGACCTAGGAGGACAATAGACTAAATTGCTTTTGGGAAATTCTACAATAATACAAAAGTAGAGAATAGGCAGCCAGGAGGTACAGTAGGTAGAGTACCAGACCTGGAGTCATAGACTTATCTTGCTAAATTCAGATCTGTCCTCAGACACTTACGAGTTATGTGACTCTGGCCAAATCACTTAGCCTTGCAATTTGCCTCAGCATAAAAAGCAGGCCTCCAAGCTAGGAAGACCCACCTCTGACATAAATTGACTGTGCAAATTATTTAGCCTCTCAGGACTCTGTGATACTCTATAAATTACAGAGAAAGTGTCAACTTATGTTTATAGAGGAAATTTCCTCTGCCAAGAATTTCTTGTATGAGTGAAATCATAGGTCCAGACTCTAGTCTTATCCTTTGAATAATCTCAACCTTCCCCAGGAAACAAAGGCCCCTCTTATAAATGATAGTATTCCTCCAGTGATTCTGTGTGACTACAAATCATAAGATGCCTCTATCTCCAGAGAATTAAAGCTGAGAGTCTCCCAAAGGGCAATGGAGACATACATGGTAGCCTTGAGCAGACTGTAATACATTATAAATGAAGAAATGTTCAAGAGAAGTGTGGTGAAGGACACATCAGAAAGATGCCTGACTGAGAAGGAAGAGCCAATCATGTGGCAAGAGCACAAGATCACTGATGAACAGGCTAAATGCTCCACTGGTACCCATGCAACATCAAGAGATTTTGAGGAAGGAACCAACCCAGAACATTGGGCAAACCCATTTTGGAGAATTTATGGGAACATATAGATCTAAGGGTCATGTATGTTGAGAAGACAGCATGGTTGCCTGTCTGCACTGTCAGAGGGAATCCACAGATCTTCTAAGATCACAGATCCATCAAAATGTCAGAGCATTTTATGGCCTGTACCTTCATTGTCTTCAAGAGGTCCTTACCCAGATGCAGTCTTTGAATGAGCCTCAAACTCCCAGAAAATGCAAAGCAAAGGGACATTTTCTAGTTTCAATGTTGGGGTATCCACCAGTGATTTTCTTCAATTCTAAAAATAAAATTGAACCAACTATCCAAAACATTTTTACATTCTAATATGTTCTTTTATAATAATTCTGATATCATAAGAAGCCTATAGGTGATTTGCCTTTTAACCACTAGACTTTCAAAATGTCTGAAACACCTGATTTCAGATCCTTCCTCTGACTCTAGTTGTATTGCCAAGAGTGAGTCACCTCAAACTCTCTGAGTCTCAGTTTACTCTTCTAAAAATGAGGATATTAATACCTGCATCTTCTGTCTTACTGGCTTCCTGCTAAAGGTGCCAGTGCATGTAAAGGGCTTCACAAATGCTAAGCTTTCAAGTGCTATGTAAATGTCAGTCATCCTCATGGATCAGCCCCTGCTCCTGTGTGTCATCTCTCAATTATTTATGCTATTGAAGGAAGACTATAGAGTAGAGCTTCTGAAGTAACAGACAAAACAAACATACTTATCTTTGTAATGAATAGGATGAAATTTTCCTACACTTTAAAATTTTCTCTCCCAATTTATGATTTTATGTCGTGTCAGTTTTAATTTGGTTTTTTAATTATCTTGCATTCTCAAAGCTCATACCAACTAATAGTGAGAAAAGCCATCCAGAAGTGAATACAAGGAGCCAGTGTGGAATAAAAGAAATCCTAGAAATAATAAAAAAAATTCCTATAAATAAAATTAGTCCTATTAATTACTACAAAATTCTATAAATAAAACCACATATGGATATTCCAGAATTGACCCAGGCTAATATCTTTTCTTCTCCTCCAAACCTCTGTATTGAATTGCCTGAATTATATTAGGACTTAAATGTGTTATTGTATCATCCTCTAGAACATTCTTGACCTCTTAGTTCTCAATCTTCTAATGTTTGGCTTTTCTCCAGGTCCTTTTAATCTTTGCAGCCAAAGAGTTTGGGTTTTTTTTTTAGAAAGAATAATCAATCAGAAAATCTACTTCAAGTGGTTTCCCCATTGCCTTTTGGTGTGTGTGATTTGTTGAATTACTTTATCTCTCTGTAAAGAGTGAGAGACTATTGAATTAAAGTTTGATAAAGTTATTTGAGTTTCTCCAATTTAAAAACATCGCTAACACATCATGAATTATTATACATCACTTTTTTCTCCATTGGAAAAAAAACACTAGCCACTTTTTTTCTCCTTCTCCAGGTATACTGTGATGTCAGGGACACCTGAGAAAATTTTAGAGCATTTCCTAGAAACAGTACGCCTTGAGCAACCTTTAAATGAAGGGACAGGTATGTGTTTTCATAATTAGATACATCTATCATAAATTTTTATATTGTAAAACAGGATCAGAGTTCAGTGTGATCTTTCTAAGCTTGACTGAAATGTCAGTGGTGAGTGGAATGGTAGAGATCTCTCTTTCTCTTGCTTCTCCAATGCCTCCTTCTCACCCTCCCTCCCCACTCTAATGATGCTTGCAGACCTCCTAGATTTAAACCGTGCATGTGAGGGGTTGCTTTACACAATTCAAGATTTGCTGTAATCAGTAAAGATTCTTAGACAACTTCAGGGTGTAAGAAATCTCACAGTGGGATGAACCAGGCCTTATGTATGTTGCAGAGGATGAAGATACTCTCAACTTTGGATTAACAGTTCAAAATAAGGAAAGTCTGTCTTTTCTTCATTACCAGCTTACTGAGTGTCTCAGTTCAAGTCACTTAATCTCAAGTCTTTGTGCCAAGAGAAGTCTACTTCTTAGGGAACATGGCAAAATGGAAATTTGGAATCAGAATACCTGAGTTAAAAATGTATCTATTCAACTTACTACCTGTGTGACCTTGGGCAAATCATCTAACTTTTTAGAGACTTAACTTCCTTATCTGCAAAAGAGAGGGTTAGTTAAAGTAGATAATTTCTCAGGTCCTTCCCACCTCTATGATCCTGTGAGTTCATATTTGTGGATGAAAGTTACTTGCTAAATATAATAAATATGCTTGTTGCAAAGCTCTTTATGATTACAAAGTACATTTCCACAATTAAATTTGCCAACATCCTTACCTATTATTGTTGTTCATCTGCTCAAAACTTCTTTTCCTACTTCTTATTTCCCTCTCTATGCCATTTTCTAATTTTATAGGTGGATGCCCTGACACTCCATTCATCCTAGTTAAGGAGGGAGTAGTGGGACAGAAAAAGACCACATAACCTAACTAAATGTAATCAGGATTAACTCAGTTATCAGAGGTGTGTAGGTCAATACTCCAAAATTCTATGATTTCATCAGAGTTCTCTCCCTGCCCCCAAATCATTGATGAGAATCATGCCACCTCTGTAGCTTACTTACTACATGATCTTCTAAAGTCACTATGAAAAATATATTACCTAAAACACAACCTGATGCTGATCCTAGTTGTACTTACACATCCAATCCATCACCTAGCCTGAACTCAGTCTTTCCAGCATGGTAAGGTCTGCTGTGGCTTGTGCTCCACTGACATAGCGTTTGAGAGTCCTTTAGGGTGACCTCTGTGTCAGGCGGAGGCATTAGAGTGGGTAGGATGTTAGTGACATTTCAGTTACATGTCCATAAAATGCTACAACCTTTCCCTCTCTAATTTGACTTCTACATGTAATATGTGTATATGTATGTATATGTATGCTAGGAAGCTTTTTATTTGTGTGCTTGCATTCACATAACCCACATATATACATGTATACATATATATGTATGTATATGTGTGTATATATATGTATATATATATATATATGTGTATGACAATATTTGTGTGTCTGAGGAGGGGAGTGCTGCTAGGTGGCACAATACACCAGGAGCCAGTATGCCCTGACTGACCAGTTTTCTGACCCTGGGCAAGTTAGTTAGCCTTTCTCTACCTCTGTTTCCCCATTTATGAAAACAGGTGCAATAATAACAACACACTTCACAGGGCTGTTGTGAGGATTACGTGAGATAAACGAATGCGTGTAAAGCTCTTGGATTGCTATATAAACGTCAGCTTTTATTCTAAGCTATTATTGGCGTTTATTTGATTGCGTCATGGGTTTCATGGGTACATATACAGTTCTCACTTTGGTACAAAATACAGACCTCTCTATAATCTGAATATTGACTGAAAAGAAAGTTTCTGTTTACATTGGCAAGTACCTTATCTACGAAGAGATCTGTAAGGTTTTTTACTGTCTATGAAAAGAAAACAGAGCCTTTCCTTTTAAGGTCTCCTCTGAAGGGACTGTTCTTTTAAGGAACTTAATTTTACTGGCCTTTGAATAGCAAAGAGTAGAAGTCAAGAAATCAATCTATTTTGCGGCTGTTATATAGATCATTAACCTTGCCTCTGACCAAAGAAAAGATACAAAATGTTCTGATTCAATCCTTCCAAAGTAAGAAAAAGCTACATAAAGTATGGTTGCCCTGGTTTAACTTTTCAATATCCTATTTATTATATTTAGCAAGTAACTTTCATCCACAAATATGAACTCACAGGATCATAGAGGTGGAAAGGACCTGAGAAATTATCTACCTTAACTCACCCTCTCTTTTGCAGACAAGGAAATTAAGTCTCCAAGAAGTTAGACGATTTGCCCAAGGTCACACAGGCAGTAAGTTGAATAGACACATTTTTAAATCAGGCATTCTGGTTCCAAGGCTCTAGCATTAGGCCAGTGTTACAAGCAGTTAAATAGTATAGAAATTATGTATCAGAATTATTCCTAAAAGAAAGACCTGTATGTAACAAACCTATGCCCAAAATACACCAAAGAACTGGGTTAAATAGTGGGACGAACTGACATTCATTCCTTGCTAGTCAACATGGAATTATTAAATACCTACTGTATGCCAGACATTTATCAAGTCCCAAGCAATAATCTGACAAATGAAAATGAGCCTTTTTACATGTCAGTTTTTTTAACTTCGTGTCAATATTCATTCATTGTATTGTTTTGATATTTGAAAACTATGTCTGATCTGAGAAACAGAGTACCATTGTATTCCATTCGCATAAACAAGAAGCCTATTCACTAATCAGACAATAATTTTGAATAGATAAAAAATAACAATACCAAGTATGAACTCTATTCTTCCTTTTGTTCTATTCCCCATTTGCTTTTCTGGTATTGTCTAGATTTACTTAAAGAAAAATTATTTGTTCATCATTTCGACTTTGGCCTAGATTAGATAATAAAAATTATGGATATTGTACAATTATTCAGTACAGAGAATCAATACATGCCTTGATTGATTTTCTAATGCTCTTATACATTTTCTCAGTGATCCCATTATCTCTCATAGAGTCAGTTGGGGGCAGCTAGGTGGTGCAGTAGATAGAGCACCAGAGCAGAGTCAGGAGGACCTGAGCTCAAATCTCACCTCAGACACTTGACACTCACTAGTTGTGTGACCTTGGGCAAGTCACTTCACCCCAACTGCCTCATCCTGGCTCATCTCCAGTCATCCTGATGAATATCTGATCACTGGATTCAGATGGCTCTGGAGGAGAAGTGAGGCTGGTGACCTGCACAGAACCTCCTTC